>VZTJ01003224.1:1043-96191 GCA_013397795.1 Orthonyx spaldingii
CCTCCTCCTCCCTCTCCCCTCCTCCTTCTTCTCCTCCTCCTCTGCCTCCTGCAGAAATATTAATGCACCTTAACAGTCCACTGGAAGCTCTGGGCCCCAGCGAGGGAATACTGGATTTTCAGAGGTGTTCCTCAGCACTCAGAGGCTGCCCTGCTCCCTCTGACATTCCTGGATTCTCTATGATAACAGATTTACCAGCCCTCTCTCTGGGCTGTGTTCATGTCAGACGTGACTCGTGTGGCACCTGCTCAGCTCCAAAGCTGGTTGGGACATTCCAGGGACTCCGGCTCCATCCTCCTGTGCCTGTCCTTCACTGCCCACCCTGAGCAAGCTACGGTGTCTCTTCATCCTATACAAAATGAAACCAGTGCTGCTTCTGTCCTGTGTCTTGAGTTTTAAGATTTGGGGATGAAAAAATGTGGTAAAAATTTCTATTTTCCTTTGGTGCCTCTCCATTTAAATAGCCCTTGAAGTCCTCCTTGTTCTCCATTAAGTTTTACACAGTTTTATTTTCAGTTATGTGTGTTATTTCTGCCTGATACTCTTGTTCCTCACAAAGTCTGTAAAAACACCTTGAATTACTCATGAATAATTCAAGTTTAGGACCCATTCCAGGCCCTTGTTTCTGGATAACACCAGACATTTGTTCTTGTCGGCACATGAAACAAGCAAGGAAAATTCACTAAAATATTTTTTTTCATTCTTTTGCCCAAAAAATATCTTCATTAGCTTTCCTTTCTTTTTAACTTCTCCTTCAGTGCCAGTGCAGCTCTTAACTGAATTCTCCAAAGAAGGCAGTTTTCATGGGATTACAATTCTCTGAATAATTAGAGAAAGAATCCCACAAATTAAGAAGTCATCCTTCCATTGCCATGGCAACCCTGATTGTCCTTCCTCAAGTGGCTGAACTGGGAAAACAAGAAAAAAACAATCACAAAGCTAATTGCAATCCTAGTGCCAAAGGAGCAGAGCTGGGAGGTGACATGGGACAGACAGTCCTTGGGTGTTCCCCAGGGGATCTCTCCATGCCAAAGGTCCAAAGGTGTTGGAGAGGGTCCAAAGGAGGAACACGAGGATGGAAAAGGGCCTGGAGGGGCCAGACGAGGAGCAGCTGAGGGCACTGGGCCTGTTCAGCTGGAGCAGAGGAGGCCGAGGGCAGAGCTCAGCGGGGCTGCAGCTCCTCCCCAGGGGCAGCTCCGATCTCTGCTCCCTGTGACAGGGACAGGAGCCAGGGAATGGCTGGAGCTGGGCCCGGGCCGGTTGGAATGGAGATCAGGGAAAGGTTCTTCCCCCAGAGGTGCTGGGCACTGCCCAGGCTCCCCAGGGAATGGTCCTGGCCCTGAGGCTGCCGGAGCTCCAGGAGCGTTTGGACATCGCTCCAGGGATGCACAGGGTGGGGTTGTTGGGGGTCTGTGCAGGACCAATGGGTACAAAACTGGTTTTTGCATTTGTATTGAGAGCAAATCCCAGCTTCCACTATCCCAGGTTGAACCAAACGCAATCCAACCTGGCCTTGGACACTGCCAGGGATCCAGGGGCAGCCACAGCTTCTCTGGGCACCCTGTGCCAGGGCCTCCCCACCCTCACAGGGAACAATTCCTTCCCAATCTCCCATCCATCCCTGCCCTCTGGCAGTGGGAAGCCATTCCCTGTGTCCTGTGCCTCCATCCCTTGTCCCCAGTCCCTCTCCAGCTCTCCTGGAGCCCCTTTAGGCCCTGCAAGGGGCTCTGAGCTCTCCCTGGAGCTTCTCCTCTCCAGGTGAGCACCCCCAGCTCTCCCAGCCTGGCTCTAGGGGGGCCTCAGCCCTTGGATCATCTCCGTGGCCTCCTCTGGACCTGCTTCAGCAGTTCCACATCCTTCCTGTGCTGGGGCCCCTGAGCTGAAGACAGCTCTGCAGGGGAACCTCCCAAAGGCAGAAATATGAAGCGAGTTGACTGAAAGGGCTGTTTGCTGTGGGGCAGATTGATACAGTGGTGATGTGTCCTGTGGCATCATTAGAACTCTATGGAAATCAGAGTCATGGATAAGGGGTGAAGTTTGCTGGAAGCCACACAAGGTGCTCTTGGCTGGAACATGTAATTTAATTTGTGCTCCCCAGTGAGCTGGATGGGCCTAATCCTTTTCCCCCTCGGGAATGTTGGGTGAGTTAATTCATGGTTATTCAATGGGCTGAGAAGCAGCAGGGACTTGACCAAATCATGGTATTTACTCTCAGCAGGATTCTGTCCACTCCAGAGGAGCTGTTCCTGCACTGAGAGAACAAACCTCATCTTAAATCCTCGCCCTTTCTGAGGGGAAAGAACACATGAAATTTCTGTGTTCCTCTGGGGTGTGATTTAAGTCAGTGCAGTAATAACTGCCCATAGCTGCTCTCGGCAGAGCTGAGCAGCTCAGGCATTTTGCTCCATGGAGCTGCCCCAACTTAACAGGGCAACTTTTAACTTATGTAAGATGTGACAGAAGCAGTCCTACCCTGAACCCTTTGCTCATCACATGTTCTCTGAGATGATGGGTGAGAGAAAAGCCCCAGAAAAGCTAAAGAATAATTTTGCCTGCTTTCAGAGAGAAAAAAATTGCAAATTGGGCTCAATGGATCTTTTTTCCGAGTTCATTTCTATTAATACTTCCCTGTGAGGGTGGGGAGGCCCTGGCACAGGTTGCCAGAGAAGTTGTGGCTGTCCCTGGATCCCTGGGAGTGTCCAAGGCCAGGCTGGACAGGGCTTGAGCACCCTGGGACAATGGGAGGTGTCCCTGCCCATGGCAGGGGTGGGACTGGATGAGTTTTAAGGTCTTTTCCAAGCCAAATCAGTCTGGGACTCTCTGATGGTATGAAATGCATCACCAGCCCTCTACCCCCATGTCTTTGCTGGTCTCCTCTCTATAGAAGGGCAGAAGGTTCTGTTTTCCCATCAGATGGGAAAAAACCCTCTGCTGACTCCTCTCTGTTGCTGAGAGCTTTGCTGGCCTGGCTGGGGGAGGCTGTCACCAGGCTGGTGGGGACAGGAGTGACTCAGTGCTCACTTGGCAGACAGCAGTGAAGATGAATTATCTGAGCAGCGGAAATGCATTTTCAGGTCAGTCAGAGCTTTTTGTGATAAAGTTGGTCAGTGATATCTGGGCAGGAAAAGCCTGCCTGGAAAATGAAATTAAAAGAACCTAAACCTTGTGTAATAATAACAGAAGATCCAAACAAAACCAAAACTTTGGATTTTTTTGAGTGTTTTGAAGCAGAGAATCAGTTACATCAGCCTAAACCTAATAGCTTAATGTCCCCATCCCACCATGTGCTGGGTGTGGGTGGGAGAGAGTTCATTTCCTTCACAGTAATTTGTCTGGGGCTGTGGTTGGGATTTGTCCTAGAGATAATCCAGGGACGTTTTGCTTTTGCTAGGCAGGGCTGACACGGAGTTGGGGCCTTTTCTGCTCCTCACCCCACCAGAGGGGAGGCTGGGAGTGCCCAAAAAGCTGTGGGGGAGGCACAGCCAGAATCCCAGCTGATCCCAGGGATATCCCAGACTATACAAACTCCTACTTAACTAGGGGAAGAAGAAGGGAGAGAGGGAACATTCCGGTTGATGGCTTTTGTCTTCCCAAGTCACCATGCCAGTGAGGAGGCCCTGTTTTCCTGGAATCAACACCTGCTGTCGCTGACCGCTTGACCGCCCGGCTGGTCAATGGGCGACAGAATCCTCGAGTGCCCGGACAGCGGGCTCACGCTGCACAGGCGTGTACAGCGTCAAGGCAGTGCCTTTAGCCCTTGCGGGACAGCTCTGAGGGAAGTTGTTATTTCCAAAGCCCAGGCTGGGGCTGGCAGCAGCTGGTGGCCCAATAGCAACGCAGAGACGACGAAGGAATGAAGGAGGACTCGTTTGTGGTACAAATCCTCGAGTTTATTCCCTGCCCTGGAGGGGGCAGGAGAACTCGCTGCAAAGATGGGAGCCACAGAACGAGCCCCGAAATGACCGTTACAAGGGGTTATAAGGAGGGAAAAAGGGGGAGGAGAAAGGGAATGAACAAATGGGGTACATGAAGGGAGATGACAGCAACCAATAAACAGAACACAAAGGAGGGATATATTTGAATAAACCAATGGGGAGAACAGAGAAACAGAACTTTCTAGTTATATATGAATATTAAATCAACCACATGAATATTAAAATCACTTGTGAGGGGAAAGGGGAGGGGACGGTGCCTTGATGGATAGCAACCCATGGCGGGAAACTGCCCCAACCTGCCTGCCTCTCAGGACTCACTGTCCCAAGAGGTATCATCCACCCAATCTACCTGATCATTGACCTCCATTAAAAAGGCAGGTTGAGCTGCAGTCTCGCACGCCATGGGCGACCCAGCCGGTGGCTCTGGGGGGACATTTCTGGGTTGGAGTTTTAGGCTGGATGTGGGATTTTGGGGTATGAGTCTCCACCCCTAAGAAATCCATCACTGAATTTACAGCTCAATGAGATCTGGGCAGCTGCTAGTCTGAGTTACAGCACAGCTGCCCTTTAGGAAAAGCATTTCCAAGTCTTTTTCCTCCACAACCCTGTTATGGTGATTGACAACATTGCAAGCTGGCAGGTTCAGGAAAATCCAGGTGCTTTATTAGGATCACTGAGAGTGCTTGCACCCTCTCTCAGAGACAGAAGAGGTCAATTCCCTGCTTCATTTTGCAAAGGTAGTAGGGATGGCTTCGTAGGCAGCCTGATTTAGAGTTTTAATAACAGCCAGCGAGGAGCAGAGCCCTGTCTTTGCCTTCTCAGTTATTCAGTTTAAAGACAGCACCAAATCAAGTTCTAATGAAAGAACAAAACAAGCACTGCCTGTTTCCCTGCTGTGTGTCTGGTCATGTTTCTGGCCAGGCAGGATGTGATGGAGGTTTGCTAGTAGCCGAAAATGAGCTGGGACTCAGATCCCAGGTGTGCTCAGGGTGGTGAGGGAGCAGCTCTCCAGGGGAGGTGGGAAACTTCAAAAGCAAATGCTCAACCAATAGAAAATTGGCCATCACTCATCTGCACTTGGAAACCAGATGTGACAGCAGTTATTGCCAGAGCTGCAGCTCCTGCTGCTAAGAATGGAAGAGCATTTCAAGGCTCTTGACTCTAAAAAGTGGCCAGGAAAGGTCTCCCTGAGTCAGTGCTGAGAGGATGATTAGGAAGGAATTGTTCCCTGTGAAGGTGGGGAGGCCCTGGCACATGGTGCCCAGCGCAGCTGTGGCTGCCCCTGGATCCCTGGAAGTGCCCAAGTTGGACGGGGCTTGGAGCACCCTGGGGTAGTGGAAGGTGTCCCTGCCATGCCACTGGATGTGACTGGGTGGTCTTTAATGTCCCTTCCATCCCAAACCAGTCTGGATTCTATGAGCAGAGCAAAGCCCAGAAAGTGGGCAAGGATCCCCAGTGCAGTCCCTGTAGCTGAGCTGAAGAGAGCAGCAGAGATAGTGGAGCTGAAGCATCTTCTGAAAGAATCTTGCTGATTTCATCTACCAAAAACATCTTACTGAAACCATCTCCCAAGGGCATATTCCTGAAAGCCTCTGCTGAAATCATCTTCTGAAAGCACCTTTGGAAGGCATCTCCCAAAAGCATCTTTCTGAAAGCATCTACTGAAAACATCCTCCTGAAAGCATCTACTGAAAACATCTTTCTGAAAGCATTTTCCTGAAAGCCTTTCCTGTGGTGGCATCACTCTAGCCCTTCAGCATCATGCCCTTGCAATTATCATTTCTGCTGTGGGTCACCCCCATACCCTGGAGTCCAGTCAGGAAGGAGCCATAAATACAAGAAAAGCAAATTTGCAAGTGGTAAAAGCCCTTAAAGAGAAAATTATGATTTGCTTGAGCGAACCTTGCCAAAAGCTGCTTTGTTTCCTCCTCTCGGGGAAATTGCTGAGAGCTGCAGGATGGATGCTGGGCTGACTCTTGTAAATCAAAAGCAGGCATAGCAATGCAACCCACCCCCTTCCAGGGCTCAACAATGCAACCCAGCCTCTGCCAGAGCTCAGTCACTGACGTTTACTCATCATTCAGAGCACTTAGTGGCTGGGATACAGGATGGCCCCAGGCCCTGGGGGAGTCACTTTCAGCATGCCATCGTTTTTTTGGCTGACCTTCTACAGAAAGCTGCTCTGTGGTGGAACTCAGGTATTTAGGAAGGTGAAGCATTTCTATGGTCCATTTTCTGCCCAAGTATTACCAAACCAGTCTGGTTCAAGCAGCAGGATCTACTGCCAGGATGAGCTGTCTGATGGCACATTTCTGTTCACCCTCTTTTGTTGCATTATGAGAGTTTGGGTTGGAAGAGACCTTAAAGCTCATCCTGTGCCACTCCCTGCCATGGGCAGAGACATCTTCCACTGGACCAGGTTGTTCCAAGCCCCGATGAATCCAGCCTTGAATGTTTCCAGGCTCTGGAAACATCCTCTGGTTTCATCCTTTCCCCAGTTTCCAACCAGGTTAAGAGGAATGGGCATGTAACCACTTGAAAGAAAAGTCCAAGAATGTGCAAACCTCTTTGATGATGATTCATGTCCCCTCTGTTAAAGAAATGTCCTCCTGTAGAGACCACATGTAAAATCCCTGATAGGGATTTCGCTGGGATTCATGAGGTGCAAATCCTTCGGGTGGTCCCATTTTGGTCACTGTTCATTCCAGGATTGCTTTTCACTGCACAAATACCAAGTTCAGAAACCAGTGCTGGTGAGCACAGGGAGCCTGTCCCTGCAGGCAGCAGGGGATGCTTGAGCTGTTCATCCTCTCCTCACCCTGTGTTCTCCACACTTGCTCTTGTCACACTGAGTTCAAATATAAATTCATGTAATTGCAGAATAACTCTGTGTGAGAGTGCATTCACTCCAGAATATAAATGCCTTGCTCAGGGGAAGGTTAATTTGGTGTCAGAGGGTAAACCACAAGGAGACTTTGCTGCAGTTCAAGAGCATCCAAACTGTAGCAAATAATCCAAGCCCATTTATTTTGTAGAAAGATGTATTTGGGGCTGTTTTGTAGCAAAGCCAATGCCAACAGAATGATACAAGTCTTTGAACTCTGATCAACCACCTTTTAGCCAATGGGAGTTTATTCATCTTTCAAAAATTTGAAAATATTTAAAAAGAGACATTGAGTCCTTTTCGACAGACCCAAAGATTTATGAGGATTTTATGAGTTCAGCTCAAAAGAAAATGGGTAGAAAGACTGGAAAAGTGAAGATTCTTTGTCTTGACACTTGCAAAATGAAGTGTCTTGATTTCTCATTGCAATGCTTTCAGCTCAGAAACTGCCACGGTGCAATATTGGGAAAACCAGACAAACCCAGAATTTTAAGGCCCTTTAAATTAAGCAGAAACATTCTTTTTTTATTGAATGCAACTTCCTGGTTCACCTACAATGACTCCTGTTTTTAAGGTGGGTCATAGTTTTACTCAAATTCATTTGGTTCATCTTTAAATACAAAACTATGCCTGTCAAGCAAAAGTAAAGCAAACCAGTAATCCTTGAACTCAGATTGTAAATAAATTAATATTTTAGTGTTTTCATATGATTATTTTGCAGTGCATGTTTAGCAGGAGAAAACATTATTTAGTTTCCTTTGCAGGCAAAAGGTTGCAGTCAGTTAATTCAGTCCCTGCAAGAGATTTGAAGTCTCTCATATCCATCCCCCACCTCTGGTGCAAGTTCCTCGCAGGTTCTGAGAATAGATGATTGCTAATTTAATCTGGCAGAAACCAATACATTTTCACTGGAGCCATGGAAAGACAATGTATTTTTCATGAAATCAGCTCTGCCTGGAATAATGTCATTTTATTTCCACTGCTTCAAACTTCTACTTGACTGTGATCAAGTGGTGGGGACGGAGAGTGCTGACGTGGCTGAGGACTCACACTACCAAAATTGGAGCTCTCTGCCCATGGTTCAGTCCTGTTAGAAAATATACCAAGTTTAAAATTTTTGTCTCATAACTTTAGTCAGGTTTGTTCACTTTTGCCCCGGGGGAAGGGAACTGAAGTTTCTTTCCAAGACATTGTTCCACCAGGTGAGGCCTGATGGGCTTAACATCTCAGCAGGCTGGGGAGTGACTCAAAAGATACCCAGAACGATAACGACCATCAGCAGAACATCAGCAAACATCAACGACCATTGCTCCAGACACTGCCCCCCTGGCATGGTTGGCTACATCGACCATTGCTCCAGACACTGCCCCCCCGGCATGGTTGGCTGCATCGGGTCCAGAGAAGGCTGCTAAGAACATCAAGGAGCAAAGACCTAATTAACATCAGGGGCAAAGATACCAGGGTCCAAGAGAAAACCAAATACTAAGAAATATGTAATTTGGAACCAATGAACATTA
The DNA here is from genome assembly GCA_013397795.1 of Orthonyx spaldingii. Lineage (NCBI taxonomy): Eukaryota > Metazoa > Chordata > Aves > Passeriformes > Orthonychidae > Orthonyx > Orthonyx spaldingii. The sequence continues at coordinate 9,380 of VZTJ01003224.1, forward strand.
AACCAATGCATCTCTATGGGGTTTTGACTATATAAAGTTTAAGAGAAAATCCTGTAAAACTCATGTGTGATGGAATGATTTTCTCTACACACGCAGGCCATGTGTGGATGAAATTATTTCTGTTGCACATCCTGGCCATAACAACATCCTGGCCATAAATAAAGTAATGCCTTGATTCTCTAACACTAAAAATGTTGTTGGAGCGTTTTTATTTTTCCCGCAGTTTTTGGTGACACTCCCACAAAACGTGGCAGACCATTGGACCTGATGATCTTAAAGGTTGTTCCCAACTGAAATGATTCTATGGATCTGTGACTCTGTGTTCAGGTTGTGAATATAAACACGATGCCCTGGCTTGGGTACAAACAGGGCACATGCTAAGGCTTTACATCATACCTTAGCAGGCAATTCTCCACAAAGTCTGGAATTGGGCGACTCTCTGTCTTCATATTTGGGAAAATCAGCTTCTGTTCAAAACCAGTGTTGGAGGAGTACCTCAAGGCAAACCAAAATGTATAGCTATTTAACCTGGAGTTGAGTAACAGTCACATTGTTCCCTCTTTCTCTAATTTTGGGGGAAATGTCAGCACCCTGTAAGGAAAAGCAGGTTGTAAAAATCATGGCATGATCCAGACAAACTCTGAGACATTTCCCAGGTGTGGAAAAGCCAAGCAACCTCTCTGTTTGCACCTTCCATTTCCGACACCTGATCCAGCAGTGGGGCTCTGGGAGCAGGAGTCAGTGGTGGCTCAGGAGCAGAGACCTCCTGCACACAGACCAGTGCTGCATCCCTTTGGAGCATGTGAAAAATGAGCCAGACTGATAAGCATGGAGAGCTTTGAGGGGTAAACAGGCAGAGAAGCATCAGAGGAGAAGGATGTCCATGTGAAGGCTCTGCTCAGTGCAGCTCTCTCCAGTTCCCTTGGGAAATGTCCACAGCCTTGACTCAATTGGTGTGAGGTTCACACACAAACCTCCCAGGACAGCAGGATTTTCCCTTTCTCTTGCTCATGGCTGTCCATGGTTTAGAGTAGATATAAGGAAGAAATTCTTCCCTGTGAGGGTGGTGAGACACTGGAACAGGTTTCTCAGAGAAATTGTGCCTGCCCCATCCCTGGAAGTCTTCAAGGCCAGGCTGGACAGGGCTTGGAGCAACCTGGGATAGTGGGAGGTGTCCCTGCCCATGGCAGGGGTGGGACTGGATGGGTTTTATGGTCCCTTTCCACTCAAACCGGTCCGAGATTCTGTGATTTTCTGCCTGCCTAGACAGGGACTGAGTCAACTTCAAAATAAAAAAAAAAAGGTCTCTCTTTTATGAGCAGCCAGAGCGGTCGCTTTGCAAACTCCCTTTTGGAGACAATGAACCCATTGCCTGGCTGTGGAAATCGTGCCCACTTTGAGAACTCTTTGCAGTGGTTAAGAAAAACAAACACCTTGGAGCAGTGGCTAATTTATTAAGCGCCAATTATTCCACCAGCTCCACCGATTGTTTGCAATTGCGGGATAAAATCCAAGGGGAAAACATGAAGTTCCAGAGCACTGCACTAGGTGGTGATGCCTGCAAAGGAAAAAGCCTGGAGTGGTTCTCTCCAGGATCTTCGGCATAGGGCACCCCAAAGTTAGGGAGAGATGTGGAAGAGAGGCACCTTTTCCCACTGGGACAGGATTTGTCCCTTTTCTGGTTCTATACCAGTCCAGACAAATCTATCAGCAGCATTCAGAAACAAACTCTGTATGTAAGCTAAAGGCAAAAGGAACCTTGTAAGAAAATAATCCTCACCAAAAGTGATGAGCAACCAAAAAAAATCAGCCCTGAGTGAAAGTGTTCACCTTCCAGAAGTAAAGCCCTCAGGGCTCCAGGGAACATCCCAGCAGCCTGAGCTTCATTGTATAAATGAGGAAGATGCAGTGGGGGGGTAAGAGGGAATTTTTCCCCAAATTACCTCCCTGGCAATGACATGAGCAACTCCCATGTCCCAGGAATTGTAGATGATGACAAAGCTGCAGATGGAAATATTAATTTGGCTTTGGTTGGAGGCACTCTCTGGGCAGCGCTGGTTTTCTCCAAAGCCAATTACAGGAGGCTTGGGCACATCCATCCATCCCCTGCTGCAGCCATGGGGTGTCAGTGTCGGTGCTTCCACAGCCCTCTGAACTCCTGTCACCAGCCATGACTCACAAAGGCACAGAGTGGCTGGACTCCAGCAGCAAAGCCGGAGTTTCCTGAGTTGGGAGTTAATGACAGGAGAAATTCCCTTGTAACCTCTGAGTTTGTTTGCCCTGGAGTCCCAAAGATTGCAGCCTTTGGCCTAAACCCCCATCTGAGAGCTGTGGGGAGGGGGGAGAAACAAGAGTTATTTCAGTAATAACCAATTCCCAAGGAATATCCCTTCCTATGTCAACATTAATAATTCACCTGGAGAACAATATTTCACTGTCAGCTTTGCCACATGTTTCCCTACAAAGGTATGTCACCCCTGCACCCCACCACTCCCCCAATGTTACCATCTTTTTTCTTCATGAAAGCCAAAACTCAGTAAAAAAGTTTCCAGCTCTTAACTCTGTGTCATCAGCTGTAGACCTGGAACCTCTGGTGAGGGTGGAAATTAAGGAAAAATATGCAAACCCAGAGATCTTCTTTGCAAGCTGCTCATTTAACTCTGTTTCATTTGCCCAACTGTGCTGCCCCACAGGAATGGGGCAGAGATGGGAGTGGGGTGGTGGAGGGCTCACACCCCCATCAATGGATTTGGATGCATATCCTCACCCTCAAGGCCAGGCTGGACAGAGCTTGGAGCCACCTGGGATAGTGGAAGGTGTCCCTGCCCATGGCAGGGGGTGAGACTGATGCCATTTAATGTCCCTTCCAACCTAAACCATTCTGGGATTCTGAGATTTAACCAGCTGGTTTCGCTTCTTTTTACACAAAGAACCCACAACCAACACTGGGATGCAGCAATTTGGTAGAAATGGAGGAAAGGGCTCATGTTTGCTTTCGGGCAGAGCAGCAAACAGATCTACTGGGAATGCCCTTATAGGAAATCATGGGCAATTCCCATTGTCACATCAGAGTAGAAAGGTCTCATGGTATGGAAGTCTCAAATCCCTGCTCTGGCTTTTCACCATCACTTGAAAATACATTTATGGAAGTTTGAAATTGCTGGCATTTGCCTCAGAAATATCACATTGGTTTCTTTAATAATGTCTAAAGGTTTGGGCAAATAAAAAAAAAAAGTGAAACATTCAGTGCTCTTCAACATCTGAGTACATTAAAAATCCCTTCAGTACATCCTGCAAAATGTATCAAAAGTGCCAGTGTCAATATAACAGTGTAAGATGTAAATGGAACAAGGAGACCAAGGATTTTCATTCTGTGGGAGTGAGTCTACACTGTTTTTTTAAACCTTTTTCCCGTGTTATGGTAGCCAAGCCTGTGTGTTACTATAAACCATTCTTAACAGATTTGCACTTGCAAGTGGGGCAACTCTGGATAATTTTGTGTCTACTGAGGACATGAAACAGGATTTGGTATTTGCAAAAAATCTACTGGGCAAAGTCATATCTTTTATTACCCCAGCTAGCATAACTGGAATAAAAAAATAACATTTGGGAACAGCAACACAACTGTCACTTGAGAAAAGACATTGCTATCTTGTTCAGTTTTATATGATTGAGACTGTAAGTTCATTAAGTTCACATCTTTCCTCCCTCTGCAAGAGTCTGTTTTTCATATTCAACTCCTACTCAAGGCTACTTTGTTGTGACTCCTTGTCTGCTGGAAATTAAACAAGAGAACTGTTCAAAAAAGGAATTCTTTTTCATGCCAAAAAAAAAGTTCTACTGTGTCAAAATCAACCTGCTCAAGTTTCTTCCCATCGTGAGGGTTTCTAGACCAATCCACAGCATTTGCAGACTGGAGCTATGGAAAAATTAGAACTGTCCTCAAACGAAAAGCTTTGGTGTTCCATCCTGGGAACATGGGAGGAAGAAGCCCATTAGTCTTGGTGTTTCCCACCACAGTCAAAGAAAGTGTGGTGTTAAAAACCTCCTTTCCCACCAATTCTGATGGAAATTTTCAAGATCCAGGCGGAAACCATTCATGTGCTCCTTGAAGAAACCAAGGCCCAGGAGTTGCAAAGTCTAGGATTAATTCTGCTTGGTCTAATTTTCACAGGGTTCTCAACAGGTCCAACCCCTCAATTCCACCAGCCTCAGGCAGCTTGAACTCTGCACTGGTGGGGCTGCACCTCAAATGCTGTGTCCAGTTTTGGGCTCCTCACAACAAGAAAGACCTTGGGATGCTGGAGCTTGTCCAGCGAAAGGAACGGAGCTGGGATGGGCTGGAACCCCAGGAACAGCCAAGGAAGCTGGGAAAGGGGCTCAGCCTGGAGCAAAGGAGGCTCAGAGGGGCCCTTGTGGCTCTGCACAACTCCCTGACAGGAGAGGACAGCCGGGGGGGGGTTGGGCTTTGCTCCCAGGGAACAATAGAACAAGACAAAATGGCCTCAAGCTGTGCCAGGGAAGGTTCAGACTGGGTATTACAGAAAATTTCTTTATGGAAAGGGTGGTCAAGGCCTGGAAAAGGAGTGGAGTCCCATCCCTGGAGGTGCTCAAAAAGCAAGAAGACAGGGCACTTTGGGATATGGTTTATTCAATCAAAGGTTGGAGTTGATGATCCTGGAGGTCTTTTCCAACCTTAACCATTCCATTTCATTCTATCCTTGTGCCACACTGCTGGGTCTGCCTGGAGCCATGCTAGAAGGAGTGAGAGGTCATGTCCCAGGTGGGAGCTGTGCTGGTGAGGTCTTGAGTCTTTAAAATGTGGGAAGTCCATTCCAGCTCCTTCCCTAAGCGATCAAAGCCTCATTCCCTGCTCTGGTGGATGGCGTGGCTTGGCATTCGTTTTTTCCCCTTGACTTTAATTCCTGCAGGGAGGATCCTTTACGGCCCCACAGCCACAACAGGTTGTTTGTATGGCTGTAAAGAGCCAGGAACATTTATAACCCTGAAGAAGTAAGGGGGGAGGACGGTATCAAAAGCTTTTCCATTTTCCAGCTCTGTCTGTCAGTGCATTATCCTTCTGAATGCACTTCACCTGTGCCACAACATTTATGGTCTCTCCATGCCCAGCTGCATCTTCTGTGGCACCAGGCATGAGCTCTGCTCCAAAGACAGCTCCACAGGGATGTGACCCCCAGTGACACAAAGCCAATCTCACAGAGCTCCTGCCTGGCAGCACGTGGAGCTCTGCACCCTACTCAGTGCTCCTGAGCCTGAGTGAGCAGTATGAAGTTGGCTTGTTGTCAACAGGAATCACGGCTAATCATTAAATAACCCCTGGCCATGAAATCAGCTCTGGGATTAGGGATTTGTTGAACCACAGGAATTGAATCCCAGCAGTGTGTGAGCAGAGGGACCAGGCAACTGGGAGGGATGATGGGGAGGTTTGAATTGTCACCAGGACACGGCTTTTCTCACTATCAGAAGATCTGCTGCTTTTCTTCTCTGCAGCAAAGCCCTCAAGCCATTTTTCTCTGAATTTCCTTTCTTTTCCCCTTCTTCAGGTGCAGGTCAATAGTCAAAAGTCCAGAATTTTTCACAGATGAAGAACCTGCATAGAAGTGCAGAAATTCAAGTGCTGCTGAGTGTTGTGTTCTCTCGTTACTTTTCAATGTTTTTAACTTCTGCTTTATACAAATCCCCAGATTGGAAGCAATTGTGAACCAAAATGGTAATTATTATTTTGCTCATATCAAAGCAAATAGTAGATATTCTCAGATTTTCTTTTTTTCTAAGTTTTATTATGAATATGATCTTTACCACAAGTATCTGTAAATCCACAGAGGTGGCATTTGGGGAAAAGACTTTCATTAACAAATTCCCAGCTCACTGTCACTCCAGATTTGGAAGCAACATCACGTCTCCAACTGCCCATTCCACCCTGCTCAAAGAAAACACAGAGCACCATGTGCCCCATTTCCTGCAGTAATCCAGCAGCTTTTCCAATCTGTTGTGGTTCAGCCTGAGTTCCCCTGGCATTACATTTAACACCAGTTGAGGCTCAGACCTCGATAAGGAGAAGTATTGGCCAGCCCAAGACATGAATCCCTTATTTTATTTCTGCACATAGCAATCTCCAGCTTCCCCCACCCCTCCCCTTTTCCAGTAGCAAGGCTGCAGTTTGAACAGCAAAGGGGACAGGGATTTATTACAGGCAGAACAAAAACTGCGTAGCAAAGGGAAGATTAACAGCAGCCGCTTGCTGAATCCTGCTGTTGGGGACCTTATAATTCACTGGCTTCTCTCAACTTTATGCCTTCAGTGGGATGCACTGGAGCAGCCCCACAGAAAACAGCCCTAGAATGAGTGAATAGATGGGTCTGCTGCAAACAAGGATTGCAGAATTTGTGTAGTGGAGGTGGGAAGATGCCAAAACTTCCTCCGTGTGCCCTTTGGGGCATCACTGGCTGGGCACAGGACAGAGATGCCCCACAGGTTCATTTTCTGGTGGTCCCTGATGTGTCCATGAGATTTTCCTTGAAGATCAGGCAGGCTGCGGAGCAAATCCCACATCCTTCCTGCAGATCTCTTGGGAATACATTCTTGGCATGGATTTTGGTGAGGGCCAAGGAGCCCAAGGAGGTTCTTTGGCCATCAGACCACTCCAGAATGGGTTTGCAACCCTGGGATAGGGAATTAGGAGTGGGATGGATCAGTGGGGCTGCTCCAGTTGGGGAAGGCTACCAGCCAAGTTGGGAAGACATTTGCCAGATGCAGACTCCTGGGATTTTCCTAGAGTGAAACCAACATAAATTGGCTTGAGCAACCATGCTGCTCCCAGCCCTGGCTTTATCCTTATCCTTGTCTTTTATTCAGCAGTTAAAGACTCTTGCCAGTGGCATGTCCTTGTTACAGCATTTGCTTGGCTGCCTGTGCCTCCTCAGCCTTTCTGAGAAAAACAAGCCAAAGCAAAGCAGGCTTTCCCCCATTCCCGGGCAATTAGCTGTTCCGATTCAGCAGTTTGTTTGGGTTTAATTGCAATTATGTTCTTGGGTGCTTAATTAACCCAGTGCTTTTGTCTCTCTACCAGGCCAATGGCAGCACTGAGACTCTGCTGAACTAAGAGTTTTCCTGGGGAAAAGCCCTGGCAGGTAGGAAAGGAGGGGGGTCTCGGCTATGCCAACCACACAGGGCTGCCATGTCCTCTTCCCATCACAACACCAGCCTCCCATGGCTGTTCTGGGAGTTCCAGGTGTCCTGCGCTGGACCTCCACAGCCATGGACAAGTTACACCTCCCTCCCACCTTTCTCCAGAGCAGCAGAAGGATCAACATGATGGAGGAGGTTGAGGAGCAAAGGCCTTAAAACAACAATACCCACCTTGGGCTCATTCACACTCAGGATGGTTTCACAGAGTTGTGCTCAGCAAGTTCCCAACAAATCCACAAGTGGAGTTTTCATCCTTTTCTGAATACAGAAAGGGGTAGGAGAGAAAGCACTATGGATGCAGAAAAAAGCAGGGACAAGGAGACGGTTGACAGCATCTTTTTGGGAGGGACATTCAGATGTGGGCATGAGGATCCCCATGGCCCCCAACAGCTGCCACTAAAGCTCTGCTCACCCAAACTGCTGCATTTCCTGCTGCTCCTGGCTCACACATCCTGGAACACGCTTTGGGATCTTCCAGCACAGGGGACAAGATGAAATCACTCACTAAATAAAGCCTTGGGAGAGTGTGACAAGTGTTGACAAACCTTGAAATGCTTCAGCCCAGCGTGGCCAGCAGGGCCCCTTCCAGCCACAGCTGTTCAGTTCTCCACCTGAATTCGATAAAAGCAGAAGGAAAAAGCTTCAATTTCCACTCCAATCTTCTTCTTGACAAAATCAGTCCATTCAGGGGCACATTCTGTTTCTTTAAATCCTTATTTGCAGCTGAAAAGCTGAACCCATGGGGCACTGTCCTAGTTTGAAGACAGGTGTCTGCTAAGGAAGGCAGGAGCCTCCCTTGGAATAGGAAATGTAATCCCCTTCCCTCCGAATTAGTATAATTTTGAAATTAAAGGGGCTTTCAGGCAATGTTGTGGGAAAAGGAATAACAGTTATTTACTAATATATATATATATATATCAAGACAGACAAACAACAACAATGGCAACCACAACAAACAAGAACAGAGCAAACCCCCAGTCCAGTCTCTTCTTGCTCCCTGTTAGCAGTTGGGCAGGACGGGTGCGATGGTTCCTCCTCGGCTGCAGGGGGCGCTGCAGCGCAGGTCTCGGCTGTCTCTCCCTGGCAGTGATGGCGGGCACGGCCCTAGCAGGGATGGAGCCTGGAGTTCTTGTAGGCAAAAACCCCGAAGCTGCAGCAGGGGTCCGGCAGGGCTGGGCAGGGCAGGGCAGCCCGACTCCCAAGCCACGGCTGGCCGGGGGTGGGCCCGGGGNGCAGGCAGCAGGAGCCAGGAAAACTCCACAGTGGTGACAAGCAACGGCAGCTTCCCTCTCTTCTGAATGCCGAGAGGCAAAGAGGGTGAGCTACTACTCCCCTTCCTTTTTCCCAGCCCAGCTGTCCCGAGATCTCTGCCTCCTTCAAGAGGGAATGTCCAAAAAAGGGAATAGCTACTTACAAGGTTTTTTAGTATGGGCAAAAATTCCCTAAGATAAGAGAAACAAAAAGAAGGATTCCAAACCCCAACAGGCACTTCTAGGCAGTGGTGCAAATTAGAAAAAATGCCCTTGGAAAGCAGAGGAAAGCTGCCTTTTGTGTACTTGGCAAGTTCAGAGATGTCACACACCACAAAAATGGGCAGGTTTCACAGCTCCCTGCCTGCTTCACAGCAATGCTCTAACATTTATGTATTTTGCCTCATTTTTTTCACAAGGACAATGAGTTTCAATTGTCCCTAACCCAGCTTTAGGTCTGGCCAAGGGAGTGAAAAATTGCATGTTCTTTCTTTTTATTTTTATTTCTCTTTACCTTTTTTTTTTGTTGTTGTTTTGTTTTGGTCTGTGACTTTTGGTCTTTAGTACCTTTTTTTCCAATATTCGTGCATGTGTTGAGCTTCTAGAGACAACTTTCCCAAGGAATTCTCTAGGGTGCAACACTTCATGGAGTGTGTGGTGGATCCATCCCTTTGTGCATCTCTAAAAGATGAAGTTGCCAAGAGATGGACTTTAAATTAAATCAAAGATATAAGTAACCAAAGGTCATTAGCCTGGCAAAGATGCACAAAGTCCATGGAAACTTATCACAGGGAGCAGGAATTCTCCAAGCTGGAGAGCATTGATGGCAAGGGTGTCGGTGTTTTCAAAAGCCTTGGTCAAGCACAAGGAACAGAGAATCTGGCAGTGCCCAAACACCCAGATGAACCTTTTCTCCACATCATTTGAAAGCATTAAGTTTCCAATTCCTTGTCTCTCCAGCTATTTAAAAAAAAAAAAAAAAAAAAAAAAAAAAGGCTTCATATTAATCACACTCTGACTTATTAGTTTCTCCAATTTTCTTCTGGCTTGTAGTTTAGTAAATTAAAGACTTTTGAAATAGATCTCTACCGGTTTCTGCTTCTAGAGAACATTTCTTGGTTTAAAGAGTGTATTCAAGAGCAGAAATAATCAGCTGGCCCGAAAGGATTGGATTTTCAATTGAAGCTGAAGCAAAAATGTAGCGGGAACTTTTTTGCCTGGTTGTATGGGCGTGACCTGCTGTGCTTGATTCCCCACTGCTCAAAAAAGGCGGTGGGAGGGAAAAGCTATTTCCTACCTCTGAGACAAATCATGACCATTAATACACGGACATTTATGGGCAGACAGATAAGAGAACAATCCGCAATGTAGAAAAGTCTTTTAATTACTAAACTACAAGCCAGAAGAAAATTGGAGAAATTAATAACTCAGAGTGTCGCCAACCATGCTGGGGGGGGGGGGGGGGGGCAGGCTGGGGGAACGGACGTNCAACCATGCCAGGGGGGCAGTGTCTGGAGCAATGGTCATTGATGTTTGCTGATGGCCTTTATCTCTCTGGGTATCTTTTGAGTCACTCCCCAGCCTGCTGAGATGTTAAGCCCATCAGGCCTCACCTGGTGAAACAATGCCCTGGAAAGAAACTTTACTTCCCTTCTGCTGGGGCAAAGGCGAACAAACCTGACTAAAGTTATGAGACAAAAATTTTAAACTTGGTATATTTTCCAACAATGCTACGACTGCAGGTGAGATTTTCTCATTCCTGGGGGCCGCGTTTGCCACCTGCCCCTTCCCCGCTATTGCCTGTGCGGGTCCCGCCGGGTCCTGGTCACTCCGGGCCTCGGTCCCACCAGGCTTTGGTGACTCCACGCCTTGGTCCAAGCTCCATGCGGGCACAGAAACAGGACCTACATCTCCCATCTGTCCCGCCCGCCCCTTCCTGTTCCATACCTTTATTGCTGTATTTTTCTCTCCTCTCTTGAAAGCTCTTTGGTGCAATTAGTAGCACTCAAAGAGCTGTAAACACCTTTTACTTGGTTTCTTTTATCTTCTCTCAGTAAAGCAATGAGCTCATTGTGTTCACAGATTGTATGGCAAGGAAGGCTCAACCTCCTCTGCCTCCTGCTTTTTCACAAACCCCATGTTTGGGTCAAACAGTGGCTTTCAAGAAGACACAATAACTTCAACAGACTGTTTTCTGTCAGGGCAAAAGTGGAAACCTTTAAAAAATGCCAGGGGGAAAAAAACTTTCCTCCCCATTCCCAACTAAAACCCCATTTTCCAAATGAAAATTACATTTTCTTTGGAACTGTCTCTTTTCATCAGAAGCCAGTGAGGAAAAGATGAAGTGCCAGGAGAATTGTCTGAGCTCAGGTCCAAAAACACTTGTTCAAGCCAAAGTAAAGTCTCATTAAACTCTGGAACAAGGAAGTTTGAAGATCATTCGAGACAAAATACAAACCAAAATAAAGATTATGGTAGTGATGTCAGAGCTATCACTCAAGTGATGTCACTGGTTTTCACCCAGCCCTGTTCCTTCCCCAGCACCTGAATCCTTGTGCTGCCTTTTCATCCATCCGCATGATTTTCCTGATCTGGAGCTCTTGCTGGTCCTGTGTCCACTCTTGTCTCTTCTTTGCTTTGAAAACTGCAAAAAAGATCTGTCTGCTCTGGGTTCCCAAGAAAATCCCCTGGGATGAGGTTATCCCTCCCTGCAGGAAGCTGTGTGCCCTAATCCTGACATTTCCGGCTCTGCCGTGTCCTTCAATAAGAGCGATACCCTCGTCCCATTGTCTCAGGTGGACCTGACACCTGACATTTTGATGACTAAATTTCATTGAGTTTAATTATGATTTACTGCAAGGGAGTCATGTACTTTCTAATGCATGAATAATTTCATACAAAATACTTTAAAATTAGCCACCTGACAAATCCCAGGCACTCCATGATTAGGGACAGCAGGCTTCATTGTTCATTAAATATTAATCTGCCCAGCTCATGCATATCCATTCTGATACAGCTTCTCATTATATCAACGCACTCTACTTTTTCCAGAGTCCCTGCCTGGAATTGCTATTCCCAAAGAACAGCCCTGAAAGACATTAGATCTGCCAAGAAACTGCTTATGATCTTTCATTTTCATACAAAATGCATTCTAATGTCCCTTCCTAACCCAGCCCTTTCAATTTGCCTTGACTATAACATGGCTTGTTTTACAGAAAATAAATCATGTTGTGCCCTTAGTAATGAAAACAATAAAGAAAAATAATAATCCTGGAGGAAAAGAGAAAGAGCTGCAGCAGCAGTTTTGTCAGCTAACATGAGTATATGGGAAATCGTTGGGAATAAAAGACATGCGGGTGGGAGTCGGCTGCTCCACAAAAAGCTTTCCTAAGAACATCTCCAGGATGGAGGGAGCAGCCCCAGGTGTGCCTCCTGCCTTCCTCTGGTTTGGTGATAGTAATTGGGAAACCTCCAGGTGTTGGAAAATATACCAAGTTTAAAATTTTTGTCTCATAACTTTAGTCAGGTTTGTTCAATTTTGCCCCGGGGGAAGGGAACTGAAGTTTCTTTCCAAGACATTGTTCCACCAGGTGAGGCCTGATGGGCTTAACATCTCAACAAAGCAGGGAGTAGCCCAAAAGATACCCAGAACGATAACGACCATCAGCAGAACATCAGCAAACATCAACGACCATTGCTCCAGACACTGCCCCCCTGGCATGGTTGGCTGCATCGGGTCCAGAGAAGGCTGCTAAGAACATCAAGGAGCAAAGACCTAATTAACATCAGGGGCAAAGATACCAGGGTCCAAGAGAAAACCAAATACTAAGAAATATGTAATTTGGAACCAATGAACATTAAACCAATGCATCTCTATGGCGTTTTGACTATATAAAGTTTAAGGGAAAATCCTGTAAAACTCATGTGTGATGGAATGATTTTCTCTGCACACGCAGGCCATGTGTGGATGAAATTATTTCTGTTGTGTAATGAATGTATTTTGTTTTGTTAATCAAATAAGGGGATTGTAATAAATGAATCAAAAATTGCTGAATATTTGCTGTAGCTTTGATATGTAACCTTGAGTTAAGCCTTAGGCATCCTGATAAGATAAACAATGTATCAGCTCACACCCGCTGGCACCACCTGAATCAAAGAGGCCCCGGGAGGAAGAGATAGTCACAGGCAGAACACAAAGGGAGGATGTGTGAGGAAGATGTCGGGCCTTCATCCCTGCGACCCCAGGAGGCAGAAAATGACCCCCTAGCAACAGGCCGTGCAGGCACAGAATACTCCACTAGAGACACGCATCCCGGAAGTCGAGAAGTACAAATACTGTAGCGTTCGGGAGGGAGGTGCGCGCCGATAGGGGAGCGGTGACTCCCTGGCCGCCCAGCGCTGCCTTTGCTTGCTGTCGCTTGCTAAATAAACAAATTTATTTTAATTTACTTAATTGGGACCAATTATTTTATCCGCACTTATAACATGTTGCACATCCTGGCCAGAACAACATCCTGGCCATAAATAAAGTAATGCCTTGATTCTCTAACACTAAAAATGTTGTTCGAGGGTTTTTGTTTTTCCCGCAGTTTTCAGTGACACAGGTAGAAAGGAGCCCTTCAGACTCTCGGGTTGCTTGGCAATATGTGCAGCACCAGCCCGTGTCTCACAGAAGGGCAGTGCAGAAAGGCTGGAGGGCTTGATCCATTTGCAGCTTGAAAAGAAAAAAGGAGTAAAACAAAGGTGTAATTTAGTTTTAACTTCAAATATCGAAGTTCTCTGAAAGCTTCTTGGACACTGAGAATTGTGGTTTTTTCCTCAGGCTTCCCAAACAATCTCGTGGCTGTGGTTCATAAGGTCTGTCCTAATTCTAGAATTATAGAATCCCAGAATTATTTGGGTGAGAGGGGACCTTAAAGTGCAAGCACTCTCCAACCTGGCCTTGGACACTTCCAGCGATAGGGCAGCCACAGCTTCTCTGGGCACCCTGTGCCAGGGCCTCCCCACCCTCACAGGGAAAAATTCATTCCTAATGTGATAAACAGCTATTATAGCATTGGCTTTCGCTGATAGTGAAATGTAAGAAATATTATGTATTACAATATTTTAGGAAGTATTATGTGCATATTAAGAATAACTTTGCTATGCAGATACTTATTAGCTAACATTATAGCTAGAGATAAAATTACAAGAGGATTATATAGCCTGAGTTATAAGATACCGATATGACTTGAATTATAACTTTCTATACAATACATTAGCTAGTACATGGTTAACTGATCACTTAATGCTTAAGTAAACCAAAAGCAGGGTGGACAATCTCAAGAAATAGACAAGTATGGCCAGACAAGAGAGATAGCAAAAATGTGCTAATGAGAAAAGAATTCGAACCAGTTGGACCCAGAAAGACTTAGGAACACCATAACTGCACATGCTCCAAAAGACCAAGTTGAAAAGTTCAAGCCTCAAAGCCTTTGTTCAGGAGACTCCCCGAAGACTCTTATGATCATAATGCTCATGCCCTAAAAGGCAGATCGGGAGAGGGACCATGTAAATCCTTTAAAAACAAATTGTAAATGCATATGTATTGTAGTTTATTGCTATGTATGATGTCAGTGCATATAAACGAGAGATGTGTGTAAGCATGCGTGCTTCTGGCTATGTGAGCCAAGCACCCAGCACTGTCCGTCTGCTTTAAGTGATTTTTTTTCTTTTTCTTTTTCTCCTATTGTCCCTTATTAAATTTGTAAAACCCCAAAAAAGAGTGAGTTCCGTTTTTCACACTAATATCCCATCTAACTACCTCCCACAAATGTGCAAGGCAGGAGAGTGTCAGAAATTGTGCTTCTGGCTTTTCTGAGCCCCCTGAGCTCCCTGAGAGCAAAGCAAAGGGCTCATACGGGATTTAAGGGCAATCATTTACTGATATTTCCTGGGTGGGATCTGTGGAGTTACAGAATGTAGGTAGCAGGGCAACAGGCCTTGAGAGCCAGAGTGACCTTCTATCTTTGGTCCGGAAGAAATCCTGGGACCCATGAAAAGCATCCAGGTCACGGGTGATGTGGAAGAGGAGTGCATGGTGGGTCTGTGAGCTACTGGACCTCTCAGAAGCGAGAAATATCATTCATTACTTTAAAAGGTATTGTTTACCTGTTACCATAAAAGGTAATACTTCGGAACCGAGTTGGGTGATTGGGGCACACCGTGGTGTAGAGTTAGTTCCTGTTTATGTGATGGTATATAAGGAATTTTCACTACACAAGAAAGCTCTCTTTCTGGACACCACCATCCCGTGAAGTCAGTGTCTTCTTAATCACCACAGGGATCCTTGCAGTTTGTCACAGTGCTTGGAAGGCTGAAAGGAAAGCAAGACACCATGCCAGCTTCCATGGCTCTCTCTGAGAGAGGCTGTGCACTGTAACAACCAACAAATTGCAGTGCATTGTCTGGGACAATGTGGATGTGATGTCCTGGCTCCACCCACCACGCTCAGTCCTGGTCTCAGCCCAAGTGAGAGGTTAGAGAGAGGAAGCAGAAAAAATGGTGCGGCAAACAGAAGATGCCTATTGCTTGCAAATAAAACCAGGCAGATGGCCTGCTGAATTTCAATCCTTAATTAAAAGTGCTTTACTCTCTAAGCTAATTATAGACTAATTCCTGCTGTGGGAGGGGCTTCTTTGGCATGGTGAGGGTGGTAATCAACAGCTCAGTTCGCCTCTGCATCAGCAGGCTTGGCCCTTCCCTCTGCTGCCTGAGGCATAAAGATACCCCTGGCTGTTTACTCCAAGTGGACCTTGTGAAGGGAAATGAAAGAAAGGAGCAAGAGGTCTCAGACAGCCCTGCTGTGATGGAATAGGACCACACTGCAACGTCTGCCACCACATGGATAACCCAGGGAGCTCCCATGAGAAGCTGGAACCCAGACTGGGTTGTGACTAATAGTGAGAGCTCTGCCAAAGCAGATGCATTTCTTCCAAGTGACAAAAACCTGGTTTGGGGTAATGTTTGATATGATTGTGTTGAAAACAATATAACTTTATTTTACCTAATCAAAATTAGTTTGACTTTGCCTTGTAGAAAAGGATCCTTTTAAGGTTTTTTTTTTTAGGAGATGTGACATTACTCTACAAAGATGAGCTTAATATTTCAACAAACAGGGAGCAGCCCAAAAGATAACCAGGAGGATAAGAGCCATCAGCAGAGCATCAACAAAACATCAACAGAATCTTGTGACTATCTACAAACATCTGCCTCCTGCAGAGCTGGAGACAGCTAGTCCGGAAAAGCTTTATAAGTAAATCAGAGACTGAAGTTCTAATTAACATCAGAGGCAAAGGCGTTGGGATCCAATTGAAAACTGAATGCTGCAGGTTGCTCAACTCCGGACCAATGAACTTTGAGACAATACATCTCTATGGGCCTTGACTGTATATAGTTTGGGGGAAAATCCTGTAAAAGCATGTGTGTTTGGAATATTTTCCTTGGCACATCCTGGCCAGAAAATAAAGTAATGCCTGATTCTCTATCACTTCAAATATAGTGCTAGAGGGTTTTTATTTTCTCCCCAATTTTCAGTGACCATTGGAAGAGGTTTCTCTTAACACTGGGATTCCTTTCTTCAGGATTTGCACTTTAAACATAATGCAGCCTCTCTGTGTTGCATAAGCCTGGAAGTGCCACCTCCCTGCATACTCCTGTGCAGTTTCCATGAGACCTTCTGTGTTCCCTGCATAGCGAAGGAAAGCTCAAAACATAGATGGTAAATTGTAGGGAAAAGGACTTTTTGTGCAAGACTTAAAAGTGTAAGAGCTTGAGCAACACCACATCCTTGCAGCCACTTGGATGCTGGGACGGACTTGCTGTGTCAGCAGCTCTCATCCCAATCTCTTCTGCTTCAAGGGGTCTTTTGTCTCCCAAACTCATGTCCTGACTAGAATAACATGAAATGGCCTCGAGTCACACCAGGGGAGGTTTAGACTAAGCATTAGGAAAAATGTCTTCACTGAAAGGGTTGTCAAACCGTGGAACAGGCTGCCCAGGGCAGTGGTGAAGTCACTGTCTCACCTTCCTTAGAGGGATTTAAAAGCTGTGTGGATATGGCACTTGAGGGCTTGGGTCAGTGGTGGCCTTGGCAGTGCTGGAGCAATGGTTGGACTCAATGATCTTAGAGATTTTTTCCAGCCTAAACAATTCCCTCAATCTCTGATTCATCATCCATCACTTTGATGGCTTTGCTAAGTGGAAAAGACACAGCAGGATTTTGTCCTCCTTCCTCATCTGTCTGCTGTGGCCCTTCCTAAATGGAAAGGTAGTGAGGTTCTCCTGTCCCCCTGCAATCCCTTGCTGAACACTAATTCTTTCAGACAGTCTTTGTGATTTCCCAGCTCCTCACATTTATTGTCCCATCTCCAGCCCCGCCTTGCAATTAAAGGAGAAAAATCTGAGGCTTCTGATGCTCGACCCCTTGTGTGGTTTGGGCTGGCCTGGCCTTATCAGGCCAAAAGTCAACTTTATCAGCAAACGTTGGCAGGGCTGTGTCTTTCTGAAGGGCTGAGGGAATGGAAATGTTGCTGATCTCTATCTGCCTGGCATTTCTCTCTCTTTCTCCATCAAAATCAATGTGAAGGATATCTTGCAGCCCCTCTCTGGGTTAAAGGAGGTGGGGATGGGGGGTGAAAGGGATGGAAAAATACTCAGCAGATGAGAAACTTTTCACACAATTTTTCCTGCCTGCAGCTTCCATATATAGGTTTAATGAGAACATTAAAGGCACGTCAGGATTATGCTGTGAGGTTTGTTTCCTTAGCCCTGTAACTAATGCCCTGCAGTTTCTCTACAGTGACTTCGTTAAATCTCCCAGCAAAAATCTACCTATGGAAATTGCAGAATTGCCATCCTGGGTGGGAGCACCACATGAGCTCGGGGAAGTCAGAAGCTCTGCTTTAAATGCTCTTTAATTATCTCCAGCCGAGGTAACAGAGGAAGCAGTTTGGCATCTGTGAATTGAGTTCTTGGGAGAGAGCCCCTTGAAATGAGCTCCTTTGCCTGATACTGGAAAGTTTTGCCTCTTACTTGCCACATCCCTCAGTGGTGGAGGGAGATCGACTCTTTCTCACCTACTTGGAAAAGGACTGAGCCATTTCTAATGGGGATGTTGTATTAACCAATTTCCTTCTGGCTGCCAGGGGAGCTTGGTTTGTTCCTTTGAATCACAGAATCACTGAAACATAGAATCATAGAATGGTCTGTGTTGGAAGGGACCTTAAAAATCATCCAGTCCCACCCCCTGCCATGGGCAGGGACACCTCCCACTGTCCCAGGGTGCTCCAAGCCCCATCCAATCTGGCCTTGGACACTGCCAGGGATCCAGGGGCAGCCACAGCTGCTATGGGCACCCTGTGCCAAGGCCTCCCCACCCTCACAGGCAAGGATTTCTTCCCAATATCCCATCTAACCCTGCCCTCTGGCAGTGGGAAGCCTTTTCCCCCTTTCCTGTCTCTCCATCCCTTATAAATAGTCTCTCTCCATCTTTTTTGCAGGCTCTTTTCAGACACTGGAAGGCTACAATTAGGTCACCCCTGGTCTCTTCTCCAGGCTGAACAATCCAAATTCTCTCAGCCTCTCCTCCCAGGAGATCTACTCCATCCCTCTGATCATCCTGGAGCCTCCTCTGGATTCTCTCCAGGAGTTCCATGTCCTGAGCTGGGATCCCTGAGCTGGAGGCAGCAGAGCAGAGGAGTCTCAGCAGAGCAGGGATGCAGTGGAGATGCAGGAGCCAAAAGGGTTTAATTATTTCTTTATAAATAAATAGACAATAAATAATATTATTTATTTAAGTAGCTACAGTTACAGCACACATTCAACCCCACATTGCATTTCTCCACATATTCCATGGGATTCCAAATCACATGGAATAAGCCATTTCTTTCTCTCAGTTCCCTTTCTGTACCTGCCATTTTGTACTTTTGTCGTAGGTGTGCATAGTGGAGTTCTTTGTCTGTGGCGGGGAAAGAAGAGGGGGGTGGAGCCCCCAAGTGGTGGCCCTCCTGTGGGAGGCTGGTATGCTTGACAGGCCAATGCGCGGATTTACATACGCTAGGGATATATAAACGGAGTGAAGGGGAGAACCTGGAGCAATAGTGTCGTTCTTCCCCCCTCCCCCTTCGGCGGGGGGAAAGCGCTGCGGTGCAGCGGTTCGGCCGCTTGGCCACGGTGGAAGCCACATGGCGACAGCCCTGGGGCCACGCAGAACCGAGGTCCCGGACTGGCAGGGGCCGGAGCGGCGGGACCGGGGCTGGGGCCGCCGCCACTCCCGGTGCATGTGGTCCTGCTCCGGCGGCGTGCAGCTGGGATGGACTGCCCGACGAGAAGGGAGTCGGCACCTATGCTCCAGGCGGAACCGGCTATGTGTTGCTGGACTATAAAGACAGCTACTGTCTACAGAGCAGTGACAGCAGTGAAAACCCGGAGCCGCGGGAGAAGGCCTGGAACCGCAGAGAAAGCCTGAAGCTGTGTAGAGCCACCTGGAGCCACCGGCGCTGCTGAGGCCACGTGGGATTAAACCGCAGGACGCGTAGAACCCCTGAACGGGTGGCAGAAAACATGACGACAGCTCTCTGGTGCAGAACTTGGACTGAATTAGCTTTTCAGCATTGCAAAACCCCACTAAAGTTTTGAACTGGTAAAACTTATTCACAGTGGTCTTGTGGGCATTGGGTTTGTTCTTCTTTTGTTTGTTTTTTCCCTTTTTAGTCAGAGAAGAGACAGAAGTTGGAAGCACGTGGGAAAGACAAAATGGCGGATGCCAGTGTCGGTAAAAAAGAGAGAGGGAAGAAGTACTCTATTAAGTTGGAACTGGGTTTTCTTTCTGTAAGCCATAGTCAAGACTATAATGAAACGAACTGTCTCCTTATAAGTCATGAAGTGCATGGGGGGATACTAGAGAGTTCAGGCAGAGAGAGAGAGAAGACTTTTGTTTCCAGAGACAGAGAGAAAAACCTTTGTTTCCAGAAATAGAAAAAGAAAACTTTTGCTTCCAACCTAGAGCAGCGTATCCTTAAAAAAGTACACCCCCTGAACTAAATAACCCACAGAAAACAGTTTTGGGAAGACTGCTTTCCCTGTGGGAAGGAGTTGTGTAGTAGCAGGTCGGGCGGGCTGCCTGCTTCGTAAAGATTAAAACCATGCTGAAGAAACTTGCAAAAAACTGTCCCCTATTAAGGGGACCCCCAGAATACAACAGAGAGAGTCTCTTCCATGCTTTATATCTCTGCATGTTCAGTGAGAAAGATGGGAAGATTGGGAGGAGGGAAGAAAAGTGTTTTAAAAGTATTATTTTACTGTTGTTATTCTCTTTTAATCTTGTTAATAAAGTTACCTTGTAGTTTTAAACCAAACCTTGTTTTTGCCTTAAATTATTTCTCCCATAATTCTTATTCTGAATCATGAGTACCCTAGATGATTTTTCATTAGTTATTTTTAAACCCACGACAACTTTTTACTCACTTGAGCAGAGGTGAAATGGCATTTCATGGCCTTGCAATGAACACAAAAGAATCATTTCCATTTTGACAATGCAGAGATCTCTGAGTCAATCAAAACCGGTTAAAATACTCTGACATTTCAAAAGTTTTTTTTTTTTTTTCAGTCCCACAGAATTTCCCCTTATTGTGCTTGTAGAAATAAGGCATATTGAGCTTGGCTGTGAAGGAAAGAGAAATGCTAAAGTAAATCCTCAGTTAGAAGTTTGGATCCCACAGGAATGTCCATGAGCACCTTATGGACAGGAAAGACCACACTAAGAGATGATCTCCTGGTCCTGCCACATCCACCTCGACACACCCTCAGTCCCAACTGCAATATTTTGGGGTAGTAAAAAAATGAAATTTCAGACTCTGCCTTGTCCCCACTGCTTTCTTTTGTAGCAGATATTGGATCAAGTCCACACACAAGCTGTTAACCAGGGCATCCAAAACACCTCTGATATTCATTCATCCTATTCATGAATTTATCCAGGTCCTGCCCAAGGAGAAATCCCTTGAAAAGAAATCTGTCCCATGTTGTGCTGCCAAGCACCAGAACCCAACTCATCCCTCCTCCTTGCCTCACATCCCACCCCTGTCATTCTGGTGGAGATTTCTCCTGGGATGAAGAGAAGCATCCAAGATCTGAACCATCTCCAAAACTCTTTGTAGTATCTGTCAACCAGACTTAGAGGCATCAAGCAGCTTTTCTGTGCCCAAAGATTAAAAAAAAAAGAATCAGTCTGTGAGTGAAGCCTGGACTGAAACTCAGACATCTGAAATAGGTTTATAAATTTATTCAACCCATTTCAGATAGTTAATTAATGTACAGGAAATACACTCTGCTCATTGTGAAAAGTCAGAGCTATGGAGCAGATCCATCTGAGGCATTATCTCCACAGACCACTCCAATGGCCCACAGAAACACCTCTCTCACCCAGCAGCTTTCAGACAGCCACTGGTATTTTGTGTGTTTTAGCAGCACACCTGTTAATCTTTATTCATTTATTTATTTTCCTTACAAAGCAAAACAATTAATTTTTAACCAGCCCATTATTAGCTTTCAGTACCTAATCCTCAGATCGAAAACTTGCTTCCGGAGTTATATGAGGGAGGAATTATGAAACACACAATAATGAGAAAATCAGGTAGTCTGTGAGTTACTCAGGCTGCAAACAAATGATCCTCCCCCTAAATTGAAGAATTAGTACAAAAAATACAGTGAGGTATGAAAATACAAATTAAACAAAAAGTTAAAAGGCAGCCGAAAGCTTTCTCTGTTGAGAGGGGCGTTTGCAGAGCACTGTCCACTGTCTATCATAGTGACAGCTTCAAGAATCAACAGAAGAAAAGAGAAAATAACATGTCAAAGTATTTCTGGAGATTGGTGAAGCTTACAGAGAAATTCCTTTGCAGGCAACGAACAAATATTTATTGACGTTGCTTTATATCTTCTGCCCACTCCAAGACACAAAGGGCTCTTGCTCAGACCTCAATAAACAAGAGCTCACATGAACCCTCTGATATTTCACCCAGGTTTAGATCAGTGCTGGAAGCCACTATGAGCATAAAAATAATTAGTTGTTCTTGTTATTGTTAATTTGGGGAAAGTTAATGGAAAATACCAGTTTTAGAACTGAGGGGAAAAGGTAGTCGTGATTGGGCTTTGTCACAGAGCTTGCTGAGATTCCTGGCCTGGGATATTGTATGCCAAAGATCCAAGTGCTGGTCCATCCTGAACTAAATGTCCAGCCTGAGACTCTGCTCCAAACCAAGACATGGAGGGAAGCTGGAACAATCTGGGCCGACTTGAACTTGCTGTTCTGACAACCCAAAAATTTGTTCTCCCCTTATAGTGGAATAAAGCAAATTTCAGTGGCCAAACTGGACTTTCTGTGCATTTAAGTCCATAGGAAGAGTGTGAAACTGGAGCCCCACAGGAGCTGGAAGGAAAGGGAGATCTCTATTTTGTTGGAAGGGATAAGTTGAGTTGGTCTCACACTAGAAGACCATGGATCCCTCTGTTCATAACCCACTACTGCCCAGCTGCTCCCATGGGATTCACAACCAGATCCAACAGCAGATCCACCAATGTACTGGAATAAAATCAGTAAGGGCTCTCAGGAGCAGGACCTGCATCCCAGTATGTTTTGCTGCATTTGCTCATGTCACAAATTCACGCACCTGGGAGCTGGGAGGGCTGAGTCATCCTCGTCTTGGCTGCCAGAGACTGCAGGGGGACTTTGTCTCCTTGTTTCTTCTATGAACTCCTATGGGTGGAGGCCAGTGGGCCTACACCAACAAGGACCAGCAGGGTCCATTGGTGGGAAGACCCCAGATTTGATAATTGCTCCTAAGGTTAGGGTAAGCAAGCCTTCCCCCAGGATTCCTTGTTCCAGTTATTCAAATATAACCCCAGTTTCTTACTTTGGTTGGTTATTGATATCCCCGCCCCTCTATACCTTATTAATGTCTCTGAATCCAGAGAATTCTCCCTTCGCTGTTTCCCCACTGGCCCCTGCTCACTTGTCACTCCCCCAGGTTTTCCCCATTGGCCCTCAGACGCTAACCCCACCTATGTTCTGCCCCTTTGCCCTCAGACGATTGGCCCTGATGCTTCTGCCCGCCCCTTATTTGCCCCATACAAAACCTCGGACATCCCTTTGTTCTTTGTCTTCGTCCCTGGGTTTTTTCGTGCCTATCACCCTCCCTGTTCCTCGTTCCTGGACCCCTCCTGCGGAATCCCATACAAAGACCCTTCTCATCTTTCACCATCGAGAGTATGTGTGTGAATCTGTGAGCAGCACCACACCAAGAGCAACTTCTCTGGAGATGCTTTTAGGAAGATCCTGGCACCTTACCACCCCACACCAGCCGGGACAGTGATGTTTTTCCTCTGGAATCCCACTTGAGAGGGTGTGACCATGCAAGTTCAGCATTCATAGATGGCATAAAGTGTGTCAGCTCATAGAATCATGTGATGGTGTGGGTTGGATGGGACCCTAAAGACCATCCGGTTCCAACCCCTGCCATGGGGCTGGTGTCTGAGCCTCAGCTGCAGGAAGGCAGTGAATGGAACAGGAGGAGTAGGACAGCTCACCAGCATGGGGCTTCTCGTGGTTGCCTAGGTGGAGGTGTCTCTCTCCATCTTGGATGCAACAGGAACTCCTCAGCCTTTGGTTGTCTCTTTAGAAGCGTACAGTATTCCCAGTGGTCCTACATCCTGTTTTTCAGCCCTAGGGATCTCATGGACAGGTTATAGCACCTCAGACAGCAACAACCGCTTGTGTTTGGGCAACTGAACTCAATGTGTCAATTTTAGGCAGCCTCCACTGAAGCCATGAGGTACCAAGGAAGAATTCCTGACCCAAAACTATTGGAGGGTTTGCTAAAATGTTTTCATTTTCTGCCAGTGAATTCTCCATCAGCACCCTCCCCAGGCCAAGTTGGACAGGGCTTGGACCAGCCTAGTCCAGTGAACAGTGTCTCTGCCCATGACAGAGGATGCATTGGATGATCTTTAAGACCCCTTCCAATCCAAACCATTGTGTGCATTTATAATTCAGTCCCAAAATGTGGTGTGGGGAATAACCCTGCTGCCCTGGTTCCAGACCTGTGCCCTCACTTTCCAGTGATTCCCTGGCCCCAGGGAAGGAGGTGATGCCACGGGAGGGAGTGATGGCACAGTTCTCTTTTTGGTTTGTGCTCCCTGACTACTGAGCTGCCGAACTCTGTGGTTGTCATGCGAGGAACATCAGTGGCTGGTGGGTGGATGTCTGGAAGCAGAGTGGAAACTGTTTGTGGAATATATAATGAGGATTATGTATGTGTGCAGCTCACCCGGGGATT
Source organism: Orthonyx spaldingii (assembly GCA_013397795.1). Lineage (NCBI taxonomy): Eukaryota > Metazoa > Chordata > Aves > Passeriformes > Orthonychidae > Orthonyx > Orthonyx spaldingii. The sequence continues at coordinate 33,210 of VZTJ01003224.1, forward strand.
GGCTGAGTTTGGCACCTCATGAAGATGCAACCTCCTCCTTACCTCGTTTTGGTTTTCTTAAACCCCTTCCCCCACCACACTGGGAAATCAGGATTCATCCTTTCCCTCTCTACCCTCTCCATCAACTTGAAGTGACTGATTCAAGTCACAATATTTCAGAAATTCTCATGGGCTCTAGGTGTCTTTTCCAGTTGCTTCTTGATTTTCTAAGATAGTGTATTGGGTCTGACTGAGGTAAAGCTCACAGCCCTTACAGTGCTGTGCTTTGCATTGGTAGCTGGTGTTGATAACAGACCAGTGTTTTGGCTACTGCCAAGCAGTGCTGTCCCTCTGACATTCCTTCCCCCACCAAAGGGGATGGGGGTGGGCGAGATCCTGGGAGGGAACACAAGTAGGCCAGCTGGCCCAAATCAGCCAAAGGGATATTCCACACCACATGACATCAGCTCAGATATAAAAGCTGAGGAAGAGAGGAGGAAGGGGGGGGGCATTCATGGAGTCTTCTCTGTGTGTCTCCCGGAAGAACCATTACATGTGCTGAGGCCCTGCTTCCCAGGAAGTGTCCGAACATCGCTGCTGATGGGAAGTAGAGATTGATTGTTTTTTCCCTCTTTAGCTCTTGCGCACGCAGACCTTTGCTTGCTTCTTCTTTTTGCTGTAATGAACTGCCCTATCTCACCCCACTAGTTTTCCCCTCCATATTATTCACTCCCCTGCCCCAGTGAGAAAGGGAGGGATAGAGCGACTGAGTGGGTACCTGGCACCTAGCCAGGGTCAACCCACGACAGATAGGATAAGTAAAGATTTCAAACTGAATTTCAAGTGCAAATTATAACCCATCCACCCCGCTTCAATCTATACTGGATTTCCAGCACCATCCCCAGTTGGGTTTGGATGGGACCATGGAGAACCATGGAAAGAAGCCACATTTTAGATTTGGGTTTAGTGCCTGTTCCCAGTGCTGCTGTGTGAACCCTCCAAGCAGCTGCACAAACACAGTGATGGCACAGAGGCCTTGGAGGCTCAGGGCTCCCAGGGTTACTAAGGAGCATTTTGCTTCCCATGATCATGGCTGCAGGGAGCTGAAAGGATGGAGAAAGGCATTTTCTGTCAAAGCTTGAAATCAGTCTAAACTTGCAGAGGTGGATTGGGACACCTGAGTCATCCTGCTCCTAAACTTCACAATGCATTTTTTTCTGGGACAAAATTCCATTTTATTTTGGAGCTGGTTTATTGCTGGGTCTGTGTGTGTGTTTGTTGGGAAAGGACAAAGTACCTGCCCTGCTCCTCTCCTCAGAGCCTGGGGAATGCTCAGTGCCTACACTTCATGGACCTGAACCCACACTCAGCGCAAGGGCCTTGTTCCCCCCAGCTCCCATCCCACTCCACAAATCCTTCATCCCTCCTTCTGTGCACTGGGATTCTGTGTAAGGGCTTGCAACAGAAGAGTTGGCTCGGAGCAGTGGGGAGGGTGAGGAGGGGAGGACAAGGATGAGATGTTAGAAGGGGGAGGAAGGGAGATACTGCCGTGCAAGACCTGTGTTTGTATTGTCTCCTGGAAGATTCTGTTTTGATGACCATGAAGACCCTGTCAATAGATAGAAAAGATAATGTTGTTTTCCAGGTAAATCAGCTGAATATCCACTACAGCCAGCTCCAACTGGCACAGCTCTGCTGGCCCTCAGCAAAGCACTTCCACAAGGAGACACTGAGACATGCAGGAGCATTAGGAGTGTGGCTGTACTCACACCCTCAACCCCTGAATGTGACTGCAGACAGCAGTGGAGGCAGCAGGAAACCTTTGAGGTGTCTGCAGAAACTCAGACTCCTATTTCAAACACCTTTTCTGCTTTTTCAGGGATGAGGCAAGTCTCACTATCCAGGGCACAGCAATTTCTTTGGCAACCTTAGGTATGAGGAAGGCTCAGTCCTTCCACCACTCGCTGGGGAGGGACAGAGAGCAGCTGCCGGGTGTCTGAGATGTGCAATGTCCCCCAGCAGAAATGAGGGAGTAGTGGGATAGTTAGTCCATGACTTCTGTTTCCTTCTTCCTTTTCATTTAGGTTTTCCTGAATGCTTCAGTTTCTCACACTGTGCGCTAAAAATTTTTATTTGGGGCTTTAATGTACTCTGTGTAATTGTATCATTTCCAGAACAGGAGTCAGATGTTGCCTTTGCTTTTTCTTTCAAAGTATTTTAAGAAATAGCTTCCTCTCTCACAAAAACACCGGTCATTTTTTTTCCCTGAGAACACTAACTGGGTTATTTCCAGACTCGTCCTTTCATGAGGTTTCATTCTGCTATACATCTCTGAGAAACTGATGCTGCAGTCTTGAAAATATCTCCAATAATATTTATATTTTATATTAGTGAAGGAGCAGAAAAATATGCTTGTATGGCATGAGAGAAATAAGCTACTTTTTGGTCCATTAGTAACTAAGGAGGTTGTTAGGCACCTTCAGATGGGAACAAAACTGTATTTGTATCATTTCAAATCAATAATTTGACATCATTTTTATTCCCGAGTCTTCAAAAGGATGGTCAGAGAGTTGTCCAGCACACTGAGATTAAATACTAATGAATGTGAAATCCTTCCTTTGGGGAACTATGGAAGTTGATGGAGCTTTGTGCAGAGAAGACAAGCAGGATGTTCCAGACCACATTCACTAAACAGGTGCCGGTCAAGGGCAAAATAATAGGAAAGTTGATCTTGGGATTTAGCAAATTGGGAACTGGAGGCTGGGAATATTGTGCCATTCATTGACTGAGGCTGTCTCTGGTCAAGAGGATTTTCAGACATAATTTACAGTTGGTAGATTTTGATTTCTGAAAGACCTTTGGCTTAGCACCAGTTAAAAGATCAGCACTAAGCCAAAAATGGCTTTGTCTGCCCAGCTGGACTGAGAAAAGATACCACGTGTCCTGGCAAAGCCAGGCTTTCCAGTGCTGACGAAGCAGATGAATAAAGAGCTGCCAGAAGGAGCTACCTTTGGGAGGGACATTTCTGGTGGAGAGCTGCAGAACCACAACCAGATAATGGATTCATGGAATTCCAGAATGGGTTGGGCTGGGAGGGACTTAAAAGACCATCTTGTTCCAACCCCCAACCATGGACTGGACACCTTCCACTAGAAGATGCCTCTCTGCTGATTCATCATCACTGTTGAAGCAGTTGAAAAATCACGTGCAACAAAGTCATGTGCAAAGCTCAGTGATTTAGGGAATAGCAAAGAAGAGAAGACAGCCCAGTGATTAAAAGTCTCCCGTACAACAAGACTTTTCTAATCCTTCTCTTTATACCTCTTCCTTGCCTTCATCTCTCCTAAACCAGTTAAGGAAAAGCCTGACTTACCCATGGGGGGGGATTTGACAGCTCAGAAAATGAACCTACATGAGCCTTGCCGAAAGGCTGGAGGCAACAGAACCAGAAATGCCCAACTAATGAATATGTGCTGCCCTGACCCTGCCTACCTGGACAGCTCAGGTGCTGCCAGCATTTGTGGCCTTGAAAAGAAGGTGAAAATTCAGAGGGGACTGAAAGTAAAGACCAGGTGTGATTGGAGAGCTACAGAAAATGCCACACTGTGGGAGACTTACAGAGCTCAGTCTGGTTTGCTGCTCAAAAAGGGAAAAAAAATTCAAAACATAAAGAAGGCAGCTTGAGAGGTGATTTGATCACAGTGAATAAGTGTCTCCCTGCAGAGAAAATACAAGGCACTCGAGTGCTACTGAATGCAGAAACAGAAGCAGTGGTGAGGATCTGAACCAGGGCAGCTTTGCATTGGAAATGAGGCACAAGGTTTTTCTGCAATGAGCATGACTAATCCATGCATCACGGCCTAGCCATCCTTCTACAGTTTCCAGAGCAAAGCTGGGTGCTGTTCCAGCAAATTGCCTGTGTCCAGCAGCAATGATCAGGCTCAAGAGCTCATGATAGGAAAACTGAATAGTGATTTTGCAGTCCTGTCTACAGGTTTCAGTGGGACTGTGTGCTCCAGGTGAGCATCAGTCACATATTAATCCATGAACCTGCATGCAAAAGTCCAGGAATGGGGAACTAGATGTAGATGTTGCATCTACTCCAAAAACTCAAAACAAAGCCCAGCTCCTCCCTTTAGCTCCCTCCTCCCAGAAACATGGGGTGATTCCCAGATTTACACTCCAATAACACAGACTCCAGGTTAACTCCTGCTGCTGGTGCCATCCCGGGGGACCCCGCCTGCTGGGAGTGACTCAGCGTGAGTGGGAGAAGGCACTGAGCAAGTGGCACTGGGGGATGACTCACAGGGAGGTGTCTGCAGGGCTGAAGGCAGCAAAGGAACTCAGGCAAAACTTTGCCATTTCCATCCTTAATGAAAAGTAAAAGCAGCCATGTCTGAAGTACCTGGACATTGAAGCCTGTCCTGGACAGAACATTCTGAAATGCTGGTTTAGCTCATTCCAGCTACTGCAGCTGTGGGTTTGGCTGCTCCCCAGGGTGTGTGTTTCCCATCACCTCTATGAAGTAGCATCTCCAGTAAGGGAGAAATTCCTGCAGTCTCTGCCCAGGCAGGCTGCCAGACAGCAGCAGCTTCCTGCTGTTCCGAGGAAAACCTCATTCTCCTCCAGCATCCCTTCCCCAGCACCGCCTGCTGCACACCCGGGATCTCCTGGCAGCTTCCCCTCATCCTGAGGACTCTTACCACAGTTAAAAAAAGCTTCATTCTTCTTCTGATGAAAGCCAGTTCATCAGATACATGCTGCAAACAGCATAAAACTTCACAAAGGAGCTGGTATCCCCCTTCTGGAGTTCCGTGCATTTAAATGAATTCTTCCGACTAATTACAAACCCTTCATCCATCTCATAAATATCCTGGAATTACTTTTCTCGCTCACTGAATTATTTAAGAGTCATTCTCTCAGGATTCAAAATGATTGTTTTGGTGTTGCATTACTGCAGGTTCAATGTGGTGAAAACCCTTTGGCCTCTGAGGAACCTCCTTTGAACAATAAACAAACACAGAGATGTTGTTGCTCTGCATTCAGACAACTTCTTTCAGTGGAACCTGCATCTGGTCCTGGAAAACAATGAGGCAGAGCCTTTAGGGACACCTTTCTTGCATTTGTGCTGATAGAAGTGCATGAAATAAAATGAGGGAAGGGAGAAACTCAAAGCTTCAGTTGGATCCTAGAATGTTTTGAGTTGGAAGGGACTTTAAAGATCATCCAGTTCCAGTCCCCTGCCAAGGGCAAGGACACCTTCCACTAGACCAGGGTGCTCAGAACCCCATCCAGCCTGGCCAGCATGACTAAGCAGACCCAGAAATTGTACCTCCAGCACAACCAAGAGCCTCATAAGGGACTGCAGGTGATGAACAGGGTGAGGACAAGGCAGGAGATGCTGAATTAGGCATTGCCACCATGCAAGATAACTGTGGCATTACAACCCAGTGGGCCACCAGAGAGAGATTTGGGAACTTGCAGGGTATATCTGCACAACTGAACATGGAACGTCTCTGCTAAACTGCTCCATCAGGTTCCCAGGTTGGTCTCCTCTGCTTCTCCAGCTGCACTTCAACAATTTAGAAGGTGGCAGTTGGACACAGTAGGACACTGACAACAGTCAGGGTTGGTTGAAGCCCCCAGAAAGATGAGTTTGGAGGTCTGGAGTCCAGCCACCACTGCTGCTTTGTGATTGTGTCATTGGTACCGTGCAACCTACTCGGGGGATATCCCCCTGAGGGCTCTTCAGCTGCAGCAGATCTACCCATGGGGAAAGAAACTTCTGTACTTATGGCTTCAGCTGCATCTGTACTTATAGATAAACTTCTTGCTGGCCCAGTCTTTCCAAATCTGTTTCAAATTCCTCCACTTTTCCTTTTTGTGATGATTTTGGTAGGGATTGGCCCACCAGCACACAGACCAAGGCTTTCAATTCAGGCAAAGCTCCACACCCACAGCAAGAAATAGTCTTAAACTTAGAATCACAGAATATCCTGGGTGGAAAAGGCCCCCCAGGGATCACCCAGTTCCAGCCCTGGCCCTGCAACAACCCCACCCTGTGCATCCCTGGAGCGATGTCCAAATGCTCCTGGAGCTCCGGCAGCCTCAGGGCCAGGACCATTCCCTGGGGAGCCTGGGCAGTGCCCAGCACCCTCTGGGGGAAGCGCCTCTCCCTGATCTCTATCCCAAACTGCCCTGGCCCAGCTCCAGCCGTTCCCTGGATCCTGTCCCTGTCCCAGGGAGCAGAGATTGGAGCTGCCCCTGGGGAGGAGCTGCAGCCCCGCTGAGCTCTGCCCTCGGCCTCCTCTGCTCCAGCTGAACAGGCTCAGTGCCCTCAGCTGCCCCTCCAGGCCCTTTTCCATCCTCGTGTTCCTCCTTTGGACCCTCTCCAGCAGCTTTAGTTAGATCTTTCTTATATTGGTGTGCCCAAAACTGCCCCCAGCACTCAAGGTGGGGCCATCGCAGCCCAGAGCAGAGCAGGACAATCCCCTCCCTGGCCTGGCCTGATGCCTCCCAGGACCCAGATTTCCCTCCTGGCTCTAGGGCACTGCTGATTCAATGACCTTACCATTGACCAGGACCCTCACGTCCCTTTCCCAGAGCTGCTCTCCAGCCTCTCATTCCCCAGTCAGTACAGGGCAACCCTGAATGTACCACACTCTTCAGAGAGCAAAGCACTTCCCACCCTCTCAGCTTTTTGGGCCATGAATGACATACCTAGAGTTCACATTTCCTGGATTAGGCAAGTCAATGCCAATGGCAAGGAATGATGCTTCCAAATGCCTTTAATAATGTGGAGAAGTGATTGAACAAGGCATTTCACATGAGCACTATCACTTTGCCTGTCTCACATTCACTCTGGAATTGCTAAGCATGGTACATCAAATGCAATTGAATTTCAATTACAATCTCTCTGATAAATCTTACGGCTATTTTCCCCACAGCACCCCCCTTGGAGCACCCTCATGCAGTGCTGCTCTCCCACACACAGAGCACAGGACATGTGCAGAAAAAAATAAATTCTAATCTATTTCTATATTTCTGGGGCTCTAACCTAGGAATTGTGCTGGATCATCCCCCTCTATGTACTTGTGGCATATTGAGTAAGTAGAAACATTATTAAATGAACATTGCTCATAATATTAGGACTTATTATTCCCCATGGGAAGGAGTCACAATTCTGACTTCAGTGTGGCACTTTGGAGGAATCAGAAGGCAGAACATTCCTTTACTTGACTGGCACTCAGCTTGGAAGTCTGCAGAAAATTGTGCTGATTCCACTGAGGCTGTAAAATCATTGCAAAGTCTCTGTCCAGAACATATAAAATGGATATTTATCTGTTCTACAAGAGGCATCTGCAAGGCTTTGGATGTCCAACATCAGCTGGGAGAGTCAAGGAAAGAAAGAAGTGTTGGCATCTGCCCAGATCCATGGCAGATGGCCAGAGACCAAAGAGCAGTAGGAGAGCACAGCATAAGCAAGGGCAGGTAAAGAGGAGAACTGAGGGGGACAACAATTTGGTTATCTCCATCCCCCAGCCAACCCTCACATCCCTTCGGAGGTGACAAGGGAGAGCACTGGAAAGGAAGCGTGAGGGAGCTGCCTGGACACGCAGGCTTGGGCATCAGGAGTTGCTTTGCTGAAAACTCTGCAGTCAGTGGCCAGGGCAAGAGTGATGGCACTTGTGAGCCTCTTCCTGGGACCGCCTCCTGCCCTCCGGCAGGGAGTGCTTTTGTCAAGTCAATTAGGGGCAGAAATACACTTTCTAATGCAGCAAAAGTCCCTACAGGCAGCTCCCTGTGGAGCAGAGCAGTTGTCACAGCTGGTCCCAGCTGCTGGGCTCTGCTCTGTTCTGGACCTGGCGCTCCGCTCTGCCTGTTCCACCAGCACCACTCAGATTCTCATCTGATCCTTTGGATTTGCTCTTTGCCTCCAACAATTCCCTCTACAGCGGGGCTGTGCCGGCAGCCTGGCTGAGGCAACCGGGTCTCCACTCTGTTTGCAAGGGAAAAGTCCCTCCATCCCAGCTCACCCTGGGGGACAGCCCTGTGAGGACAAGCTCGGCCCCATCACCATCAGGGCAGTGTCTGGCACCCAGTGCTGTGGGCAAATTTGCAGTGGGACATCCAACAGCTGCTGTGTGCAGTCCTTGGAAAAGCCAGCTGTTGGATTTCGGTGGAGTATTAAGCACCTGTGCCATCCTCACCTGTGGGAAAACATAACCTCATCTTAGATGGGTTTCAGCTGTGCAACCTCTACCTGAATAAGTTTCAGCTATGGCCTTGGGTGGGACAGCTAAGTCGGCCAATCGTGGTGCAGGGAGGAGCAAATGTTACGTGGGTAGTATAAAAGGTTATGTTGTGAGAGATGAGGCAGATAATGAAACAGTTGATGCCAATGTGGTGGGTGTGGGTGTGGGTGTGGGTGTGGGTGTGGGTGTGGGTGTGGGTGTGGGTGTGGGTGTGGGCTGCTGACGCTTACTTGCTCTGCAATGTGGGGGTGCAGGAGGGGACAAACTCAGCTGTGTCCAGCTCTGCTTTGAGGAGGTGGCTCAGACTCTGCATTTCAGATACTCATGCTCCTGAGCAGAACTACCTTCAGCCACCAAACTGAAGTCATTGACCCTAAACTTGAGGAAGGACTTTCCTGTGTGGGTGACCACAGGCTGGAACAAGTCACTCAGGGAGGGTGTAGAGTTTCCCTCACTGGAGACATTCCAGAACCCTCTGTGCTAATCCTGTGCCTCATGGTCTGGGGTGACTTTGCTTGAGCTGGACCAGATGACCCACTGTGGTCTCTTCCAACGTGATCCATTCTGTGATTCCTTGGGCCCTCTGGTGCGTTGCCCATGTCTTCATTTCATCCAAATCCAGCCAGTACAGGTGGATAAGGGATGCCCCCTCCGTGGTCTGTTGGTCCCAATGACCTGATGGTTTCATCTTCCCTGCGAACGCTCTGTGGTCCTGCAGACCCTCACAGTCAGAAAACCTCTGCAAATCACCATGGATCAAAAGCTGCTCTTTCTCAGATCACGTGGGAGAGCCTCTTTTCTCCTGCTGGTACCAACTCCAGAATCCCCCAGGGAAAAGCTGTTATTGAAACAGCAGAAATGGAGAAATAAGTTCCTACATGCTGATATATGCATAGAGAGGCACAAAGACATCAAATTATTTCTTTAGGACCAGCTTTTTTGCTGGTAGGATCTGACTGAGATATATTGGCCTCCAGATAATACTGAAGAGTCCAGTGATGTGCTGTAGCTCCCCAGCATCCCCCAGACCAGAGCCTGATCCCTGGCCAATTTTCTTCATCTCCAAAGCTCATGAAGCATCAAAGCTGGAAACCCAACAATTCCACCCACCCCCAATTTCAGAGCCAATGATAATCCAAAGTATTTGTTGACACAGCCAGGCCATGTCCTGCCATGGATCAGTGCCAATGCCTCTGGTGGCTTTTTGCCTCCCCCCCCCACCCCCCTAAGATGTCCTGGTATCCAGCTGAGCACAGGAACCTCTCTCCAGCTCTCACTCATTCACACTCTCTTTGTGCTGCTGCTTTTAAGTGGGGACTTAACACATTGCAGCAAGGACCTTGTCACAACATATTAGCATAGTATCTCTGGATAATTCCCTTCCATCAGCTCAATTAGATCTCATTTTTCAGGAAGGTTTGAGGAAATTTTTGTATGTGTTATCCAGCAAATAACTCTTTCACTGCAGTTTTCTCACAGCTCAGCCAGTCCTTCACTCTCTGTTTTTGGTCCATTTCTAGAGCTGATTTTTTTCCTCCTGTATCTGATAACTTTCTTCCTTCTTCTATCTTCAGCTCACTGAGGGTTTGATTTATCTGATCTAACACAGTTGTCTTGTTTGGGGGGAGAAGAAGGAGCTTAAGGTGACCAGTCCCAGTGAGGAGACCCCTATAGTGAAAAATTAAACCTTTCCCCATCAAACAATATAAAAGTTAAAACAAATTAACCGAAAGGAAAAGGTGAAATATGTAGTTTCACTTTACAAAATCTATCAGTGCCTTTAGAAACCTCTCCCATGCTCAGTGTCAGGATGCCTTCAGGTCTTTTTCACCATGAACCCATTCTATTTCCCACTGAATGGTGTTTTCCAGCCCCCAAATAATTTTGTGTTAAAAATTCCCAGTTCCAGGCTGGTTAAATAGCAGCAGATATCCATAGATCAGTCTGTCTCATCCCTACAGCCTGCTGATTACATGGAAGATGGATGGGCTGGGTTGTGGGGAACTGTTGTTCGGTTGCAGACAGTCGGGACAGATGGAGACAAGAGATCTCTGAAGTCAGGTCTTAGAGCATGAAGTTTATTGTGGAAGAGCGTGAGTGTAGGGGACCTGCTAGGAGCTGCCAGACACAGCTCGAAGCAGGTCAGAGAAGTAAGAGAGCAAGCAAGAAAACTGGAAAAGAGTAGAAAAAGGATGTGTGGTTCCCGTTTACAATCCAATAAATCTGCTTCTGTGCTGAATAACCAATCTGGTATAAGCTACAAATCTTATAACATTTACATATAGCCTATAAGAATCATTGCATTACCATATGGCGTTATATTTTAAACTCTAAAATCTACTTTTTGGACCCTCTGATAAGTTGGCAGGGTCTGCTCTGACCCTTGGACCTGTCTGCAAGCAGAGGGTATTGTTTAATCGAAGGGGGGATTACCTTTAGTCGGCCATACCATTGTTTTCCAGTTGTTCAGTAACTGGGGTTTGGTAACTCAAAGCTTGTTTTCATTTCAATCTCGCCTATAGTTTCCATATTCTCAGCATCTTTTGCCAGGTAATCATATTTATAAGGCTTCCCTATTTCATCTTCCCCAACACTGGGTAATATCCCAGAGCAGCTGTTACGTGGCTGGGGCTGCTCCAGTCCCTTGGCTGGAATAACGAGGTTAATCACACAAACTCCTTCCCCACAATTACTTTGGTGGCTTTGGCTCCCCCCTGACCTTCATCACAGCAAAGATTCCCCTGGGTATGGCATGGGGGAGATCCAGGCTCTGGGCTTGTCCTGCTATTGGGAAACAGGATGATTTCAGCCTCCAGACATGGATTTAGGGATGGAAACTGGTTGAGCCATTGCCCAGAATCCCACAGGCAAACTCTGGTCTGCATCAGCAGGGCTTCCTTTCCTGATCCCTGATGGGAGCTGCAGCCCTAGAAAGATCATGGTAGAGTAAAACTAAGGCACAGTTGAGTTTTTGTGGAGATTCTCATGAAATAAAAGCAACTTAAAGGGACCAGAGCAGCACCTGGATCTGATGGGATCACAGGGAAGAAGGGCTGATCACAATCAAGATGCACAGGACCCTTTTTCCCACCATTGAAGCCAAGTGCTCATTGTCCCTGGCTAACAGGGTGTCATGGTTTAACCTGTGAGCATGGGGATTGGACAAGACAACCTTTGAATGTCCCTTCCAACCCAAAACCATTCTGTGATTGTGTGATTAGATTGCAGAGCCCTGGAAATAACCCTGGAATTTGTCCTCTCCCCCATGTGAGGAAGGATGGAGGTGCTTCAGAGAAGCAGCTCCCTGACCTATGTCCCTTCAGCGGAGAGCAGGATGTTCTCTGGAACTGCTGCCCCTGGAGCACACGTGGGATTTGGGATTTGGCTGGGGAGGCAGTGCAGTGCCCTGGGAAGGGCTGGGTGCAGCAGGATCCAGCGCTGGCTCAGCATGTGTGGCAGCATGACATAAATCATCGCTTCTCCTGCCCATGCTGCTCGGTGTGCTGGGAGTGCAGGACGCACGTTCCCTGTACTTGTACTGCCAGATAATAAATGCCCAGTCCCTGCCTGGAGGTAGTGACAGATTGGAGACTCATTTTGTCCTGACCTCCTTGCACATGGAGGAGCTGAGGATTCAGCCCTGGTGGAAGACATTCTGACATAATTTGGCCAAGGACAAGGACACAGCCCTCCTCTTTTAAGAAATTTTACCTTGCTAAGGCATATTTTAGATCCTTTACCTGGCATCTAAGGTCATCAGGACCTTAGAGCATCGCTCAGAGGCAGGACCAGGCTCCCATTTAAACCCCAGCAGCCCGGAGTGGCTTTTATGCTCATCCTTGCATGTTCCTGGTCCAGAGGAGCAAAATGAACTTGTGGAGGTCACATTGACCTGACCTTTTCTGTGGGAGGAAAAGAGATCTCTTGGCAAAGCCACAATTCACTCAATCCTGAACCTGTATAAGGTGATGAGCAGGTGATGCTATCAGACCCGGCACTTTCTGGGCTGGGATTAGCTGTCAGAAAGAAAAACCAGCACTAATAACCTCAGGAACAGAGGAGAATCACAAATTATGTTCCTGGAGACCCTGGTGAGTGTCCCAAGCAGCCACCACACTCCCAGTCAGAGTCCTTTCCCTGCCCGCTCCCCTGCTTGGGCCACACAGCTAATTTTAGGTTAAAGGACTTTTATCAGCTGACAAGCCTCTGGAATGCTCCAGGCACTCTGTAAGAACTGAGTTGCTCCCTGTGGCTTCCCGAAGGGAAATATTTGGAAGGTTTTGAGGGTGGCAGAAGTGACAGCTTCCCACAAAGCAGCTCCTGCAATCTGCCCTTGGAAGTGCCAAGGAAAATATCTCCTGGACCAGAACTTCTCAAAGGGCATTTCTGTGCCTCACTCAACCTGGTTTAGCACCTTCAGCTTCAGGGGAGCCTCTCGCCTGATGCTGAATGAGTCACCCCTATTGACTAGAAGGCCCCAGTTATTAAAAAGCCTAAATTTCCGTGTGGTTTATTAAAAAAACCCCACAACAGATCCACTTTGGGGGTTTCACCCTCCTAGGTTGGTTGTCTTTGGGTCACTTTGGGCCTTTATTTCCTGACTTTCCCGTATGAATGGACAGTGACCATTCCTGCAGGGTCAGGAGCTGGAGTGTGAACACAGACCAGTATTTTGGGACTCAGAGTAAACCTACGCAGCACAAACACCTCCGTGCCTAGAAAGCAAAGAGAGCCAGTTCCCTCCCATGAGAGGGGAATTCATGGACACAGTGACACCTCTCGTAGCAGCAGCAAAGCTTCCAAAGGCAGCAGCTCACTCAGCCTTAGATGGACAAATTCTGCTCAGTGCCTTTGCTGAGCACACCCTCCAGCTAGAGGCAGCTCTGGGCAGACCAGAGCACTGATGTTGCCAAGCTGGAGCCAAACCTTGTCAAATTAGTTAATTTAGATGCTTATTTTCAAGTTAATGGAAATGTGGAGGCTTTAGCTGTGTTGAGTCATCCTGTGTAACAACAAAACCCAAGTAGGAAAAGACCCATGGGGCCATGTCCCTGCTCTGGAGTGGATGTGGTTGTGTCTGTAAAGCTCCTGAACTGGGCTGACAGACTGAGCCTGGCAGAGCTGAGTGTGGCTTTCATCTGCTCACAGGTAAAAGTGCTGCCAACACACTTTCCTCTGGCACAGGAACATAGGTGGCTCCAGCTGCTTCCCACTCCCTTCCAGTACAGAAGAGGTAACCCTGCTATTTTCCATGTGGCTGCTTTCCGAGCTGTTTCTCCGGATAATTGGCAGAACACAAGCAGCAAGATTGATTGTGGTACTGAATTAGATGCTGAGGCTGAAACTGCACATCCCAGCCCTGCTCCAGGGTCCCAAAACCCTGGAACCTTGTCAGCTGTGTAGCAGGCAGGAAAAGTCAGGGGAGAAGGATGGGAGGGAAGAATGATCTGCAGCATACATCTGTTAGTGCAGCCGTGAGGGCTCTGCTGCTGGATGGAATTGCAGTGCTGGGAGGTTCAGGGATGGTGTTCCATCTCCCAGTTCAGCACAGCAGATAACAAGTGACTGGGATATAGTGAGGACTGTCCCTGCCCAGCGCACATCCCAACCATGGCAGGGACTGGTGACCTCACACAGTCTGGAGCTGGCCCTGGATAACTGGGAAATCAGGCCTTCCTGCAACCCTGCATCAGCAGGCATGGAGTCTGACTAGGCTGCATTTTCCCTAGTGAAAATCATTCCTGCCAGCAGGAATTCCCTGGTAGCCTGAGGTCAAACAGAAGCTTGGATGTGGGAGATGCCTCTGGCTCTCCATCCCAAAGAGCTTGGGACCTGCACAGGGGAATTGGAGGAGTCAAGCAGCAAGTAGGAGAGATTGGCTAGAGGGGGTTGCTGCTGTTCAGGGAGATGGGATTTTTCTTCTCCTCTCCTGTCCTCTCCTGTGCTCTCCTGACCTCTCCTCTCCTGACCTCTCCTGTCCTGTCCTGTCCTGTCCTGTCCTGTCCTCTCCTCTCCTCTCCTCTGTCCTCTCCTCTCCTCTCCCTCTTCTTTTCTCATTTTTTCTTCTTCATCCCAAAAGGGACCTGCCCTGCTCTGAGGGAAGCTGTGCCCTGTTCTTGGCCACTCCACAGCAGCCACCATGCGGAGCCACAGAAATGCTCCCTGTGCCTGCAGGGACCACAGACTGCCACACACAACCTTCCCATTCACACACAGTGCCACCATAACATATCCAAGGACATAAAGGGGAAGTAGATCCCTTTTGGCAGAGCAGCTTTGTAATTTCCTCTTTCCCCTGTAATAAACTGCAGCCCTTTGGGTGACCCTTACTCAGTGGTTAATTATTTCTAAAGAAGGAATAATCCTGACTGAGCAATGATAGAGTGAAATACGCATGAGGAATACAGTTAGCAAACTGCCAAGACCTTAAACTCTCTGGGATGAAGAATTATACATATATATATATATATAATCCCTGGGCTTCTCATAGACTGAGGGACTTTATAGAATAAGAGGGCAAACCCAAAGACATCCCAAACAAATTACTGGTGTTTGTCCCCAGCTGAAGCACTGAGGATCTACAGGATTGTAGTTAACATGTGCCTGGAGAAAAACATTTGAAAGATGATTTTTACCTATGTGGCCAAATTAGTTTATGACCACAACTAATAAACAAGGGACTCACACCACTTCCCACATCACCTGCACACTGGTAACAGCCAGAGAAACAGAGATAGTGGGAAGTTTTTGGCCTCATCAAATATCAGGAGATTATCTGTGAGATTATTGTACAGAAAAGATGCGGCACAACACATAACAAACACATAAAGAATATGGACTGAGAGGTCACAAACTGAACAAGACTTGGCCAGACTCTTTTTGGCTGCATGTGCAAACCCTTTTGTACCAGCACTATCCACAGCAGCTCTGAATGTTTTCCAAGGGCCATCTCAGGAAGACAGAGCTGTGTCTCTCTTCAGACAGTGGCCGAGTCCAGTTTGAGGCTGCATCACCCTGAAAGCAGTTGGAGCCAGGGCATTCCAGGAGCTCTGCAGGGAGACTTCCCCTCTGGAGTTCTGTCCCCACCAGGCTGCCAATCTCCATCAACTGAACAGCTGCTCCCGGTGCCAGCCACCACCACCTCCAACGTATTCACCGTCTGCCTTCCCTCCATTCCCAGCACAATGGCTCAAGCTGGCTGGTGCCTTGGCACCAACCCACCCTCTAATTAAGGTGCAAGAGAAAGAAGGGGAAACTTTCAAAGAATTCCACCAACAGCTCTCACAGAAAAACTTCAGACCCACCCAAGCAACTGCCTGATCCAAGTCCTCTTAATCCCCTTCCCTGTGTGGTCCTGCTTGGCCTCCCAAGCCCTGAGGACACCAGGTCACTTCATCTCTGCCCTTTGTGGCAGTACAGAGATGTCTTTTATAGAATTCTACATTGCGTTTTGAATTTTATTTCATTTTTATTTTGCTTCTTTTTGTTGTCTGTGTTGAGGCCCTGTGTGTCATCTCTTCTCGGTTTTATTTGGTTGACTTTTGGAGATGAGGAGATTAATATTTCATCAAATGTACAGGGAATAAATAACCAGGTTTGAAAGACATCCAGAACCTTTCCTGCCTTGATGGGCATTTGCAGACCTGAGGAGTAGGGAGGTATTTTTACCACAAGCCATTTCTGAAGATGTCACAATCCTTGCCATGATCTCTGCAGGACATTTCCACCTGCCATGACATGGTGCTGTGGGGTCATGCCCAAAGGTGTCAGTGCAACATTCTGGATATGTCCATTCCTCTGGCAGATCCCCGGGGCAGAGGGACGGCTCAGCCTGGAGCAAAGGAGGCTCAGGGGGGCCCTTCTGGCTCTGCACATCTCCCTGACAGGAGGGGGCAGCCGGGGGGCTTGGGCTCTGCTCCCAGGGCACAGGGACAGGAGGAGAGGGAACGGCCTCAGGCTGGGCCAGGGGAGGCTCAGGTTGGACATCAGCAGGAATTTCCCCATGGAAAGGGTGGTCAGGCCTTGACAGGGGCTGCCCAGGGAGGTTTGGAGTCCCCATCCCTGGAGGTGTCCCAGGAAGGCCTGGAGGTGGCACTCAGAGCTCTGGGCTGGGGACAAGGTGGGGATGGGGCACAGCTTGGACTCAATGGTCTGGGAGGTCTTTTCCAATTTTATGATTCCACGATCCATGCAAGAGTCTCTGTACATCCATGTATATCCATAGAACTCAGGTACATCTCTGCAACAACACTACGTCCAATGCAGCAGAATCGTGAGGAGTCCCTGTGCTGCCAAACGGGCACAGCCACGAAAAGGCTCAAAGCTGACAGGGTTGTGCATCTCTCTGTCACACAGTGTGTGAGGACAGAGCCACTTTCAGCTGGTGGATTGATGGGATCAATTTCCAGAGTAAAACCATGGAGTTTTTCCCAACTACAAACCACTGTGATCTGTTTGATGGGAAATGCCAACTGCTGATTGGGAAATTTCAGTTGACTAAGCTTTGAATGAGAAAAATAATAATTATGACTTTTATTATGATCACTTTAGCATTCTGCCTTGAGGTTTAATTAGCTGTAAAACAAAAGCTTTTGTGTTTCTGTTCTATTCAAAATTGACACATCCTCCCAAAAGCATTTTGAAAAACATGGCAAGCACTTTTGAAAAACTTGGGAAGCAAATGAGAAATTCAGTTAGATCCCAGATCTTTGTGGGTTTCCTTGAGTTTGCTTGTTTTAGTTTGGAGTTGTCATGTTTTTGTTAATGTGGGATCTCCTATCTATGCACACAATGTGGGAAGAAGAAATGGCAGGAGGGAATTATCCATGTAAATAAAGGAATCAGTCACTTGCTGCATGGAGCAATGAGTCAGCGTAAACCTAGCCCCACACATGTGAGTTTTCCTTCTCCCAGCAGGACACTGGTTTGTCTTCCTGCATGGACAACTTCTGCATCTCCAGCAGAGTTTGGGATGAACAGGGCTCTGAAGTGTCCAGAGGCCACCCAAGCTTTTCACAAGGCCTTCAAGACTAAGAAAATCTTCTGTCAGCCCAGCTCTAAGGTAACACTCACTAAAGGAGGTTGGTAACAATCTTTGGTTTCCTTTTCTGCAATGTTTCCACCGGGGCTGTGGCTTCAGCTTTCCTGCTCGGCCTCTCAGAGCAGCTGTGAGACTTGAAGGGGTGAAGCAGGTGATACAGACTGGTCAAAAACAACAGGGATACCCAGATTTGAGGCATGATTGTATTATTGGGGACCTGGAATGAGGGAAACATAGTCCCAGCAGCCACTTTCTTTTGTCAGGCAGAGTTTGAGAATGTGTTCCCTTCACTGCAGGTCTAGGAGGAGGGAAAAGGACACAGGACAGAAAACCTGGAAATTAATTTTAAAAGCAGGGCAAAAAACAAGTCTCCTGGGAGAAACTTAATGTATTGGGTTGGATTTTTTCTCAGCCTGCAGTTGCTAACACAGCCCCATGTGCTGACAGCCTGTCCTCCCCCGAGCAGCGCCCCGAGCATTCCCAGCTCCACTCGACCTCCTGGGAAAGAAACAGTCCCAACACGCAGGTGGGGAAACCAAGGCACACTGCTGATCTCAGCTGGGATTTCAGCTGAGAAGCCAAACTCCACCCTTCCACTAACCTGACCTATATTTCCAGGACATGGAGGTTTATTTTCTCCTACAGATGTCCCAGCTGAAGCAAAGCCCTGCTACCGATGCCCCATGTGGGAAGCAGGAACACATTTCCCTGCACCATTTCAGTGCATCATCCAGGCTCATCCCTAGAGTGCAGGAGGGACACATGGAGTTTTCCCAAACCAGAGGAGGGTTGGTTGCAGGGACAGGGTAAGAACAGGCCAGTGGTGTAAGTCCCACCAACAGCCCCATAGTGCAGATGTCATGGAGCTGCTCAGACACAGAAATGTCAAAACACATGCAGTTACATAAAATAATAATAATATACCAAAGGCAGATAAGTCAGACTAAACCTCTCCTCTCCCTCCTTCCTGGAGATCCGATATTTCTCTTCATTCTCCCCATCCCTGATACCCATCTCCCATGTTTGTCTCCGTGCCTCACCGAGGAGTTTAAGATTAACCATGACAAATGGACTGATTTCCATGACTCAGGAACTGTTTTATTTTTACTTTGCCACATCTGACAAGTTGCATTTTACTATAAATCCCCTCAATTAGGTCTTTCAAACAGTACTGCAGCCTTTTCCCTGATATATGGGGAAGGAATTATCTTCATGTTCTGGCAACCAGTTCCTTAACTAAAAATAGTTAGTGTTCACTTCTGCCTTCCTTGCATCACCTCACACTTTGGGCACCTGAGCGTAGCGTGCCATCCCACCTCTCACTTGGTGGCCATGAGCAGGCTGAAATGGTGAAAGACAATCCTCAGGGTCTTGGTGTGGGAATGGGGTCTCTGGTGCTTCCCGTTGCAAGTCTGTTCTGTCCCCTGGGTGCACAAAGCCCTGAGCAGCTCCCAAAACCAGAGTGTGTTTTGTGACCAGAAGCTGTGCCCTAGACCTGCAATGGTAGAAGATGTCCCTGCCCATGGCAGGGGTTTGGATCTTCCAACTCAAATCATTCCATGATCCTATGATGCATTCAGCTGAATCCAGCTTGCTCAAAGAGATTGGGAGCTTTCTCAAGCCATTTTTTGGAAATTTTGCATTTTCCATGGTCTTATTAAAGTGAAAGGTAACACAAGGGTGGCTCTGGAGTCTGTCTCATCCCATCCTTGTCAGGGGAGAGATGTTAAGAGACCTAAGAAACAAAAAGTTTCCTGAATTTACCAGAGCTTTATGTATTTTCAGACTTCTCTGCCAAAGCAGTGACACAATTGACTAAACCCAGCTAATGCCAGAAGATTTATGTCTGTGTTGTTTATTCCCCTTAATTACTGGGCCGGGAGCATTTACCCTTTGGGGGCTGAGATGGGTCACTGGGTGCCCCCACATGCTGGAGCACAGCCCTGGCCAGTCCTTTTGCCTTGGTCCCACAGATCTGGGAGGACCTTGATCCCCTCCTGCCCTCTTCGGTGCTCCAGAGACAAAAAGCGGCTCAATGAAGATGGATGGAAGCTGTGGCCGTGAATTCATCGGGGGACACTGCCCTCCTATCGATCTGTCTGCAGCCTGCCGTGGTCTGCAGCCATTCCCAGAGGCAGAGGTTGCAGTTAGGAGTGTGATCCAGCACCCAGTGAGAGGCTGGTGGTGGATGCACCAGCATCAGTTAAGGGAAATATCACGCCACTGGATGGTGGCCCCATGGCAATGTTTTCCAGCATCCCTCTCCCAGCAGCACACCTCATCCACCCTTATTTCCTGGAAAAAGGAAGGAAGGAAGCACAAGGTACTGCCTGGCTGTCTGCTCTGGCTCACCTCGGGCTGAGGGAGCCTGGCTCACTCCCAGGATGGACGCAGCACCCACAGCTGGGGCACCCACCCCCGCCCCAAGCCTCAGTGGTACAGAAGGCATGCCCTGAAACTGCCCTGGCACAGGGGAGCGGGTTTAACCCAGCCAGAAATTCATCCAGCTCAGTGACGGACCCAAACCTGACCCTGGCATGCCCGAGAGACAGGGGTGCGGGGGATCCCTCCCCAGGAGACCAGCACGGTGGCTGCCAGGGGACGGCAGGAGCTGAGACACAGAGGTATGACAAAAGTCTGAGGGTTGTGCTGGGGTAGAAGGGAAATGTCATTATCCAAGACCTCTCGAGCATCATCCAGGCTCTCCCCCACCACTGTCCCCCACCCTCTCCAGGACACTTGTCCTCCCCCTTCTTTATCAGTTCAAGCCTCCCCTGCTCTTGCCCCTCCCACCACCCATCCTACGGGACAAAGCACGGTCCCAGCAGCACCTCCACCTCCTCCGGGACCGCCTTTGTGATTAAACACCCCCGCGCAACCCCGCTGTGTGAAAGACCTGCATCCACCTGCCCCACATCCCCCTCCTTCTCTCAGGAGCATCTCCCTCACAAGGCAGGGCTGAAACCCCTTCCACCCATCCCTGTGGAAGAGAAAAGGGGCTCTGCCCTGTCTTCATGTTCACCATCCATTTTGCAAAGGGGCTGCAAAGGCTGGCAGGGGGAAGCCTCCCCTTCTCCCAGTTCCTCTGCCAGAGCCCTGGAGTGAAATTCCCAAATGCATAACACCCACTCACCCCCTCATCCCCGGCAAATTGCAGCCCCAGACCCTTTGCAGACACATGGGAAGCCCCCAGGCTTCGCAGGAGAGACCCCACAGTGGCTGCGCGATGGGAGTGCGACGGGTGCACAGGAGAGACCCCACTCCAGGGAGAGCCAGGAGGGTGGTCCCTGGGCCGGTGGGAAGTTTCTGCTGCTGAAGATGCTGAGGGAAGGAAGGAAAAAAGGGAAAAAAAATCAGATAGAGTTGGTAGGCACGAGGGAGGTGGAGGAAGGAAAAGGGGAGGAGGAAGAGGAGGAGGGAGAGAAGGGGGAGTGGGAGGCTGGTGAGGAGGCATGTAGCCCATCGCCAGGCGAGCTGGAAGGTGGGCAGCCGGAGGACCGGCTCCAGGGAGGTTATAAAAGGCAGGACCGGGACGCAGAAAGACCCGCAGTCTCCGCGCAGCCCCGTGGGGACCCGCCACGCTCCTCCGCTTGAAGCCCAGAGGATTTTCTCCCCGACGGCAGAAGCAGCTCAGCAGGAGCGAGGACGCTGCCAGCCATGCCCCGGGGAGCTGGGCGCAGGGGCAGCTGAGGATGGTGCTCAGCCGACGTCCTGCCCTCTTCCTCCTCCTGCAGGTAAGATGCTTTAAGTCCTCTTTTTCCACAAGGGCCCTTCTACCCCCGTCCTCATCACCCCAGTGCCCTGCACCGCTCGCGTTCTCTGCAGTGACTTTTCCATGTCTTTGAAAGGAAAACTAAAACGAGAAACCGCGACACAAAGGACCCCCGGGACAATTCCTCCATTTGAGGCACTGGGGCTTGGCAAGAGCTCGTGATGCTTAGAAACTATCGGGGATGGGGGCTGAAGTGGGTGAAAGCGTCATTAAAGGGGAAGCAGAATTCCAGCCAGGTCCTCCTGAGCTCAGCCCAGGGCTCCCAGCAACTCCCAGTCTTGTACCTCCCAGTGAAACCAGTTGCCACCAGTTTCTCAGGCTGCTGGGAGGGGGTGGCCACTCTGGGGGTGTGATGGATGTGAATAACACAAATGCAGAGCCCAGTTGTACCCCCTGTAATTCATTTTCTATGGAAGCCTCTCCTTTTGCCCCCTGCACCTGCAAAGCACAAGACTTTTCTTCTCTAATTTGCTCTCTGCGGAACTGTAGCCACCGCTAATTTTGCAGCTCTGCTCAACATGCAAATGCTTTGTCAGAAGCAGTATTTCTCCTTGAAGGCTCATCAAGGAGGGAAATGTTTGCAGCCCAAAGCGTGTTTAAATCCCAAACCCTGGACAAACAAGACAAAGAGGGTTCCAGTGAAATACTGTATTTTATTTGAACAAGCCTATAGTGGCAGTTAAAAAAATTGATCAGGTTTTTGATAAAAGCTCTGTGTCAAGGAAGAGTAAAAGAGCAAAGCTGCCTGGCTGGCTGCAGAATGGTGTCTCAGTGGCCCAGTTGGGACTGCAGAGTTAAAACAGCAAGTGAAGTGAAGGGACAGCCCTCCCTATTGGCACTGCTGTGGCTCACACCCCGTGGGCTATGCAACCCCTGTTCACCCCGCTGTGCACCTCACTGTGCACATCACACATCAGCTGCACCTCTGGGCCAGGAAAGTTCTCCTCTAAGTGATGAGAAGAGCTGATGTGCACCAGGAGACCTTTCTGCCAAGTTGGTGTTACTTCTAAAAGCTCCTCTTCTGAGCAGCTGCTTTCTCCTATCGCTGCAACCCACTAAGCCTGATTGATAGGATTTATAGGAGTTCTTTTGCCGTTATATTCCCTGGTTCAGGTTTTGTTTGGCTCTGATGTAAGAAATAAAGGTGAGACAGGGCAGTATCTCTTCCCCCAGCCCAGGTCCTTCTTGGCCAGTCTGTGGGGGCAGCACAGACTCAGTGCAGTAGGCTCAGGTTCTGATGGGGACAGCCATGTGAGCGTGACAGCTCCTGATAACCTCTGTGAGCAAAAAGTGGTCCAAAAGAAGCCCAAAGGTGCTGAGATACAGGTCCCATCCTCTGTCAAAGCTCCTTAGGCTCAGGGGATTACCTTGGCATCCCCAGGTGTTCCCCAAGGATGCTCTCCTTGTGAAGTTGGAGCAACAAGCCCTCAAAAATCTTCCAGAGTTTGAGACAAAACCACCCCTGGGCTGGGGCTGGGACTGGGAGGGAGTCACAAAAACTAGTTCAGGCAAAGAGAAGCCTCTCCCAGCTGGCTCCAAAAAGAAACAGCCAATCTACAACCCTCCCCGCCTTTGCAGTGAAGCTATTTTTCCTTATAAGTATGTGCATTCAAAACTCAGACCCTTTTCTAGAACAATCCCAGCCCTCTCCTGGGGACAGCATGGGCTAAAGGACCATGAAACTCCAGCTGTAAGTGAGTGCATCCCTGCAGCCAGATGTACCTGCAGCAGCACCCAGGCTGTGAGTGCAGAGACCTGCAGCAGCCCAGCTCCAGCACAGAACTCAGCACTGGATTGGCAGATACTGGATTGGCACAGTTTAGGTGTTCCTCATGCACCTGGCCAGCACCTCCACTTTAGCATCGGTTTGCCCATGTTGCTTTATTGGATTGGCATCCCTCAGGGGGTCGGACAGGCAGCCAAAGTTGGTGCCAGATGCTCCCTGGTACCCTGCAAATCATTTAAACAAACTAAAAAAGTGATTAAAATACAGTTCACCTGCAGCTGTCAGGAGCTGAATGACATTTCTGAGGCTGATAAAACTGCAAAAGCATTTTATGAAAAATAAGAGATTCATGCTGGGGGTGAGATAGTTTCCCCTCTCACTTGACCACCTGCAACAGCAATAAGCCCAAAAAGCAGCCCCTGCCCCTTCCATGCTCCAATCCCTGCATAAGATGCAGAGCTGCAGTTGCAGGACGTGCTGACCCTGGGGAGCTCTTCCAGTCCTCACTTTCCTTAAAAGCTGGAGTTGATTCAGTGTGTATGAAATCATCCCTGTGGTTTCACATCTCCAGCAAAGAAGTGAATGGAAAAGGCACAGCCTGTTCCCAGAATAGCTGCTCTGTCACCATAGGACGTATATATAGGAATACAATGAAAATATCCTGCACTACCAACTCAACTCTGCGTTGAAATCCAGCTCTGCTCACCCAAAATCCTGCACAGGGCTGGCCCAGAAGTTTGTTGCAAGCGACAAGCTCAAGCTGCGACTGAGTCTGCAGCGTTTAGAAAGGTTGCATCCATGGCTTTGTCTGTGAGAACAATTTTTGAACACAAAGAAAGCACAAATCAACCCCCAAATCATGGGTTTCCCTCACCAAGCAGAGCCCAGGAGCCATTGTCAGACAACTCAGAGCTGTCACTCAGGAGAGGGTGGCTCTTTCTGAAGATGGAATAACATACCCAGGGCCCATCTGTTGTTTTTCCTTTTTTCCCTAACTGTATTCTGAACTGATAGAAGAGACCCTCCTTCTCTGCAGGGTGTCCTGTGTTATCCACAGTCACCCACCCAGGAACAGTCACCTCCAGTCTGATGGACAGGGGCAAAGGGGGTTGACATTTTGCAGATCACAGTCTCTTCCACCCTGAAATCTGCGATATCCACCCTGGAAAGGCAGTGGCAGATTCAGCTTTGGTGTGGCCAAGCTTTCCTAGCTGTGAATGCAAATAAACTGGAAGAAAATTATGCGGAAATTAAATTGTGGATGTTCATCCCAGGGCGCAACTCTAAAAAGGTGATGGGTGAAGGAGGGGGTTTGGAGCAGTCAAGATGTGGGTTTTGGGAGGGAGCTGGAGGGAAAAATGTCCAATCCCTAATTGAAAGTACCTGTTAATGCACAGGAGTTCCACCTGTGCAATCTGCAGGAGAGTTTAATACAATTTCCTGAGAAAAACAGCCCTCCCCCAGGCTTGCATTCATCACTCCAATCTTCCTCAGCAGCCTTTGACCTGGCAAATCCAGATCCCATAGGAGCTGCATGGATTGTGTCCCCTTCTCCAGCTTGTTTGTGCCTTTAGCATCCAATACCCAAATGGCATTAGTCATTTTTTCACCTGTCCCCAAAAATCCATATCTCTCTTGACAGATAAATGAAGTCAGAATTATTTATGGCAAGCGAGGGAGACCAGGGCTTAATCCAGGAAAACCTTTAATTGCTCATAAATCAGGTTTTACAGAGCATTCATTGAGCCCTGATTGATATTCTTTTGTTAGGCTCTGCATCCAGCACACTCAGAGACAGACTCCAAACAAAATAAACACTCTCACCAAAGCTCCTGTCTACACACCACAGGGACTGGCCCTCTAATTTGGATAAATTAATAAACTCACAGATTTTAATGCCAGATGGTGATGTTCTCACTGCCTGCTCCCCCCCGAGTAACATCAGGCATGGAAAATCCCCCCACAGCTCTTGCTTTGAGCTTTGTTCCGTTGCCTGAGCTTTGTCTTGATGCTGGCAGGGCTTGGGATGGGGCTTTGGAAAAGCAATGAAGGAGAAATGGGGGCTTGGTAGGGCAGCGGAGGGGCTTGGAGGAACCCTGAGATCATGGGCAGCAAAGCAGGTTACTGCCAGGTCTAAGACAGGGGTGTAAAGAGGGTTCTTCATGGACCAGATGCTGCCTGGTGGTTTCATTTGTGGATTGAATTGAGGATGAAACTTCCAAGTGAAAGCCCTCAGGGTGGAGCAGGTAAGAAGCTCCCTAGCTGCAGAAAACTGTGCTTGGAAGTCAGAGGAGACAAAGGCAAAGAGATCCCCTGCAGTGAAGGCAGGGGCGTGGGGGATTGGAGGCACCTCCAAGCACATTTGAGGGGCAGCTCTTTCAGTCAGGCTGTTGCAGGTCACCTCCAGCTGCCAACTGCGGTCCTGGCAGGATGTGCTGCTCTCTTCCTGTACCACTGATGCTGCTCTGCCATCCGAGGTTGGCATCCGGCTCCTTTAACACTCACTGTATTTGACGCCCAAAGTCTGGCACCTTTTGCTACAGGCTCAGAGCCAAGAACAGGCTCCATCCCAGCCTAATGCCCCAGGGAACCCCAGCAAAGGTCCAGGGCAGCAGCTGCTCAGCCGTTCGCTGCCCGTGTGTTCTAGGAGGTCTTTCCTCTTCCACACTAAGTGTTGTAGTGGGCGCCAAGCTAGGGAGCAGAACTGATGTGTCAGAGAGGTCCCTACAGCAAGGACGGCTCCAGGGTGGCTGTTGTTGTCCCCCCTCCTGGGAAGGTCATGGTGCCCATCATTGTGCACTGCTCCCACTGCTCTCCCCAGCTCTGTGCAAAGCCCCTGTCTCCCACGGCTTCATCCCACTAATCTCTCTGCTCTCCAATTACATCCCCTCAGCACTGGACCTCCTAGATTGCTAATTAGGCTACGAGCCATCTAACTCCCGCTCAGAGCTGTCAGCCCTTCCTGCCATGCAGATCCCCTCTTGTTTGAGGTAGTAAGATAGCAGGAAGGGGGGGACAGGCCTATCTCTGGGTAGCACAGAGCAGAGGGTGATGTTGCAGTCGGATGTGAATATATTAATTAGTATCCGTGGATTGCTTTGGAGAGCGAAAGCACCACAAGGGGACATTAATTCCTAATTGTTATTAATTGAATTTTTCTGCCAGGTAAGTAGCAGGTCACAGAGACTGATGCTCTGTGTGTGTGATTGTGCTGCTCACCCCCACTGCAGCATCCAGACCCCCAGTGCTGATGAGCTGGCACTCTCTGAGCTGACACAGACACACTGTGCTGCATCTCCTGGCCCAGGGGACCTGCCACCCTGTCCTCTCACAGGCACAGGGACAGCTCTGAAAACCCTCAGTGGTTTTTTTGGAGCCCTGGTGGCACCAGCACATAGTTGGTGTGTCCAGATTGAAGGGATCTGCCCCACACGGTGCCCCACGGCCTGAGTGACCTGAGGCAGGTGGTCCTCAGTGCCTCAGTTTCCCTTCTGGGACAGTTCTGGCATGGTGGGTGGTGGGACACCGACCACAGCGGATGTTTGCTATGTGTGGGATGCAGGAAACACAGGAGCAGTGTCAAGTTTTGGTGTCTGAGCTGTGCCGTGAGGACTGGGGGGGCTGATCCTGCAACAGAAAATGTGGGGATGAAAGGAAGGAGCTGGCACTCCATTAGGTCCAAGGTTAAGCCAGAACCATCCCTGTTTATAAAACAGGGATGTTACAGAGCCTGGAAGGGAGCTGGGCGGATGCTGAGGCAACAGCAGGGGAGACATTGGTGGCTCCTGATGGAGAAGCAATTGCTGCCAGTGTGGGCCCTCATGGGGCCCGGGCAGCCCCCAGCAGAACCATCACCCATCCCTGTGGGAGCAGCTCCCCAGGCTGGCTGGGAGCACTGTGTGAAGCGGCTGCTTACAGAGGAGCAGATTGCCTTCCTTCCTGGGCAGCTGAGTGCTCAGCTGAGGCTCTCCAGGACTTTGGCAGGCTGGGAGAGGTCACAAAGGTGTTCCTGCCTGCATAGCGGGATCTGCTGTAGCCTGTGTGAAGGCAGGGCCAGGAGGGTGGAGGGACACGGCTGCTCTCTGGCCCGAGCACGACCCACTGCCATGTCGGGGCTCTTGAGGTGAGCTTGGCTCCAGCCCGGCCAGGCTGGGCCCTGCTGGGCACCATGTGGCATCTTACGGCAGCGATGCTCTGGCACGAGAAGCTCTTCAAGGACGGAGCTTTGACCTGTTCTCTCTGCAAAGCATGGGGAGGGGTTGCAGTAACCCACAAAGAGCAAAACAGATGAGCCAGCGACCAGCAAGTGCCAGATCAGAATGTTTTTGACTAGGGAGAAGTCCCACTGCAGCTACCACCTCCTCCTGGCTTATTCCCCTCAAAAGGCTCACAGGAGTGGGACAAAACCTCTGCCTCTGTCAAGAGCTTTGGCCACACTGCAGTGAGACAAGACTCAGAGCCTGGTAAAAAAGCTCTTAGTTCTGTTTTGGGGATCCTTTTTTTCCTCTCTTTCTTTTTTCTGTAGCTATTTCAGCTCATTTACAAAGCCTGCAAAGAGCCAGTGACTGCTCCATCCACACCCCTCTCTGGCTGTGGCTTGGTCCATGTGCTGCTCAGTGCCAAGACCGCTCCCTGGGTCTGGAAGGAGAATGGGCACTGCCAGGCTAGGATTAGGAGCAATACGTCCAATTAACACTTGAAAGCCTGTTCAGGTAGACCATCCCAGCCCCTTTTGTGCAGAACCCTTCTATCCCAGCTGCCCATGCCAAGAGCCACCAGGTCCAGTGGGCACCAGCTGTGGGCATCAACACAGAGGGGAACAGACCCTCTACACCTTAACTCCTCCTTGTCTGGAGTTTCGGTGGTCTCAGCTTTCTGAAAGGAGACTCAGGAGGTGTTGGGCTCCTTCAGGACCAACACCCAGGAGCTCCGAGCAGCGCCTGTGCCAGGGCAGGGTTGAGCTGCCAGATCCCCTGTGCCATCTGGAACAGTCACAACAAGGGAACTATTCTCAGCTCCATTTATACATCTGCCTGACATCTCTCTTGCTGTCAAAACCAGTTTCCCAAGGCAGTAAACAGTTGTTTGGAAAAGAGCGAGTAGGTGCTGAGCTTGTCTTGGTGTCTGAATAAATCCTGCTAATACCTTGGTAAGGCGTGGGGATGGCTGGGTGTGCAGGCAAGAGCAGACAGTGTTTCTACGGCTCAAGGGCAAGAGGAGGAACATCTTCTCCCTGCTCAGAGCAGTTTGGGAGGTAAATGGCACTCGGAAAGGAGGGTCAGGCAAGGGTCAGGCACTAGGAATCAGCCTGCCTGATGGGGAAGGCAGACGGTGTTGTCCCCGAGGAGCTGGGAGCTTGCCTTTAAGCAGGGGAGGTGCAACCCTTCCTGCCTTCAGGCTCAGGGCTGTTTCCCAAGGGATCTGTATGTGATGTATTTTGGGGCGCAGCACTGCCATTTAGTAAGTGACTGTTCTCCAGGGAGTTTGGTCAGTCGTTGAAGGTGAAAGAAGTGGAGCTGAGCCTCATCCTCCGTTAGTGCTGGTGCTTGGAGCAGAGGGGATGAGCCTGTGTCACCCTTCTCTGATCTGGAGGAGAGAGTGGGCATCTGCTTGTGTAGAAATCTGTATTCTGCAAAATATCAGGTCCCCTCTTTCCCTCATCTGGCACCCTGGTGAGCCCTGGGACCAACAGCACCGTCCCTCTGCCATCCTTGCAATCCTTTCATCCTGGCAATTGCCTTTCTCACTTTTAATTCCCCCAAACTCTTGCAAAGGCGCGATAATTCAATGATCATTTTTCAAAAATTGTTTTCATGTAGAGTTTTAGCAGAGCTGGGTAGATCCTGGCCAGTGCTTTCCAACTCAATTGGAATGTTGGTGTTTGCTGACAATTATCCTGAAAAAAAAAGGCTTTAGCCAGATCCAATTGTCTCTGGATCAGATCTCCTTAAAGACGTGTATGAATATCTTCCCACTGACAGCTTACAAGGCTGTGATTTCAATAAGGGATTGAAAATCAAGCGTGGTGTCAGGCTCATCATGTTTCCCCTGTCTGCTCTCAGGATTCACAGATGTTAAACCCAAAAGTGTTGATTAAAATGCTAAATAGCAGAGGTTTCACAATTCAGCAGGGGTTGCAGGAGGGTTTCCTGAGGGGGGTATTCGAGGCAGGAGAGGATCAGTGGTTAGGAAACAGAGAGCAGTCCCTCAGCCTCAGACTCAAATAAGCACAGTTTCCCTGGGAAATGATCCTGAAAATGGGTACGTGTCCACTATGCAGCTTTGGGGGTGGTACCCACCAAGACATGGGCAAGCTCAGATCTGACCCAAGGAGGCATTTGGGGATGGGGAAGCAGCATATTGCGCATATAACCCTGCCCGTCTGCTCTCTCCCCATCCAGGCGTTTCTCCTCTGGGACAGCCCGGTTGCAGTCTCCATTCAGGAGCAGTACTGCGAGAGCCTGCCCCCTGTCACCAACCACACTGGTGAGTGTCCTCCACCCCAGCCCACTCAAACTACACCCTGGGGATCCAGTGCTTGGAAGAGAGTGTCAGGAGTGTCTCTGGGCTCATCTGCTGCTGCATGGATCCTTTCTGGGGAGGTGGAATGTGCACAGGCTGCATCGCAGCCCTCTGCTGATGCTGCTGCAGCCTCCTTGCAGGTTGACAGTGGAGGCAGGTAGAAGATGCAGATCTCAGAAGAGATGAAAATAGAGAAAATAAATGTCTGTTGGGCAGAGGGGGAGATGGACAAAGAGACTTCAGGGCTGGCTGGCTGTTCTCTGCCATGCCTAGGGACACCAGGGCATAGGGACATGCCCTATGTCCACCCCTCTCTACCACCCCCTTGTCCGGGGGTGATGACTGAAGGTTTTGACTTTTCGTGGAGACCATGTCACCAGTGCAGTGTGGCCACCATGGCTCAGGGCTCAACCAACCTCCATCCCCCAGCACTCCTACACAGGTGCCATTGAGCACTTTGGGAGGCCACCAGTCACAAAGAGCTTCTGGGGACATGGCTATGGCCAGGGCTGGCTCAGCCCTGCTGGGTGGGAGCAGCAGGGTCATGAACAGCCCACTCCTACTCAGCATTGTACATGGGTTTGATACAATCAGGTCAGGGGTTGTGCCAAAATTGGCTTTTAGTCTATACTCAGGAAGTGACTTGGATGTCACCTCAGCAGTGACAGGTCTAGTTCAGTGACAGGTTTTGCGGGAGGAGAAGTGTGAGAGGGAGTGGAGCTCACAGGGACAAGAAGTCTTCCCCAGCTCTGGGATGCTGTAGTGTTGATTTTCCATGACTGAATGAGAATCAGAGCAGGCACCAAGGAACTCTGTGACACAGTGATGGATGGCCACAGGACTGGGCACTGACAGATGGCCGTGGGACTGGGCACTGAGGGATGGCCATGGGGACCCCCAGCTGAGGAATGACTGCCCACCACCCATTAACAGCAGCGTTAACAGCTCCTGCTTAACAAATTCCATCTTGGTACCGGCTGATCCAGTGTCTGGCCAAACCCAGGCTACCATGGCCCTGCAAGAAGCATCCCAAGCCCAAGAGGTGGAGGCAGAAAGCCGAGGAACAGCAAAGCTGCCTGTGGAATGGCAGTGCCTGGATATCTGGTCAGACAAGAAACCTGGTCATCACTCATGTGCTTTGCTCCCTGAAGGCCTCATCACTCTGCTCAGTGAGGGTGTGTCCTTGGCCATGTTAAACTGTGATAAATCCTGACCCAGGGCACCAGGCAGGTCCCAAAGAATCCTCATGCCCAGCTCGTGGCCTTTTCCAGCCACTGCTGGAACCTCCCAAGCCCTGGGGAGAGGTCAGAAAGGGGGGAGAATTTCTGCTGTGATTTGCTGATGGATTGACCTGGAAGCACCACCATCCTCAAGCACTGAGCACTGCTTTCTGCAAGGATTGGGCTTTGCTCAGTAATGATTTGTCAGCAGAACTCCAAGCAGGATTTAGTGCACCTCAGTGTCCATCTCCCTGGCAGAGGGGAGAGATGAGACTTCAGATTTGCAAATTGTCCATTGTCTCTGCACATCCAACCTGCAATTCCTGAGCAACTCATTAATTTGCATGGGGCTGGCACGTGAGAGCCACTTCCAGCTGGAAGAGCGGGCTCAAAACAACAGGCAGAGGTGAAACTAATTGTCTTATACCTGCTTGGGAAGCAGAGTTCAGCACCAGCCCTGGTGCTTGGGGTCCATTTAGACCCTGCCTGATGGAGGCTTCAATTCCTATGGAGGGATATTTACTAAACTGGAAACTTTGATTTGAGACTTTAACACAAAGAGTTGTTAGGATGATGCTAATGAGAATTGCAGCAGGGCCCTGAGACTTAATTTGTTAATGTCTTTACAACCCTTGGGAAATGACACATGCTGATAACACGAGCCCAGTGGTCCCCCAGTGCATGGCTCAGCAGGGGATCTGCTGGATGCATGGACAGGCATTGCCTCGTGCCTGTGTGCAGCATCCCTCCTCCGAAACACAGCCCAGCATGGGCTCTCCTCCTCTCCCGAGTCACCAGTCCTTTAATCCCTCAGTTTTAAGGAGGATGTGTGGCTGGACAGTGATGTCATCAGGGTGCCAGCACTCTCTAGACATGTGCACTGAGCTGGACAGGTCTCTGCCACAGCAGTGGGGTGGAGGCACTCTGGGGTGATACTCTCCAGGCTCAAGGGGTGCAGGTGGTGCAAACTTTCATCCCAGCACATGGAGCAGCTCAGCCTCACAGACCTTTCCTGTCCTGCCCTCTTATCACCATAGATTTACCATCTTCCTTCAAGTCCCCAGTGCAGGGTGATATCCCTGGGAATTCAGGCTCTTTGCACAGGTGTGATGCTCCAAGTTGATGGTTTAGGTATCCACCAAAAGTTCCTCTCAGTGAGCCCCTGATTTTGGCCAGGACTGGGACACAGGGACACAGCTGGATGCTCGATCAGAAAGCTGCCTCCCACAGTAGCAGTGAAGAAGGAATATCAGGCTGGACTTGAGGTCAACGTGGTGCATTTGGGAAGTCAGTGCAACATGCAACATGCTGCACCCCCAAACATCTGCAAGCCAAGAAAGTCTCAGATTAGGCTTGAAAAGGAATGCAACCAGGACCAGCATCCCTTGTCTGGGGTGGATAGGTGCTGTCCCAAGGGTTCTCAGCCCATGGATTGACTCAGACCATGGATTTCTCTGGCTGATGATTTCAACTCTCCAGGGTCTGTGTGCAGCTGCTTCTCACCCTGCCACAAAATCCATCAGGGTCATTTCATCCACTGGGGCAAAGCATTCCCTGCAGCTGCAGGACTGCTTCCCTGGGAAAGGAAGGGGAATCTGAGCAGATGGGAAAGCCTCTTCCTAATTAATAATGGGGCTTTTCCAAAGCAGCTCAGCAGAAAGCATTGGAGCAGAGCAAGCTTGGAGCACTCTCAAGGGGTTGTTTTGCCATTCGTAGCTCTCAAGCCTGGATCAGCCCCAGGAGTTGCCACCCAACTGCTCACATCACCCTCTGGTCCTGGCTGCATGATCCACTCCTTGAAGCTTGTTATCACAGTGAATTCTCATCCTCAATCGTGTGTGTCTGTGCGCTCAAGAGAGATAGGGGAGCACAGAAAATTCCTTGTCAGGAAAGAAATGTTTCCTGCCAGTGCCAGTTCACCTAAAGCAAATTAAAATTACACCAAAGCTAAGCAGAAAAAAAAGAAATGTCTGGGGGTTCTTAACTGAAGGCTTTTTTGAGGGGAAAAGGGAGCGTAGCTTTGCATTAAATAAGGCAAATCAATTTGTTCCAGATAAATCAAAATCCTGTGGCTGAGAAGCAGTGAGTGATGAGAACATATCCTTCACAGGCATTATCACACAAGTTTGGTAACACCTTTCACAGCAGGTGACAATTTGACCAAGAGCCTTTCCACCCGCTCCAGCTCAGCTCCCAAAGCACTGATGCTGCTCCAGCAGCCCGTGTGCCACTGCTCTTTCATTCACTCGCTGACTCCCCTGGGGTGAGTCTGGAATTTAAATTCATAAAGGTCAAATTAATATCAGTGACTCTTTTCAGTCTCATTGGCATCTCTCCCACTGAGGCAGAAATATTAATAAAGGAGCCAAGCAGAGGCTAAAGATGCAGCAAGGAGTCTTGGCAGGGACTTAAGGGAGAGACATGGTACTGGGCAGGTTTGGGAAACAAAACTCTCGTCTATATGGAAAATCCTAGTGGTTTAAATATATACTGGTGTCAATAAAGCCATTCTGCTCCAGCATCTGGGAAACAGGGATGTCAATAGCAACTCACTGATATTCATAGATTTTATTTAGTGGAGGAGGGAAGATGATGAGGTTTTACAGGAGGAAACCATGTCCTGGCACATCCCAGTGTGAACAGCAGCTACAGCAGTTAAACTGTGTTTTGGACTGGATGCAGTGAAGTCACTGCCAGAGACTCTGTTCAGCTGTAGCCAAACTGGAAGGCTCTGCTGGGAAAACTCTGCCAGGGAGGGATTGTAGTGCTTCACTCATCCACCACCAAATCCCAGCCAGTTGCAGGGAATAAACCACTTCTGCCACCCTTGGTTATAAAACAATGCCAAACACTCCGTGGTTCATGTCAGAAGAACAAGATAAGCCCCAAACACAACCCACTACATGATATACATATTACAAAGACCCATAGCTATCATAGTGCTTAATTAGCCTGGGTAATTATTTTACACAGAGGATCATGGAACTTGAATGCTTGGGAGGATTGCTGGGGATTTTTTAAGGACTGGAGTCTTACAAAGGTAAACAGAAGCCCCCAATGCCACCAAAAGCAGTGATGGAGGTAAGGTGTGAGCAAGGACCTACTTTGAGGCAGCCACAGCTGCTCCCAGCCATCCTGAGCACCGACCTCTGCTCAGAGGGAAGGCAAACAGCTTCACCATCCCAGTTTCTACCCCATGTTAATATAAATTGTCCCCCAGTGCCATTTCCCTCAGTGTCTCAAGGTGCTACTCAAGCAATCCAGCCACCCCTCCCGGGCACACCAGCACCTTGAAGTAAAAGCATCCCCCAAATGGCCCTTGTTTTGGGGCAATAAGGTGTGAAATGGCTCTTTCTGCTTCACCACTGTAGTAGAACTGCCTGGGAGGGACAAAGAGCTTTTTGTGGGTTGGCTGCAGTTAATGCATCAGGCATCACAGTGAGTTGTATTTTGATTAGATGTGTAGATGAAGCCCTGATTGCCAAATGCAAATTTTGCAGTAGAGACACAGGGGACACTTTCAGGGAGCCAGAGCCTTGAGGCAGCAGCAGCAATGCAGTCACAGAGGACATCAGGGCTGGACAGAGAGAACAGTGGTTGAATAAGAGCCCAGGACAGGTAGTGATGCGAGTTAACAATTTTCAGCTGTTACTCAGCCTCTTGAGACACCTTAGACAAATAACCCCATCACTCCCAGATATGGGAATGAGCCTGTAATTCAGATTTCCATCATCTCTCCTGGCCACTTTGCATTGCTAAAGGGGAGAGAGGCTTCATCCTTCCACTCTTCAGAGTAGTGTCTGTGCACAGCAGCAAACTGGGACATTGTGCTAGTGCACAGTTCTGCCCACTGTAGAGCAGTATGTGTTTACCAGCACAGTTACATTAGCACAACCTTTGCTTTTCTCCTCTTCAGAGCATCCCAACAATGGCTTGATGGTATGATAACACCTCAGACCTCCTGGCACCAGCTCAAGAGCACTGTGGCCACACATCTGGTAATGCTGGACCAGGATAAACATGCTTCATCCTCTTTAAATTTGCTCAAAATCTCTTGGCAGATTAGGTGGGAGTGGAGAACTTTGCCCTGCCAGGTTTCACATAGTTCTGTGGCTTTAGGTCAGAGCCATCTTGGAGGCCTCTGCAAGTGGTGGGAGGAGACTGGAGAAGGATGTTTTATAGAAACAGATGGGATATTGCTACAGTTATCCTGAGACAGTTATTGTGATATAGTTGTCTCAGTGTAAGTCCCTGAACAGACACTTTTTTCTTCAGGAGAAAGTAAATGCTTTATATTGCTGCAGAGCAGCAAAATCCAAAGGCAATAGGGTGAGAAGGGATTAGAGTGACTTCCCCTGTGCCACATTCCCTGTCTCAGGGGTGTCCAAACACCATGTTTCTGTGTGGGAAGAAGAAAAATTAGGGGGATTGAATGCAGGTAGGAAATTCATTGACCTTTCTTGCTGTAAATCTGCAAAGACCAAACCTGTGTAGCCAATGGAGCTGAGAAACCAGAGCACACTTGTGGAGAATAATCCCCTTGCAAATGCGGATGGGCTGCCAAGCAGGCAGGGAAGCATTTAGTAATGATACATATCATTTCCATGCTAAACAGTGCTCTAAATGCTGGGAGCCAGGTGCCACTGGGGAGAAGCTGGAGCAGAGAGTTGTGCTGGGCAAAGGAGATGTTGCAGCCCTCATGGCACTCTTTGTCTTCACTGTTTTACTTATCCCTTCCCCATCAGGAGGAGTTTTTTTCTTTTTTCTGTATGCTGGAGAGAGCAGAAAGAGCAGCATCTGCTTTCTGCAGCTTTTCTTCATCAAGCCTTTCTCAGTGTGAGCCTGGGAAGAATACTTCAGCCACCCACTAGATTAAAACCTGGTGGGACAGAGCTCCAAATGCTGCTGGTGGCAGCACGGGGGCAAAGCACAGGGAGAGGTCCAGGAGCATCCAACAGCCTGGTTAAACCTCTCCTCATCTGATTGCAGCACCAGACCCAAATGTCACCCCACAGCACCACCCCGACCCATGGGAAGAGGAGGGCTGAGCTCCTGGGGATGCTGCTGCACCTTCCCTGCGGTGGGGCCCACTGGGTTTGGTGTCTGCTGGGATCCTGTCACGCTCTAACGGGAGTGCCAAGCAGCATCACCCCAAGTGCCTCAGAGAAAGATGGAGATGTTAAATCCAGCCTTGAGCAGACATATCACAGAATGATGCACCTCTGTCTGGCCACATCATTTCCACGAATTTCTGTTGGGCTTGGTTATTAATGACATTGCTGTGAGTTTGTTTTACTGGGGGAGAGTATCATCATTGTTGCTCTCTGGCCCTGCTGACTTTTTATTACTCACTCTTCCTGTTTGTCCTCC
Organism: Orthonyx spaldingii; assembly: GCA_013397795.1. Taxonomy (NCBI): domain Eukaryota; kingdom Metazoa; phylum Chordata; class Aves; order Passeriformes; family Orthonychidae; genus Orthonyx; species Orthonyx spaldingii. Next base: position 69,094 of record VZTJ01003224.1, read on the forward strand.
CTGAGCAATCTCTGTCCGTCCCTCCTCCCCCAGCACAGCCTCTGGAATGCAGGAGGAAAACTGAGGCACAAGAGGATGTGGAGAAAATGGAGTTTGTGCTCAGCCCAACCGGTCCCCAGGAGAGGTTGTGATAGCTGCATGAGCTGCCGTGTGCATTAGAACTGTCCAAGCCCCATTTTCCTGTGCTGCATTGTTCCAAGTGAAGCTTTTCCTGTTCCAGACATTTATGCAGCTTCTCATCTGGGTGGCTAACAGGCAGAGCACTTGAAATTTAACTTTGTCCTTAGTTCAAGTAATTACTGGTTGGTTTGGTTTTTTTTCATGGATGAATGTTATCATCAAATTTTAACAGTGACACACTATTTCTCTGTCAAATTTGGGTCAAAACAATGAAGGAGCTCAATACATTCAAATGGATGGAGAAAGGCACAGACACACAAGTCGTTTAAAGGCACCTTGTTTCCTACACATTAAAGGCTTAAAACAGTTAACTTTAAGGGAAGGTTGCCACAGCAACCCTACACATTAGCAAAGCTAAAAGCAAAGGTCATTGTTAAAATTAATTTCTCCCTACAAGCTATGGGAGGCAGAAGGTAACACTCACCATGCTCTGATTCTTCCCCAGCTCACATGCTTGGAAGCTGTTTTCCCTTGCTAAGGTATTTGAAGAAGACACTGAAAGCCGTGAAAATTTGCTCTGAGAACATTGCAAAATAACAGGGAGCCAATTTTTCAGATAATCGATGAAAAAAAAATTCCTCCATGAAAACCTTCCTCATCTTAATAACAGTATTTTGCTTTTTTTTTTCCTCTAGTCACTCTTTAGTCAGCTCCACCCATAGGAATTTTTGGGAAAGGCATTCAAATAACAACCATTAATCCAGGGGGAGAGGAAATGCTGTGTTCTCACACCCAAGGAGCTGTGAATTGGGGTGTTTTGTCTTAGGAAATGGCAATTGCTGTCTCTGTGCCAGCAACACAAACATCTCTACTACCCAGGAGTGGTTTGGACTGAACTCTGGCCCTTCCAGCATCTCCTGCTCATCCCTCTGCTGCTTGTCTTGGATTGTAGTTATGGATATTGCAGCCATTGTGCTTCCGACCTCACTGTGAGATGGAGCAGGGACATATTTAGCTACAGTACATGTTCTAAATATACACAAATTATACATAAAAAGGCCTGCAATCTGGCCTACCTAATGCCTAAGTTAGCACACTTGTGTAGCTGGGAAAAGCACACAAATCCTTGAAATCTGAAATAGCAGCAGCACCTTTGGAGTTTTCTACCAGGGAAAGACTGGAAGAGACCAACAGGAATGGCTGGGAAGGAGATTTTGCAGCCAGGAGGTGTGAGATGTTTGGAGAGCCTTAGAACCATACTGGACACACCACTGAGAAAGAGCAAGTCTGGCTTATTGCCTGTTATAGGGCTAGATGCCAAAGTCATGGCTGAAGGAAGGAGCAGGGCTGGGAGACCAGAGCCAGGGAACTCCAAGTCCACTTGGAAGCCAGGTCTAAAACCAGGGTTGTGCCAGAACTGGGCTTAGCCCAGTAGTTTAGACAGGACCAGAGTAATAGTCATGGCCAGGATGGCTCAAACAGCCCTTGCGAGTCTTGCACAGCCCCCATTTGGTGTCTGCCCATGAGGGTTTTCTAGGGGCTGATCTTGTGGTGAGCCATCAGCTCATCCAGCAGCCCCAGCCCTTCAGGCAAATCCTGACCTTTCAACAGCCTGGATGTGGCCCATGTTGGCCCACAGACCTCTGCTAACCCTGTGCCCTTCACCCCTGCAGGTCCCCAGTGCAACGCCTCGGTGGACCTGATCGGCACCTGCTGGCCCCGGAGCGCGGTGGGACAGCTGGTGGCCCGGCCCTGCCCCGAGTACTTCTATGGCGTGCGGTACAACACCACCAGTAAGAGGGACAGCACTGCTGGGGACACGGCAGGAGAGGGTTGTGGGACACAAGTGACAATACACCTCTGGGAAAAAAGCTCATCAACCAAAAAGAAAAGAGCGCCCTCAGACCCCAGATTTCAGGGAGGGTTGTTTCAAAGAAGTAGCTTTATAAGCAGGTCCTCCTATGAGGAGGAGAGAGCTGATGTCCCCATCTTGGGGACAGAGGCAGAGGAGTGATCCTGCCCTGCCCTTGTAGGTGGCACAGGGGTCTGAAGCCCCCAGCTGAGCAAGGTCTGGGGGACTTGTAACCTTGTACCCTTCTGGCACAGGTGGCTGCACTGTCACTGCCAGTGACATGCTGGGACCAGTGGATGAAGTGACAATATATGAAAAGTGCCCAAAGCCATTCCTAGCATCAAGTTGAGTTTCTGACCACCCAAGCTCTGTTTTTGATGAAAGAAACACCTTGCTTTCCACAGAAAGCATAAAATTTTCCATCCTGCACTTTCTTGCAGCCGTCGAGGATGACACAGACACAGCTCTGGCTTTGTGGTGCCTCCTGTGCTGCTGCAGGAGCCTCTCTGCATTAATCGTGACTTGAGCCTGTCTCTGAGCCCTTCCCACCCCACCACCCTGACAAGGCTCACAGTCTCCGCTTAATCGAAGCCCAGTCTCACCCCAGTGCTGGCATCGCCCTGCTGCTGACACCAGTCACAGGCTCTTTGGGGCACCGTGGCCGTTCCTTCCCAATTAGCCTTGCCACTTACTGTCCTTGCTGGGAGGCAAAAGAGCTCCTAATTCAGGGAGAGAAGTGAAACTTCATGCTGCCATCTCAGCAGAGATCCTGGGATGGCACATGATCACCCAAGCAAACAGCAGAGAGAAGGGGAAGAAGAGTCTAACTGGTGCTGCTTCTGCTGCATCCCTGTGTATCATAGGGAGGTGTTAGGGTCCCCCAGTGCCAAGAGCAGAGCTGGTGCAGACCCAAAGCCCTTGAGCAAGTCTGAAATACTCCAAGGATTTTGGTTCTGCAATTATGACCAAGGCAGTAGCTGAGCTGCCTTCAAAGCAGAAGATGCCACTGGCCTGATGCCAGTGCCCTGCATTAGTGACAGTCAGGTCACATGCCTGTGCCCATCCCTATGCTCTGTTAACCCTTGGATGGGCATCCTCTCTTTCAGATAATGGATACAGGGAATGCCTCGCTAATGGGAGCTGGGCAGCACGTGTTAACTACTCCCAGTGCCAGGAGATCCTCAGCGAAGAGGTAGGAGCTTGGGAGTCTCTGGGGTCTTGGCAGAAGGGTGAGAGACAGATGATGGAGTTTTGAAAGTCAACAGCAGGCCAGGAATGGCCCATGGGAGCTGAGGGCTGAGCATGCAGCAGCATTCCAGTGGTGAAGTTGCATGTGGCATTTACGACCCCCTTCTTGATTTGCATTTTTATTCCCCATCAGAAATCAAACCACGCCTGTTTCCATCCCCGTTAAAAATCCAAGAGGATTGGCAGTGCGAGGTCCCCAGGGCCTCTGGGTACAGATCAGCTCTGTCACTCTCCAGCAGCTCCCTTCTGACACAGCAGTCAGTGAAGACCCCATCCTTTCTGCTGGCAGTGAAATAAAGGAGATATTTAGGAAGCTGAAAGAGATAAAAAAATGAGGATCAAGAATTACAAGCCCCTGAGTAGGTCAAGCCACCCCTTGAAGCAAAGAAGAAGAGATATGAATTGTTCATTTGCAGTTGGTATCAACTCTGGTATTTAAGATGCCATATCTCTTCCCAGGAATGGTTTTCTCACTCACTTAATTGCTAATTCACAGGTTGAATGAGTGCCTAACAGCAGGAGTGATCACTTAATTCAATTATCACTCACACAGAGATGCCTCTGCCCAAATGCATCCCAGCGTCTCAGCTGCCCCCAGGGCAATGGGGGATGAACTGAGATGTAAGATTCCAGCGAGCTCAGCTGAATTCCAGCAGGGTTGGGATGTCCCAGCACTGAGCTGTCCTGGTACAAGTGGGATGTGAAACCAGGCTGGTGCCTCTCCTTCCCACATTAGCCCCATCTCCTTCCGTTCCCGCTATCCTGTCACAGGGTGGGCTCCAATTGCTTCCTGAAAAAGGGCCCAAAATTTGTGGTGCAGCTGCTGGAGGTGATGTGGTGGAGGAGGCGGGTTTGTGCTGGTGCCGGGGCTGCTGCTGACCCCCTGCCCATCTCCCCCCGCCAGAAGAAGAGCAAGCTGCACTACCACATCGCCGTCATCATCAACTACCTGGGCCACTGTGTTTCACTGGGGGCCCTCCTCGTGGCCTTTGTCCTCTTCATGCGTCTGCGGTGAGTGACAAACCTGTTCCTGTGAGGTCGTCTCAGGCAGGGATGGACCCAGCCCCTGTGCTTTGCCATCTCTTCCCCCGCAGCCACGGCTCTCCAAGCTGGAGGGATCCTGCCCATCTCAGGGCTGTTTTCCTTCTGCTGCTTTTTTAAAGCACCTGGTTATGGAGGCAGAAGGTCCTCCTTGGTGTCTTCCACTTCCTGGTCTTCTTCCTGCCCACCTCACCCAGGTCATGGTCCTGGCAGGTCACCCTTGGGGTCCCAACAGAGACACTGAGCTCCACAAACAGCACTGTCCCCAGTCCTCCTGCTCTGATAGTGCCTTGTTCACCCCTCTCCAGGAGCATCCGGTGCCTGAGAAACATCATCCACTGGAACCTGATCACAGCCTTCATCCTACGCAATGCCACATGGTTCGTGGTGCAGCTCACCATGAACCCAGAGGTGCACGAGAGCAACGTGGTAGGTGCAGCCCTGCCAGGCTAAGCCCAGTCCTGAGCAGTTGTGTGGTGTGAGGACCCTGGAAATCACAGAACCACAAAGTGGTTTGGGTCTGAAGAGACCTCAAGGATCATTTAGTTCCAACCCATCTGCCATGGGCAGGGACACCTTCCACTATCCCAACTTGCTCCAAGCCTCATCCAACACTTGGACACTTCCAAGTGGCCTTGGACACTTCCAGGGATGAAGCAGCCACAGCTTCTCTGGGCAACCTGTGCCAGGGCCTCACCACCCTCACAGGGAAGAACTTCGTCCCTAAACCTACTCTCTTTCAGTTTGAAATCCCTAAGATGTGGCTACAAAAGCGACTTCAGGCAAATAGGGCTGGTTGGTGTCTGACAGGCAACCCAGGTTTATGAGAAACACGGGTTTGATTGCTCTGCTGGGGTCTGTGCTGCTCCATGCATTGTTTTCACCACTGTGACACAGAGCTCGACAGGCTCCACATCTCCTGGCAGGTTTGGTGCCGCTTGGTCACTGCTGCCTACAATTACTTCCATGTCACCAACTTTTTCTGGATGTTCGGTGAGGGCTGCTACCTGCACACGGCCATCGTGCTCACCTACTCCACGGACAAGCTCCGCAAGTGGATGTTCATCTGCATCGGCTGGTGTGAGTGGCAGGCTTCCCCTCACTACCGGTAGCCAGGGTTTAGTGATGGGTGATGCCCCCCTCCATCCCCTGCTTCAGCTCTTCTTGCACACAAAGAGATGCAGAAGGGGAGCCAGGAGCAGGGGGATGGGATTTGCATGGACACGTCATCTCACTGGGTGGTTTGTGTGCGAGAAAACCCCTGTAACAGTGTGGTTTTGTGGTGACCTTACACCCCTGAGACTCACCTGTGTGTTCGCCTGCAGGTATCCCCTTTCCCATCATTGTTGCCTGGGCCATCGGGAAGCTCTACTATGACAACGAGAAGTGAGCCTGATTCCTCTTATTCCCCGTTCTTCTTTCTATCCCAAATCCTCAGGGATCAGTTGTGTCAGGGACTCTGTCAGGGAGAAAAAAAAACAACAATATTCTTCCATTCTTTCTTTTATCCCGCCTTTCAGCTCTCTGCAGCATGAACCCAGCCCACAGCCCTGCCCCTGCTTGTTTCTCCTCAAAAGGCAAACACAATTTTTAAGGGGAAAAAGAGCTTAAACCAGATCTCCTATAATAGGTTTGCTAAAGGGAGCTGGGATTTAACCAACAGAGATCTAAATTACCACCACCTGAGCCATTTTCACAGACACCTGCTAATGAAAGTCTTAACAGGTACCTGCGAGTTCATCCCAGAGTGGGAAGTTGAAAGGAGCCCGTTGAGATGAATGGCAGCTTGTTCTGTTTTCCAGAGGTAGTTTTCCCTGCTGACTTTAGAAACCCTGTGCTACTCACACAGGCACTAATTGAACAACACTGACAAGGTGCTCCCAGGACAGGGATACACCTGAGCGAGCTCCCGCAGGGTTTACTGGGGAGAGAGCTGATCTGGACCTGTGTGTGTGAGATTGGAGAATTCTGGAATATCCTGAGCTGGAAGGAACCCCCAAGGATCACCCAGTCCCACCTCTGGCCCTGCACAGACCCCCAACAACCCCACCCTGTGCATCCTTGGCAGCGGTGTCCAAACGCTCCTGGAGCTCCAGCAGCCTTGGGGCTGGGACCATTCCCTGGGGAGCCTGGGCAGTGCCCAGCACCTCTGGGGGAAGAACTTTTCCCTGATCTCCAATCTAAACCTCCTTGGCACGCCTTCAGGCCATTTCCTTGGGCCCTGTCCCTGTCCCAGGGAGCAGAGATCAGAGCTGCTCCTGGGGCGGAACTGCAGCCCCTCGTGAGGTCTGACCTAAGTATCCTCTGCTCCAGCTGAACATTCCAAGTGTCCTCAGCTGTTTCTCATGTGGCCCCTCCAGACCATTCCCCATCTTCATGTCCCTCCTTTGGATGCTCTCTAATGGCTTTAGATCTTTTTTATATCGTTGTGGCCAAAACTGCCCCCAGGATGTGAGATGAGGCCACCCCCATGCAGAGCAGAGCAGGACAGTCACCTCATTGTGGGGAGGGTGTGTCCCTGTTTGTCCTGCAATAACCAGTTCCCACATCCATATGGGGCCCATAAACACTCCCACAAGCCCACAGGCACCTCCTTTTACTGAGTTCCCAGGGAAGCTCTTCCACGATGGCTGCAGCAGTTTTAGTGCTTTCACCTCACAGACAGTCATTTACAGAGACTATGCAAGGACAGGAGTCAATCCAGGTCATGGTAGGCTTGTCCCTGACACCGCTTGTCCTTGCCTTGCAGGTGCTGGTTTGGGAAGCGAGCGGGAGTTTATACGGACTACATTTACCAAGGCCCCATGATCCTGGTGCTTCTGGTAAGAGCAAAGTGATCTTGTGTGCTAAATGCAGAGTCCTTCTGTGTGCAGGTGGGACACAGCTGCTCCTGTACAGGGTCTTGCCCCCTGCTTTAGCTCCACTCTGCTGGGGCTGGTTCTGCTGCCCCACGGCAGCACTGCACCTCACCCAAACTGCCCTTTGAGCAATTCTGGGCTTGGGATGGGCTGCAGAAGGAGCCTGGGGACCTCACTCTGACAGGAATGCCCCATCAGCAGACTCCCACATGCATCAGTAGGTCCCTCCACTCCTGCCCTGGCACTGTGTGGGTGTGGGTGGATGTTCTGCCAAGCATTTGCAGAAGCTTGGGATGGTCAACTCCATTCCCTGATCCTGATTCCACCTCTCTGTTCCTGGCCCTCAGCTGAGTAGCAGTGCTTGAACCAAGGGTCACATGGAGCACAGTTTGATGGGGCTTTGTCCTTTGGGGAGGGACAAAGAAGAGCAGAGGTGGCAGGTCACAAGCCAGGGGTCCAACCTGTGTTTGCAGGGGGAAAGCCATGCACAAAATCCCAAAACTGTTCCTTCCTCCTTGCCTAATGCTGAGAAAATTCAAGGGAGTAAAAATCACCAGCATGATGGAATAATTGATCCTGCTTCCCACTTCCCCACCCATCAGGCCACCAGGCCACTTCTAATTCCTGTCAATTGTGCTCAGCTCCAGGGATGCCTTCCCCTTCCCTCATTAGTGATTTGGCAGCCAGGAGAGTGGCCAGGCAGATCCTAGCTGTGATGGCAGCCACTCTGCACCTTAGATTCTTCCTCTCCCTCGAACTTTTTCACCTTCAGCCCTTTCTCTAGCACTTACCCTTCCTTGGCAGCCTCCTGCATGCCGTGCTGCCCTGATCCCATGACCAAACTCCTAAATGTTATTGTTCAAGTGTTTTAAAAACAATCAAGGCAGATGTCCTCTCATGGTGCCTGGAAGGCAGTAGATCAGGTTCAAGAGGAAACATTCCCATTTCCCCTGGCGCCCCCATTTCCCCCCCCCTCATTGCTAAGGAAATGGGAGGAAATGTTGGGGAACAGACACTAACCAGTGACCCTGTTCCTCCCAGATCAACTTCATCTTTCTATTCAACATTGTCCGAATTCTCATGACGAAGCTCCGAGCTTCAACCACGTCAGAGACGATCCAGTACAGGTGAGAGCATGAGTGACCCTGCAGGAAGCCAACCTAAAAACTGGGTTCCCCCATGATTAGTGGAGATGAGAACAGCCCCATTAGACAGGTAGCAAGAGGATGGGAGCATGGAGAGCCACCTAAGAGCACCTCAAATTCTCTTTGGAGGCATACGGTCATTAAATCTGGAGTTGTTCTCCTGGCCAGCAAGAACTGTGTGATGTAGAGTGTGGATGGCTGTTTCTGCCTTTGTAGTGAACCCTTGGGATTTGAGTCTCTTTGCAAAACCCTGTTCTGGTGGGACCTGATGAGTTCTCTGGGCTGGAAGCTGCAAATCCTGTCATGGAGGTGAGAATTAAATCACTGCTTGACAGCAAAGCAAAGGCTGAGGAAGGAGTGATGAATCGATGCCACCCCAACACCTCCTTGTAAAGAAGAAGACAGTACTCCCATGCAGAGATCAAGAAGACACTGACTTCACGGGATGGTGGTGTCCAGAAAGAGAGCTTTCTTGTGTAGTGAAAATTCCTTATATACCATCACATAAACAGGAACTAACTCTACACCACGGTGTGCCCCAATCACCCAACTCGGTTCCAAAGTATTACCTTTTATGGTAACAGGTAAACAATACCTTTTAAAGTAATGAATGATATTTCTCGCTTCTGAGAGGTCCAGTAGCTCACAGACCCACCATGCACTCCTCTTCCACATCACCCGTGACCTGGATGCTTTTCATGGGTCCCAGGGTTTCTTCCGGACCAAAGATAGAAGGTCACTCTGGCTCTCAAGGCCTGTTGCCCTGCTACCTACATTCTGTAACTCCACACTCCCACAGCACAAGTCAAGGAGGTTTAACCCTTCCTTGTCTGCTGGGGAATATTTTGCAGAGAACATAAGAGGTGCATGGTCAGAGGAGCTCCCCAAAGTACCTGGAATAGAAGACACTTTGGGCATCTTCATTGCCTCTGGCTGGATCATTTTGTGGGCAGGAATTCAGGAATCTCACTGTATGCTGGCTCAAGAGAAGCTGTTTTGAGGTGGAGGGTGGCTTTTTCAGCTGAGAATGGAAAAATTCTGGTTCTGTTATTGGGAAATGCCAGCTTTATCCGTCACAGAGTATTGAACTGAGATGAGGAGTTCAGCTTGGGATAAGTAAAGATAGAGTTTCTGGGAAAAGGCTGGTTGGCCCTAGTCAGCAATTTTGAGAGACTTTTGGTTTTCCAGTATTTACCTCATTTTAGGAGGGTTTATCACCTTTGGGAGGAGAACATTTTCATTTCCCATAAATATTCTGTGGGACAGGAAAACTTGGAGAACTTGGTAGGTTATAAACTGTACACTCCTGCTTAAACCAGGCAAGAGATAGCCCTGGAGGGCTCCTGCTCACCTTAGATGGTGAAAAGCTGATGTGTCCCCTGCTGCCATGGCTGCTCCCCTGGAGAAGCTACACCAGTGAATATGCTGTACTGTAGTTTTCCAGATCCTGTCCTCGGTTCCCTCTAGCTCCTCCATGTCATCAGCCCATTTGTGTCAGGGACTGTTCTCTCCTCCAGGTCAGATGCCAAACAGGTCCCAGACCCCCTCCCTGCCCAGCTCAGACCCTCCAGGGATGACCTTCCATGTGTTCATCTACTGTTGGAATCTGTCCATTAACAGGATCTTTAAGCAAAAAGTGATGACTTGGCATTATTCTTGTCCCCTGATCCAAAGGAATGAGGTGCCAAGCCCCAATCCTTCCCATGTTCTCTGTATCAACATTACGACTCTTCACAAACTGCACTGGTAATCTCATCAAGGTATCAAATTAATTACCTGAGATAAGGTTTTCATAAACCTATGTTAAAGGGTGTGAATTATTATACCCTCCTTAATTCCTTTTTAATTGAGCTGTAGATCAGCCAAGTAATCATTCCATGCCAGTTCAAGGTCAGGCCTCTGCTCTCCACTGCCCTTTTCTGGGTGGAGAAGCAGAGCAGGGGTCTAGTGCTCAAACCAGCCCAGTCCCTTGGGAATTGCCCTGGAAAACAGCCCAGCTTGGCTCTGTTCTCTCCCAGTCACTGATATTCAAGTCCCAGCAGATCAGTGCAAGATATGCTGGTGCTGGAAGTGGGATGGGCAGAGTCCTTGTGCCCAGGGCTGCACTGTAGCAGCTCAGGTCCCTGTTTTCTCCCTAGGAAAGCAGTCAAGGCCACACTGGTGCTGCTGCCCTTGTTAGGGATCACCTACATGCTCTTCTTTGTCAACCCAGGGGAGGATGAGATCTCCAGGATAGTCTTCATCTACTTCAACTCCTTTCTGGAGTCCTTCCAGGTAATGGTCCTCTGCACTGGCTTCTATCCCAGTCCTCTCACCAAGGGATGTGGAGGAGCCCATCCTGGCATGCCTCATCCTACTTCTGCCCCTTCCCAAAACTAGACATCCCCAAACCCCAGGGCTGTTCCATAGCTCCTGGCCTGGGGGTACCTGTTGGCCGTGACTCTGCTGCTTGTCTCCTTCCAGGGCTTCTTCGTTTCTGTCTTCTACTGCTTCCTGAACAGCGAGGTGAGCTCAGAGGGCTGGGGTTTTTTGTGGGGCTCTATACCCTTCCTTGCAAGCAGACAAGTTCAGCCTGAGGCTCTACCACTGCACAGGGCTTGGAGGGTGCTCATCCCTAATTCCCCATCTGAAGGTCTTTGGTGATCAGAGTTGGTGCTTCACCTCCAGCCCCAGGTACATCTGTAGCCCCAGATTTTGCCCAGATAGGAATGGCTGCTGTCCGTCTCCTCCTCTGGAGGAGGAAAATCCACCCCCAAGAACAGACCTTCTCAGGGTGCACCTGTGTGATTTGGTGCAGAGCCAAGGGCCCTCTCAATCCCAGGGAAATTATTCCCCAGGGTGAGCCCCATACACATGTGCATTGCACATAGATGAGGACATCTCCCAGGCTCTGACCCAAAACACAAACAGCAGAAAGCAAAGGAGCTGAGAGTAGAAGTGAATTCTGGGGCAAATTATTTGGGCAGCTCTTTTCTCTTCCTACTCCAAATGCTCTCACACCTTTACTGGCTCAGGAAAGTTTATTCCATGTGAACCTGTTTTGTTACGAAATCACATATTACTAATGCATTTTTGGCTGGAAGACTGAGGAGGAGGATGGCTGGTGCCTCTGAGCAGCCTCTGCATGATGACTAAATGTCCCTCATCCATCTCGCCCAGGTGCGATCAGCCGTACGAAAGCGGTGGCACCGGTGGCAGGACAAGCACTCCATCCGTGCCCGTGTGGCGAGGGCCATGTCCATCCCCACCTCCCCAACCCGCGTCAGCTTCCACAGCATCAAGCAATCCACGGCCGTCTGAGCTGGGAGCGAGCAACCGCACCGGGAGCTGACGTCCCCACTGTGGGGGGCCCTTGGGAAGGGGGCATGGCACAGAGCCAGGTCCTGCTGCAGCCCAGCCCCCCAGGGAAAGCATGGACTCACTCGGTCATGGGGCACCTGCACAGCTCCTGCCTAATTTGCTGGGCAGGCCTGGAGGACAGGACAGCTGAGGCACTGCTTGGTCATCTCCCTGGCAGCTGTGTGGCAGAAGGAGCCAGAGGAGCCTGGAGAGGTTACAGCAGCCTTCTGCCTGCTCCATCCTGGGCGTGATGTTCTATGTCACTGCCGTTATTGGGTTTGTCTGCTTTGAGGTGACAGGACAGCTTATTCCCTGGGAAGCTGGGTCAGCCTTCCAGTGAGCACATGCTGGACTGCTGCTGGTGGGGGGAGAACCCTCTAGAGGAGCCAAAGTCCTCTGTGTTGGAAGGGGATGGATGGAGAGCCCTGGAGTGATTGTAGACATTGCTTCGTGTGGCTGTGTTTTTGTACCACTGGGGTTGAGTCCTTCCCCTGTCCCTTACTGGGTCTCCAGATGTCCTGTAACTGGTGCTTGGTCTGACCAGGTCATTTCTCATCTTGACACCAAGGATGGGGTAGAGCAATGGAGTGGGAGAGGGGAGGGAACCCCCCTCCCATGGAGATGGGTCCTAGGGCCTCTGAACAGCCACACAGAGTGGGTTTGATCTGGAGGGAAGCACAGGAGTTAATTAAATCCTCTGGTCCAGCCCAGATAGATCCACAGATGTCTACAAAGCCCTGGACTCGGGCTGTCTCCGTATCCCTGCTCAGAGGGTGGAAAGGTGAGGGAGCCCTGCAGTGGAGTGGTGGCTGAGGTCCCCAAAGGCAGCTACCGCAGAGACAGACCCTGGCTGTGCCCCCTCCTCCCTGCGCTGCTTTTACCTGGGCAGATGGGCCCAGTGCCGAAGCTGCTCCTTGCTCTTGTGCAGGGGATGGGACCAAACCATCCCCACGCTGGGGTTAAGTGCCTTGGAGGAGCAGCAGCCTCCTTTCCTGCTTTCCCTCCCTTCCTGTCTCCCTCCCCATGCTGGGGACTCCAGATTGTCCCCAGTTCCCCCTCTCCTGTTGCCCTCTTCCAGTGCAGTCACTGAAAGCAGCTGAGCAGAGAGGTCCATGCAAGTGGAGGGGTTTGCCTTGACTTCTTTGGAGCCACGTTTTCCTTGCCCCATACGAGGTCGGGGGATGCCCAGGCAGGGGATGGATCACAGGAGGTTAATGGGCTGTCTGCCCTCTGCATCCCAGGGATTTTGCCACTGGGGCCATACACAGTCTGATGTGAGCCCCTCCACACTTCTGTGCCTCAATTTCCCCACTATAAAGAACAGGCATAAGTGTTTCCTGCCCTAGGGAGATTTAAGCAACTTTGAAACTGCAGTAGTCTGTCATTTCCTCAGGATATACCACCAGAAAGGAAGAAAATCTTGCATTTTTTTATTTAAAGGGAGGCATAGGGAAAAACCTCTGGGTTCTTTCTTTAAACATGTGAAATTCAGTAGTTTGGAGCAAATTCCTCCCACTTCCCTCGCATTTTGATTTTCTACCTACAACGCAGTCAAACTGGAAAATATCCTATTGACTCCAATAACCTGCTGGGAAGAGCAACAGCTCTCAGTATGACACAGTGACCACAACAAGGACCATACCCTGCACATGGGGCATGTCTCAAGTCTTTGTTCAAGTTCAGCCACTGTCAACAGTACCGAAAACTGCCCCTTCTCCAAAATATGGGTGTGAAAAAGAGCCCTGGAGTTATGTAATGGGAAAAGTGGCAGCTCCCAGCTCTCTGGACGCTTTCTGCTGGTGTCCTACAGGAGTACACTTGTGTCTTCTGCCATGTCTTGGTTTCTCTGTTGGGTACTTTGACAGGAGTTAATAAAGATCTGCTGGTAATGGAGAAGGGGAAATGTGACAGGGAGCTTTTTTCATCATCCCTGCAAGTGATGTTGCCAAAAAATGATGTGGTATGTGTTCAATTTGAATTTTTCTAAAGCAGGATCTTTTAGTGGCAAGAAGCTGGAAATTGAAAAACCAAAGAAAGAAACCCAAACAGAAGCATCTATGTTCACATCACTGTTTTTCCCTTCTCCTCTTCGTGGTCTGCTCCAACTGACGTGACTTTGCTTTCCGTAGCTGGAGAAGTGTGTGTATTCTCAGTGTTGTTTGATTAAAATTTCTTCAATTCCTCTCACAATGGCTTTTGGGGAATATTTATCATTTGGAAAAGACAATCCTGGCATGACCCCTTCCCAGTTTCCCTGGCAGCATCCTCACACTGCAGTGGGCTCAGCCTCCCACTAGTCCAGAGGCTTTTTTGTCTCCTTTCTACCCCAAATCCATGTGCCCAGAGCACAGAGGTGGCTCTCCACGAAGGTATCAACACCATCTCATCCAAGAGAATCCCACATGGTTTTCCAGACAAGTACCATCAGGGCTGAAGAAAGTCCTCCAAGTTTTCCCCCTTGTCAGCTGAACTAATACAGAACAAAAATGTAATGTTTCACAGCAGGAGGGAGGGCTAATTAAACTCGAATTTCATGTCACACATCAATGTTTACAAGTGAAAATCAGACACAAACAGATTTCTGGTCAAGCTCTTCTGATGCAGAATTAATTTGTTCATCACACAGAGCCTTGGAGAGCACTGTAATTTAGTAAGTACCATACACATAAATAATAATTATGGGTTTCTGCTGATTACATGATTGTATTTAAAGTTATCAAGTAACTCTGAGATTAATGACCTGCCAATCCAGTGCTCTTGACAAGGCTGAAGCCTCTTGAGATCATCCTGTGTTAACCATTTGTGTTATCCTGGTACCTCTTGGGGCTGGAAAAAGCAAAATAGGACCCCAAGGATGGGATCTCGCGGTGCTGTGGGATATCCCAATGGGGTGAGGCACAGAAGCTTCTCCAGCACACAGAGATGGATTTTTATTTAGCTGCTTTATTTAATTGACACATTAAACCCACCAGGGAAGCTATCTCCAGCCCTGGAGTCACTCCCTACCCTCAGCCCTACCACCTGGGATCAAAGTTTGGGTGCCGTGAGATACACTCCCAGCAAACCAAGGGTCAGCAAGGGAGAGAACCTGCCCTCCAGAGCCTGAATAGAGGCAGAGGGAAGCTCATGATCCTGATTCCCTGCCGAGGATCTGTACCTTCATTCCACCTTCCAACCAGGCTGCCCTGTGCAAATATCCCCACTGCCAGAGCCAGGACCTCCCAGTTCCGTGGCACATCAATTGGAGGGTTTACAGTTTATTTAAAGCAAAGTGGGATTGTCATTCCCCTTCCTCAGACAACACATATCTGTCTGGTGGTCTACAGCTTTGGGCCATTCCTGGATGTTGAACCCTGCTGTACCTTCCCAGGCAGGTGAGGACTCTGGAAAGGGTGGGAGGTGGGGAGGGATAGGAAATGTCATGGCAGTTTTACAGCCCAGTGGGTTCAGTTGTGGCTTTCAGCACTGTCCGCCCCAAGATGCCTCTTGTCTGTGATGTGTTGTCCTTCCAGCACTGCCAAACTCCCAAATAAATATTTCATCCGTTAATTCCAATGCCTCCTCCTTGGTGATTTGCATCCATGAAAAATGGGGAGGCAGAAAATGAAGCAGCCAAGGACTCGGCAAGGACATGGACATCTGGATCTCAAGCATCTGCATTGGGCCCACTGCATACTGGCTTTGTGGGCACAGTGCTGAGTAAGGGAAGTTGTGACCCTTCTGCTGCACCCAAAATTAGTGTCCATAGAGCTGGGAGCTGCCACTTTTCCCATTACATAACTCCAGGGCTCTTTTTCACACCCATATTTTGGAGAAGGGGCAGTTTTCGGTACTGTTGACAGTGGCTGAACTTGAACAAAGACTTGAGACATGCCCCATGTGCAGGGTATGGTCCTTGGCTCTATGGACACTTTCTGCTGGTGCCCTACAGGAGTACACTTGTGTCTTCTGCCATGTCTTGGTTTCTCTGTTGGGTACTTTGACAGGAGTTAATAAAGATCTGCTGGTAATGGAGAAGGGGAAATGTGACAGGGAGCTTTTTTCATCATCCCTGCAAGTGATGTTGCCAAAAAATGATGTGGTATGTGTTCAATTTGAATTTTTCTAAAGCAGGATCTTTTAGTGGCAAGAAGCTGGAAATTGAAAAACCAAAGAAAGAAACCCAAACAGAAGCATCTATGTTCACATCACTGTTTTTCCCTTCTCCTCTTCGTGGTCTGCTCCAACTGACTGTTCTCTCCAGCACGAGCCTCGCACTGACATTTGTCACCAGTCACAGTTAAATGGGCTCAGACACACATGCTGGTGGGAGATGGGCAGCTCTGCCACCTTCATGAAAATTTCAGAGGGACATATTTTTGCAATTTAGAGGAAAACAAAAGATTACAGACACAAGTGATTCCATGGGAGAGCTCATCTGCTCAGCCATGGAGAAAAGGATCCTCAAGGAGCCCCTGGGCTGTGCTGAAGGCAGCAGAGGTGTGTGATCACACAGCCTGCTGGAATTGGCACCTGCACAGAGCAGGGATGGGTTAATCCCACAACCAGGCACTCGTGTGCTCACCCACAACTGAGTCCATCCTCCCAGCTGGTGCCCTCATCCACAAGGATGTGCACAAGAACTGTCCAGGTTTTCCAGGTTTGTTTGGAAATAGTTGCAGTCCCCAACCACCTGCTCCCATAATAACACCAGGAGAGCCCCTGCAAGCACCATGGCTGAGCTCCCTGGCCCTGCCCTCCTCCTTGTCAGGCAAGATTTTCCATGGGAAACTTGCTTTTAGGCTGCCGAAATCTCTTGCTGAGCCTCCTGCTAGTGTGGAAACTTAGGCACAGGTTTGCTGTGGATTTTGGGAAATATTTGGCTCTGCTGGCTGAGCATCAACCTGACAGACACCTCTGCTGCAGAGCATCCTCCAGCCCCAGAGCATCCTCCATCCAGGTCTGAGACCTGTTTCAGGAGACATCAGTGTGGAGGGGGCTTGGGACTCTCCTCAGCAGCCCAGAGCCTCCTTCTGCCCCAAGGAAATGTCCCTAGCACCCCACTCTGACCCAGCCAACCCCACCAAACATGATTGCTGTCTGTTCTGAGCAGCTTCCACTTCCAACCAGTTGGCTAATGTATCCAGCTGCCCTGCGAAACCCTAATTTTGGGTGCAGCAGGAGAAGGGTCACAACTTCCCTCACTCAGCACTGTGCCCACAAAGCCAGTACCCAGTGGGCCCAATGCAGATGCTTGAGATCCAGATGTCCTTGCCGAGTCCTTGGCTGTCCTTCTGCCTCCCCATTTTTCATGGATGCAAATCACCAAGGACCTGTCCCCACCTGCCCTTCCCAGCACATGGTGTTGTTGACACGCCTGTCAAAGCCCAGCCAGCACGAAGTCTTCGGGGTTTGTGTGCTGAGTGTGGCTGACCTCCAGACACGAGATGTCAGAACCCCTGGCTTGGTCCCGAAGGATCTTCTCTGACTGCCAGGGACTATTAACATCTCTCTGCTTCCAGAAGGATGTCAGCTTTGGGATGAAACCAGCCTTTGGAAGAGCAGATGATCCAGGGATGTTGCAACCAGTAGGGTCTCCTGACCTGTGCTTGTAGCTCTGGGGGTGCCAGGTGAGGTCTCGGAGGCTGGATGAGGCTCTTTCTGCAGTGGGATGGCTGGAGAGTCCCAAGGAGCTGGTGGCTCTGAGGAAGCCTGTGAGGATGTGAAATATGGGACAAAAACGGGAAGCCCTGGGTTAAGCACTTCCAGCAATTCCAATAGCAGAAGAGCAATTGTCACAACAGGAGCCAGAGACTTGGAGAAACACAAACAGGGGAAACTGCTGCCTGAGAATGAAACACACTACAAGCACAGAAGCAGGATCTTAGTACAAGTCAGGAAAAAGCAGTGTGACTGTGGCAGCTAGTTCAAAAGGAAAATAGGATGAGATATTCAGGCAAAGCCTTGGATTATAGGCAAGAATGATTGCATCCTGATTGGAGTTTAACTGACACTCCATCACTAACCCAAGCCAGAGTAATAGAAATACTCATGTTCCTGATGAAAATTATTTGGGTGGCTAAAGGGAGATATATTTTAATGCATAAATGTGGCTAAGGTGTGTTTAGAGGCTGCACATTGAATAAGCACATAAAGTAGACTTTTTTCCACTGGGGAATGTCCAGTCCCACAGAGCTTTCCATGCAGGGGGTGCTGTGTCCAGCTCTGGAGACCCCAAGAAAGAAAGGACATGGACCTTCTGCAGTGATTCCAGAGGAGGCCGTGAAGGTGCTCCCCTGGACTGGAGACATGCAAGGGTACTGGGGGTGTTCAGCCTGGAGAAGGCTCCAGGGAGACTTTAGAGCCCCTTCAGGTGCCTAAAGGGGCTCCAAGAGAGCTGGAGAAGGACTTTGGACAAAGGCCTGCAGTACCAGGAAAAGGAGGAATGGCTTCCCACTGCCAGAATTGAGGTTTGACACATAAATCACAAATTGGATCTAAGTGCATCTCACCCCCTTCTGGAGAAGCCCCACTGCTTCCACCCAGGATCAGGTGCTCCCAACACAACTGAGTCCACCTGGATGCTGGTCCCCTGCTCCATATCAAAACTTTCATCAGCTCCCTGTTTTTTTGGTCAGGAGAGTTTTAACTCCTTCCCTCCTTGTTGTTAGTCCTTGCACACAAATCCAACACGAAAATGGATAAACACATCTTTTAATTCAGATCAGTTTACAAAGGCTTCATCCATCTCTTTTGTCCCCCAGGGTAAAAGTTATGTCTTAAACAATTAATTCTGCTTGGTTGGGTTTGTTTTTTTCCAAAGAAGGTACATTTCCTGCCACTAAATTTCCCACCTGTGTGTAATTCCCATGTTTTTCCATTTCTTTTTCCAAAAGCAGTGCCCCCACACATAATGTGATAACAAGGAACAAAACCTAGCCCAGTCCCCAGAGATTTTCTCCTATAAGAGTTGCAACTCAGGCACGTTAGACCTAAACTGCGTGGGGAGCTTTGAAGGCCCTGGCATGGCCCAAGCCATAACAAATCCCAGCGTGGCAAAACAAGGTACGAGTTAAGCACTGCTGGAGAGGAGGAAGTGTGGAGCCAGTGCCATGGCAAACAAGGGAAATCTATGCAAAATGGAAAGAAACTAAAAGAGAATTAACTGGGCTGCAGGGGGAGAAAATTGCTTCTTTCAAACCATCTTGATTATAGGGCTGCAACGGCCCAGATCTCCCATGGCTTACCACCAGCGTAAATGGATGAAGAGGCTATTAATCAAGATTGTCGGAAGCTCTCCCAAAGCCAAACATCCTCACTGGAGCGAGGGCTGGCAGGGAACTTTGCTGTTCCACAGCTTCCTCTGCTCAGTCCTCACCCACAAATGCACTGGTCAGAGGAAGCCAGTGGCTTGTTGGTCTTTCCAGAAAAGGGCTGGGGATTTCACACTGGTGGTTGGGAAGGTAACATCTCTGGTGGAGATGGATGGAAATGGACCCTCCACAGCCTGTCCCCATCCCACACAGCCCTTCTCCTTTCCTGACATCCTGAAAGGCCAGCGGTGTTGGTGCTGTGGGGAGGAAGGATGCAAATAATTTGTCCAACTCCAAAAGCCAAGCTGTGACACGAGCTGATATCTTGCCACAGTGGAATGGGACCAGGGTATGGCTGGGGGTGGGCAGATGTGTGATTCCTCCCCTTGTCCACCCTCATCCCCCTGGCAGTGACCACATGGACAGTCACAAGGTGAATAAAAGGCTTAGAAAAGGACCTGCATCCAGCCAAGCTCAGATTTGGTCCGCTGACCTCCTAAAAGGATAAACCCAAGCTCCCCATCCTGCAGCTCTGGGAAGCAGCGGGGACATCCCTCGTCAGCTCCCTGAAACAGCTCTGGGAGTTTGAAGCAAGGACAGAGAGTGGAAAGTTGTTTTTTACTGCAGCTGAAGAAAGCAGGGAGCAGGTGGGGGTGCACAGCCAGGGCTGCACATAGAAACTCCCCTGTCCAGTGCTTGGGGAGGGGACCACCAACCGTCCCCTTTCACCGAGCTCAGATAAACCCCAAAATAGGCGTTGTGTGGTGCTCAACACCTGAGCTGCAGCTGCCTCGGTGCCAATTACATACTTTCACTAATGCCACGGCACTAACTGCATTAATGGGACACTAATCACACACCTAATGGATATAAACCAGAGTTAATTGCTCTACAGTGACACCGTGCTCCGTGCAGAGCTGTCCATCCCTGCAAAGAGCAGCTGTTCTGGGAGCATCCTGTTGCTCCCAGGAGCGTCCCGTTAGCAGCCCCGGGGCTCTCGGGGTGCCTGAGCCGCAGTCCTCTGTGTCCACCACCGCTCACCCGGGGCTGCGACTCAGGCACCCCGAGAGCCCCGGGGCTGCTAACGGGACGCTCCTGGGAGCAACAGGATGCTCCTAACCCTCAGTAGGAATAGCCCCTTCAAGATTCATCTGATTTTTTCCGAGGCAGATTAAGCCTCTTATATGGTGGGGAGATGTGTTCAGGTGGCAGAGGCACCTGACTGTGTATCCAGATCACCCATGGTGAAGGAATCTGCAAGTGTCCATCAGGGGGTATTGCCATTCTCCTGGGCCACCCTGGTTATGACCAGAGGCTGTGGGTCCACCCTAGGGACACCCAGTATGCCTGGCAAGAGAGTAGGAAATGGGTTATTCCTGCCTGGAAGGAGCAAGCAGGAGTTGGGCAAGGCACTGACCCTGCTCAAGGGCTGCTCAGGTGCTGCAAGGACTGGTTTTGCACCGTGTTCCTATTTCTAATGGCCGGCCCCACGCTCCCCGCCCTTCACAACCGCTTGCTAACACCCAACCCTCAGGCTCCCGCAGCTCCCTGCCTCTGGCACACGGAAACTGAGCCGGAATTTCTCACGCCCTCACCCACAGCTCCTCTTCCCAAGGAGCATCACAGCCCGGTGCTAAGCAGAAAGGACATGCAGGTGCCTTCTCCGCAGGTTCTGTGGCTTTCTGCCCCTTGCTGGAGGGTAATTAATGCCTCCTGACTTGCTCATGTGACAAACTATAGCGGCAGAGGCACAGCGATGCAGGAGCGGGATGCAGCCAGGTGTCCTGGCTTCAAAATCCAGCCTCAAGCGGTTGAGTCACCCTCTCAGGGTTTGGGATGAGTTTAAACCCATTTCCCCAGCCATGGCACTGCACTAACGAGGGTCAGGTCACTCAGGGGCTGTTTGTCTCTTGTTACAGCCCAACAAAGCAGAGCAGTGTTCGAAATACCCTTAATTCTGACCCTGATGCTGTTCAGGACCAAAGTGTTTGAGAAAGTAAAATGTGGCTGGGAAGGAAGGAAAAACTGAATTTGGAGGTAACATTTTTCAGATAACCGGAGAGCCTGTTTAGCGGGTAGGCTAAAATCTTCTGGAGGCAAAGGTGCATTGAGGGAGGGACTGGACAAAACTTTTCCCAGGGCATGTGGCACAATAAAGGTTGGGATGTAAACCATGAGCAAGAGACGGATAATCATCCGTTCCATCGGAAATGAAACACACATTGTTCTTTGCAACCTTCCCCCGGCAGAGCCTGAGCCAGCAGCTCTGCATCACTGCGGGCAGAGCTGCAAAGCAACTGCGGAGAAAAACGTGGCTGGGCTCTTCCCGCCCTCGGAGAGGGGGATTGGCCGGCATGAGAGGAATTCTTAATGGCACAGGAGGCAGCTGCGGAAGCGTTTGTCACCTCAGCAGTCCCTCGCAGGCAGCACAGGGCTGGCACTGCAGGAAGGGGCGCGGGCAGCGCTCTCGGGGCACAGAGGGTGCAGAGTCAGCAGCTCTTTCCTCATTGCAATGCTCAGGGCATGAACAGCGTCATGGGCTCCTGAAAACGAGAGAGACGACATCGCTTTCCCAGTTTTTGCTGCAAGAGGATAGTGCAGTGTCACACTGATCTGGCAAATTTAGCCACAGAAGCCACACTCTAGGGTTACCCAGCTGCACAAGTCAAAAACATACCTGGAATTCATATGGTGGAGGAGGAAGTCATAGAATCCTGGAATACCAGGACGGTACTGGGTTGGAAGGGACCTCAAAGACTACCCAGTTCCATACCTCTGCCATGGGAAGGGACATCTTGCATTAGACCAAATTTCTCAGTCAAAAGTGTTTCACAACACAAAAGTGTTTCTTTAGCCCCTTCCCCACCACTGATTCTGTTCTTGGATTAGGAATTCCTCAGTGGATGAGAGCAGATAAGAGTCCAAAAAAACCCCAAAAACCGTAACCTAGAAAAAGGCTTTGAAAGTAAATTTCCACCCAAATCAGTCTTCTGTGAGGGGTCCACATAATGCAATTTTGAAATATCACAGCAAAATATTTCAAGCTTGAAGGCCAAAAAAAAAAGTCATTCTGGATTTTAGGGAAGACCAACAAATTCCACCAGAAGACCTACACACTTCAGTGTGTGCCAGCACTGCTCATAACACAAAATGCTTTTGTCTGAATTCATATTTGCAGGCTGAGACAGACATTTTCCAGCAGTACAACCTGGGCAGATCAGCTGCATTTTCCCTCAGAGGAGCATTATTTATTTTCCCACCCCATTAAACCTTTGTGGCTACACCACACTGTGACCTCTCGCTAAGGAAGGGGCTGCATTTCATTAGCCAGGGAAAGCACTCACCCTGCAAAGGAAAATCAATACCTGTCAGCTGTATTTATGTATGAGCTTTCATTAATGTGGACTTTGGAGATGAGCTGATGTTCTCTGTGTCTGTCCCTAATACCCCCTACTCCACGAGCTCTCCCTGCTCCATTCAATAGGCAATCCTATTTCCAAAAGAGATGCACTTAAAAAAGCATCTGCACCACTTTCTTTACCCAAGGGAGTGGAGTTTTTTCAGCAGTTCAATAATATTCATGTACAATATACATTATACAATCATATCCTTTGATGCCATGGCCAGCTTGATGGTGTTTCTCTTTTCTCCATCATCTTTTTCCTACAATAAAGGGAAAAAATTAGTCAGGGCTCATCAAACACTGTCATTCAAATATATATTTTTTTTGCATTTGGGGATTGAGTACAGTTTTCTTTCTTAATAAAGTAAGTATTTCTTTCTCGCTTTTCTTTCCCACTGGAAGATCAAAAGCCCAAGTGATATTTTATTGGCAAAGCTTTCAGCTTTCAGTTATTGAAAACTTCAAATGTTTTGGAACCAAAATCATGAAAGTATTTCCAAGGAGCATTTTATAACCTCAAAACTCTTCTTAGTGTTTTAGGTTTTCAGTTAAGATTTATTTTTAAAAAGTCTTGGAGCAGATGTAGTCTGGGAGGGAGCTGTGCATTCATCACCTCTGTCTACAGTTCATGTGTTCTCATGGCTGTGGCAGGGTGAAAGCTGAGGTTCCCTGGCATGTTCCTCCACATCCCAGTTCCTCCTGCACAGTGACTTACAGGTTAATTTGGAGCTCTGAGCTGGCTTCACATTCCCTAAGCCCAAGCAGGGATCCCAAGATGGGACATATTGGCAAGGCATCTGTTTTGGGTAGAAGCAACACATGAGTGGAGGCAGTTTCCTAACCTGGCATCTCTCCACAGCAGCAGTGAAAAACAATTTTAAAGAATAATAAAAAAAAATTAAAAATTGAATGGGAAGAGAGAAATCCAGAGACTTGAGTGCCTTCTGCCTGCAGCTGAGCTGGACCTGCCTTTCCCCTACAGCTCCTGAGGATGTTTTGAAGTCCTGGATGCTCCCAGCCTGGAGCTCTGGGTCCTTCATCTCTCTTTCTTCACTCATTCACTGCCCAAGAGTGGATTTAACCTTTGGAGTTGCTGATTTCCCTGTGAAGAATTACTTGATTTAAGCAACCTCATCCCTTGATCCTCTTCATCCCTCCAATCCTTCTCCTGCAAAAAGAAAGCACAGGATGGACACTGTTGGCACCAAGCTTGGCATGCACAGCATGGACAGCATGGCACAGAGAAATGGGCCACGGCAGCTCTGGGAACCTTGACTGCCCTCAAACAGAAAATTAATGACTGAACCTCAGTGTCTCAGAGCTGGAGAGACTTTCTCCTCCTTTACTCAAAACTAAAAAGGAGGGGCAAGGTGAGCTTTGCTCACATGGATCCTTGAGAAAATTGGTGTGCAAGGGGCTTCTCACGGTGTTGCTTTCCATGCAAGCATTGAATGCTGGGAAAGTCATGGAGGTGTGACCCCATTCTCTTTTTCTCTATTAAATTGCTTTCATCTCCCACTAAAATTCTAACAAAATTAGAGGGTTTAATTCATCTGGAAACCTCCCCTCAGCTCCTTTCACTTGAAAGAAAATTGCTGGTGAAGCCTCTTATCCATGGAGGAAAAGCTGGAGAGAGACCCAAGGCATGCCATGCTCTTCTCTGGGGCATTTTCATGTCACACTAGTGCACCTCTTGTTGAATAGAGGGTTTCCCAAGAGAGTGGCAGCTCTGCTGTGTCCTGTGTCACTCTGCAGCAACTCCTGCTGCAATCTGGCAGGGAGCCTGCAGGTTCTGGATGAACCTGGAGCATCACTAGAAGTCACAGAATCATGAAATATCCTGAGTTGGGAAGGATCCATGTGGGTCGTGCAGTTCAACCCCTGGCCCTGCACAGGCCCCCCAACACTCCCACCCTGTGCATCCCTGGCAGTGGTGTCCGAACACTCCTGGAGCTCTGGCAGCCTCGGGGCCGGGACCACTCCCTGGGGAGCCTGGGCAGTGCCCAGCACCCTCTGGGGGAAGAACCTTTCGCTGAGATCCAGCCTAAAGTTCCCCTGACACAGCTCCAAGAGAAAGCTCCCACTGAAACAGCAGCAGCCAGGATAACACAGGGATGATGTGCACCAGTACAGGCAACTGCTTGAGGATAAAGGAATAAACAGGAGAAAATAGATAAAGGAATAAATAGGAGAAAATACCTTCCCAGTGCAAAGCTGCTCATCCTAGGTGGCAGTGCCTGTGTTGCCAGACTCTCTTGGCTGTAACAGCTCCAGGGAGATGGATATACAGCAAAACCACAGCATTGTGACACTTTTATCCCCAGGGCTGCCTCTGAGAGACACAAAACTGATGTCTGGCTCAAAATGAGAAACAAGATGTCGGGCTGGCTGCTGACCTGCAGCAGCCAAACACCAACAGCTGGGCTCCTGCCAGAGGACACCTGCCAGGCACCTGCTAGTTTTTCAAAGCACTGGATACATCGACACATTTTGGTGAGTTTAGGCAGCTCAGACAGCTCCTCTCACAGTTTTGGGGAGAGAAGGGCACAGATAAAGGAGAATCCCAGTCCTGGAGGCTTTCCCTGCACTGTAATTCCATCACACAAGCAGGATGAATATACATCTATGGGAGTGAATGTCTGGAGTATTTATTGCTGTCTGAGCCAGCTGTGCTCTGTGTGGAGCATCCTTCCTCACAATGCCATTTTTGGGAATGCCTGGGTGTCCTGAGTTTGCCCAGGAAGGGTCAGTCTTGGAGGTGACCTATGCTGCAGGAAGTAGTACAGCTTGCTTCCTGAGAGACAGAGCCAGTGACCAGTTAGTTTTGAGTATTGATAGGTATACAATCCAATCAAAGGTTGTTCTGCCTCCAGGAAAAAAAAACATATTTAAGAGAGGGACACCTAAGAAAAGACCCTTTTATTCTTGTCCTGTTGCTGCCAGAGAAGCAGGTCCTCTGCTTCTCTCTCCGGTAAGACTGGGCCCTTGCCCTCCCCCCCTCTCAGAGGGAGCGGGGGGAAGGGGAGTTTGGAGCAGCAGTGCAGCTGAGCATGGGGGAGGACCCGGCCTGAGCTCAGATGCGGTTCAGCAAACATTCCAACCACAGTGGGCAGGGCCGGGCCAGGCCAGCTCCATCCGACTCGGGCCAGGCCCTGTTCTATCACCCCGGGCCAGGTCGGCCCCGCTGAGCCAGGCCAGCTTCGCAGAGCGAGGCCACTGAGACTCTGACTGCTTCTGCAGCCCGGCTCAGACTTTTTAAACAACCTGACAGAGATCATGGGACTGTCGCAGAGGCCCGAGAGAGAGAGTAACCCTTTCATTGCCCAGATGAAACTTGCAGACACCCATCCTCCCCTGTACAGACAAAGAGTGAGGACACCTACAGAAACACAGCATAGAGACTCGGAAAGTCAGTGAGAGAAGCAGAGCCGATGCCTAGAGGGAGGAGCATGAGGAGTGCTTCAATGTGGAAGCTGAAAATTCTTCTGTGAAACTATGGTTGGGACTAAGCTAAAATATTCCCTGTAATATATGAGGAAATGGTCCAAAAGGGGGATGTGATGTTCTAACTGCAGCCAGTGCAGCCAGTGAACTAAGACACCTGTGTAGAGGTAAGTAGATACTGAAGTAATTGCGGCCTGAGGAGAAGTTTGAGCAGAGACAGAGAAAAAGCTGTGATCTAGATCCCTTGCCC
This sequence comes from Orthonyx spaldingii, assembly GCA_013397795.1. NCBI lineage: Eukaryota > Metazoa > Chordata > Aves > Passeriformes > Orthonychidae > Orthonyx > Orthonyx spaldingii. The sequence continues at coordinate 95,086 of VZTJ01003224.1, forward strand.
TGGGGAATGGTCAAAGAGAACTTACGTTGCCAGTCATGGAAGAAGGGGATTTCTTTGCTGCTGTAGTACAACCACTCATCCTTAAAAGAATACCCCATGAACCGTCATAGCCCACCGTAGTAGCTGTGGGAAGGCTACTGGTGTGTGAGGGATTTTCCACAATAAGCAGATTTTTTTTTTCCCCCCCCAGGCAGCTCCTAGTTGTGAGGTTGAAAACCATAAGAACTGTATTTCTTATGGAGAAGTCAACATGGTAAAGCAGGAGAAAACTTCTCTCCCTAAATGGACTGAGAAAAAGACTAATTTAGAGATGGTAAACTGACTGAAAGTCGAAGTGGGTTTTTTGGTATTGTCTTTGGGAAAGAAATGGAGAGGTGGGAGGAGCAGAGGTGTTCTGAGGGTTTTGTTCTGGTTCTTGATTTTTTCCCTTCCTTTTAGGTCTGTTAATAAACTTTCTTTATATTCTTTAAAGTTTGAGCCTGCTTCACCTACTCCTAATCCTTATCTCACAGCAAAATTGAGTAAAATCTGGAAGGTGTGCTGGCGTTTAGCCAGAAACTCAGGTAAGCGAACTCAAACCACTACACAAAATTGGTGTTTCCGCCCGGTTTCGAACTGAACCAGTACACTGGGTGACTCGTGGAGCACAGGAGAGAGGCCTGGGATGGGATGGAAACTTAGGAGGGTCAGCAGGAAAGCCAGGGAGAACTTAGAGATTACAGAAATTTCATAGGAGTTGAAAAGGATTCAGAAAGGAGAGTTGTTGAGAGCTGGAGTGGCATCAGATGAGAATTCCCCCTAGGATTGTGACCAGCTGCAGTTTCATGCAGCTCCTGCTGCATCCCAGGTAACTCATTAACTCTGTGTGGAATAATCAGGTTTTCTGTCATCATTAAAATGCAAAGACAATCTCCATGAAGTCACTCCTGCTTGGCAGGAAGCTCCTGGGAGAACCCTGCTTGCATACCTGTGAAATTAAAGGCATCACATTAATTCAGCATCCTGACTGCTGGGGACAGCATCAGATGCTCACACCCACGTCTGGTCCTGCTCTGTGCAAGACCCTCCACATCAGCTGTCCCAGCTTGTGTGGGGTGGTAAAGATG
>VZTJ01003225.1:0-13947 GCA_013397795.1 Orthonyx spaldingii
CTGCTCTGGTGTGGGGCTCCTCACGGGCTGGAGGTGCATCCCCACGATCCTCCATGGGCTGCGGGGGCACAGCTGCTTCACCATGGGCTGCATCATGGGCTGCAGGGGAATCTCAGCCCTGTCTCAGCTCTGAAGCACCTGCTTACCCTCCTTCTGCACTGACTTTGGTATCTGCAGAATTGTTCCTCTCACATGTTCTCACTTCGCTGTTCTCTGGCCACAATTACATCTGCCCAACCACTTTTTATTTTCCCTCTTAAATATGTTATCACAGAGAGGTTGCCACCATTTCTGACTGGCCCAGCCATAGCCAGTGACATGTTCATCTTGCAGCCATGTGGGATTGGCTCTGCCGGACATGGCGAAAGCTTCAGGCAGCTTGTCACAGAAGCCACCCCTGTAGCCCTTCCTGCTACCAAAACCCCTTGCCATGCAAACCCAATACAATCTCCAGGAGGATTTGCAGGCCTACATTTTAGATACTTGTAAACAAATTTCTGGTTATAAATTTATTGCATTTACATGGACCACCTAGTAACATAAACCACCACAAATGGTGTCCACTCACACACTGCTGGCACTCAGTTTTGTCTCTCAAGTGGAATCCCTTCATCAGTTTTGGTTTTCACAACTCTCTGGCAGAAAGCTCAACTAGATTCTGTTCAGCTATCACACAAAAAATGGTTATTATTTGAAAAAAGGGGGTTGGTAGGCAAGAGTTAGCCTGTGGCTGGGGAGGTAAGGGTTACAATACTTGGAGTCTATAAGTGCATGCCAGCACACATCATTGTGCGCACATATTATTCAGTATTTAAGGATCGTGTCATCTCAAAATACAGTTCAGTTCCTTTGTGTTGCCTCAGCAGATCTGTCCCTCTGACGATCAACAGCAAAAAGAGAGCTGACTTCAGCTCTTTTGTTTCTACATACAATAACATAAGACGTTTCCTACTGCAATTTTCAAAGCTTTAATGCTGTGAGTATGGAAAGATGTAGCATGGAGTGTCTCCTAATGTGTTGGTTGTGCACAGTCTGGTTTTTTGGAGCCAGGAAAAAAAAGCCACAGAGGTGGCTTTTGTGAGAAGCTGCTGGAAGTTTCTGCCATGTCTGGCAGAGCCAGTCTCTGTTGGGCTCTGGGGATGGACGTGCTGCTGAGCCAATTAGAGAAGTTGGTAACACCTCTGTGATAACATATTTAAGAAGGAAGTTGAAACAAAGAGGAAGGAATGACAGCGAGACTCGATCTGGTGGCCATGGGCATGTGGCCATGGTGGCCAGGGCCATGCACGGCATGGCCCACAGCGAGCCTTATCAGCCTGGCCACCTCTAAGTGGCAGCGGGGCCAGACCAGAAGACGTGGAAGTGCAGCACAGTGCGGCGCTGCCACCATGCCTGGCTTTGCGAGGTGCAGCCTGCAGCAAACTCTACTTGTATGGCCACTTCTGGCTCACTGCGTTGCAGGCAGAAGAGCAGAGCTGGCAGCAGCAGCTTCTCTTTCTCGGCACCCTGCATGAAGAAAAGCGTTAAGTACCGCCAGTGCCATGGCAGCCGTCGTTACCGCATCATGGCAGCGAAACCACCTAACCGGCAGCAGAGGCATGGCAGGCAGCTCCCCGGCACAGAACTTGGATGGGATCTACCTCTCGGCGCTGCAAAGTCCCATGGAAGTCTTTGAACTGGTAAGAGTTGTTGGCAGTGGTGTTTGTGGGCAACATTTTTGGAGTTTTTTTCTGTTTGTTTTTTCTTTTGGTTGGAGAGGAGAAATAAGTGGGAGCATGTGAGAAAGACAACATGGCAAACACCAGGGTCGATAAAGAGGGAGGGGGAGGGGATGCTGTAGGCATTGGAGCCGAGTTTCTTCTGTGGGCCATGGGGAGGACTATGGTGAGGCAGGCAGAGAGTCCACGGGAGGTGCAGAAGTCCACCCACAGCCAATGAAAAGAGATGCACATGCTGGAGTGAGTGGATGCCAGAAGGAGCTATAAAAGACTGCACTCTGTGGACAAGTGACTTGTGTGCAGCAGTCTCGGGAAAACTGCTGTCTGTGGGATTAGAGTCCATGGGAGAAGTTCATGGAGAACTGTCCCCTGTGGCAGGGACCCCATGGTACAACAGAAAGAAACTCTCCCATGCTTTGTATGCCTGCAGGTTTGGTGGGAAAGAGGGAAAGGCTGGGGCCAGAGAAGGGTGTTTTAAGCGTGAGAAGTTGGGGGCAGAGAAGGGGGTTTATTTTGCTTCTCATTATCCTCTTCTGATCCTGTTAATAATAAATTTACCCTATAGTTTTAAGCTGAGCCTTGTTTTGCCTTAGAGTACTTTTCCCACAATTCTTATCTCCACTCATGGGCCCTTGAATGATTTTTGTGGGTACCTGTTGTTTAACCACTGTCAAACCACAACACCCAAATAGGCCAATACCCAATACAGCACGTGTGCTTAAAATTAAAAAGGAACTAATGCTGCCTAATCACAAAAACCATTGACTCGTGTATGTGTTGCTTAAGGTGTCTCAATGCAGCCCTCCTTCCAAAAGTTACACAGTCTCTATCAAAATCAGTTTACATCAAGCACTCTTTTCTGTTGCAACTTGCCTTGTTTTCAAAGCTTTGGGACAAGATTAGGTGCAAGGTCACCACCGATTCGTGTAGCTTCAGCTAACACTAAGCAAACACATGGGACTATAGACAGTCAGGCAAACATAAGGCGGCAATCTACAATCCAGTCTGGAATCAGCACAACAACTGTAATCTTCTTGTAGAGCAGCAGGTGAGAATGGACTGGAGACTGAGGAATTAGCAATGTTTGTCTCCCAGATATCTTTAGCTTAAGCTAGTGGACTTCTAGTGCCTGCACTTTCTTCTGATCAAACCGGTATTCCCCGTAAGTGGCCCTTTTCTTTTTCTCACAACAGTGAACTATGACATGGCTATCTGACGGGCAACTCACATGTGCAGATGAGAATTTCTACGTGTCCTTGATGATGAAACAGATCAAGAGCCATTAAGAGAACAGCAATTCTCTTTCTTCAGAAATATCAACCAGAATTATAATGAAACTTTTCTGGACAAAATTGGAAGAGAGAAGACTAAGGGGCTAAGGTCAGGTTTACAGTATATAGATGTGTTCAATGTGCTAACAACAGACAGAGCTTTATAAAACCACACTCTCTCCTTAAAGCTGCTCCTGAAGCTTCTGCTCAAAAATTCACCTTGGATTGGGAAAGTCTTCAACAGGAAAGTTTTTACAAACCACAGCATGGCCACAAAATATTTCCATTTCTGAAGCTTAATATTTTTTCTATGTGAAGCAATCTTGCTTGGTTTGTTCTGTTTTGTTGTACTTTTCAGGATCAATTTCTGTTAGCCCTTAACCATCAGAAGGACACTGAAAACATCGCAATTCTAACATCAGCAGTCCAAATGCCCTTGTAAGGCAGTTTGAAAAGACTGAAGCAGAAGATGAAATACGGATTGGAGAAATATGAAATAAATGAAAGGGGCAGGGGTAGAGACAGGTGAAGGAGGGGGAAATAGCTACTCACCCTGTCTGATTGGTAGGAAACAGAGGACTGCTGAGTGCATGCTTACTCCTCCCCTTACTGCAGCTGCTTCTTTCTTGGCTTGTCATGTTACCTCACTCCCTAAACTTGCTCAAACGGCCTTACTGTGAATCAGAGGAATTTTTCTTCCATCTTGAGTGCTCTTCAGGGACATCTTCAGGTCCTTTTTATTCTGCTCTTCTCCTGCCCCCTTGAGCCAGCACTGAACGAACCAGTGAGAGAAGGGGTTCCCAAACCAGAGATAAGGGAAAGAAGACAGTTCACCTTAGTTGTGGCATCTCTGTTGGTTTGTCAGAAAATGGGGTAAGATAAGGCAATATGAATAAGTAAAATACATGTGAGACCCTCCTGTTTTGCCTTTTAAAATCCCTTTCAGTGTACATACTTAGGGTTTTGTGATTTTTTTAAAGGTGTTTATTGATATGGTTGTATCGGGATGGGATGAGAAAAGTTAAAGTGAGGCTTCTACAAGTACATTAACCAGAAAAGGAAAGACAAAGAAGGTGTAAACAATGATAAACAATGCTGAAAACCTGACAATGAATGAGGAGAAGACTGAAGTATTCAACAACATTTTGCCTTGGTTTTCAATGACAACTTCTCTTCTTACACCTCTCAAGTGGATGGACAGCAGGATGAGGACTGAGGGAGCAAAGTCCCTCCCACTGTAAGTAAAGATCAGGTTCGTGACCATCTGAGGAACCTGAATGTATGTAAGTCCATGGAACTTGATGAGATATATTCCAGAGTCCTGAGCAATTTTGCTGATGTTGTTGCCAAGACATTCTCCATGATATATGCAAAGTCATGACAGTCAGGTGAAATCCCAGGGAACTGGAAAAAGGGACATTGTACATGGGTGCATTGTATCCATCTTTACAAAAGTCAGAAGGGAGGATCCTGGGAACTACCGACCTGTCAGCTTCCCCTCTGTGCCTGGGAAGATCCTGGAACAGATCCTCCTAGAAGCCCTGCTAAGGTACTTCTTAAGGTACAGGAAGGTGATTCAAGACAGCCAGCATGACTTCACTAAGGGCAGATCCTGCCTGATCAGCTTAGTGACCCATGTTGAAGAAACTACATCAGTGGACAAGGGAAGGGCTACAGATGCCATTTATCTGGACTTCTGTAAAGTGTTTGACACAGTTCCCCACAACATCCTTCTCTCTAAATTGGAGAGAGATCAGTTTGATGGGTGGACTGTTAGGTGGGTGAGGAATTGCTTGGACAGTGGCAGCCAGAGGTAGTGATTAATAGCTCAGGGTCCTGATGGACATCAGTGATGAATGGTGTCCCTCAGGGGTCCACACTGGGACCAGTGTGGTTCACTGTCTTCATCAATGATATAGACAAAAGGTTCAAGAGTATCCTCAGCAAGTTTGAAGACGACACCAAGATGTGCAGCTGGCACACCTGAAGGACAGAATGCCATGCTGAGGAACTTGGACAAGCTTGAGAAGTGGGCCCATGGGAATCTCATGGGGGGCAGCCCCTGATATCAACACAGGCTGTGCGATGAACAGATTCTGCTGAGAAGGACTTGGGGGTGCTGGTGGAGGAGAACCTGGACATGATCCAGCCATGTGCACTCATAGCCCAGAAAACCAAATGTATCCTGGGCTACATCCAAAGCAGTGTGGGCAGCAGGGCCAGGGAGGGGATTCTGCCCCCCTGCTCTGCTCTGGTGAGACCCCACCTGCAGTGCTGCATCCAGCTCTGGGGTCCCAGCACAGGAAGGACATGGACCTGTTGGAGAGAGTCCAGAGGAGGGCCAAGAAGGTGATTAGAGGGATGGAGCAGGGGTTTTGGAACTAGATGATTTTTAATAAAGGTCCATTCCAACCCAGGCCATTCTATGATTCTATGATCATACCCATATTCAAAATGTTAGGGGAGAAAGTTCAGCCCAGGTTTCTGGAGCCAAAAAACTCCAGACTGCAGGTTGCCCAGAACACATCAGGACACAGTTTACACATCCCAGTAAAGTGTTCTCTGAATGAGTGACTAAAAGGACGCTTTGTGGGCAGTATCTCTACTTGCACTATGCAAAAGCAAGGCTTGTGTTTTCCTTATGCATCTCAGAAGTGCTANTTCTATGATTCTATGATCATACCCATATTCAAAATGTTAGGGGAGAAAGTTCAGCCCAGGTTTCTGGAGCCAAAAAACTCCAGACTGCAGGTTGCCCAGAACACATCAGGACACAGTTTACACATCCCAGTAAAGTGTTCTCTGAATGAGTGACTAAAAGGACGCTTTGTGGGCAGTATCTCTACTTGCACTATGCAAAAGCAAGGCTTGTGTTTTCCTTATGCATCTCAGAAGTGCTAGGTCTTGTTCATGAAAGATCAATTGCTGCCACTCTGCCTGTGCAGTGAGAAATGCTGATAATAGGCACTCTAAGAAAGAGGTCTCATTTCTCATCACTATGAGTTAGATCTGTTTCTGGTTTTATTTTTTCTGGGTTTTTTTCCCAATGTCCTTTCTGGGGAGAAAACCTAAGCTTTCTCTGCTGTTTTTGCTCTGTTTTCTGGAAGTTCCCACTTAGTGCTCAATTCCTATTGATTCTGTTTGTTCTTCAAAGAAAAGCAATTTCTAGCATCACTTGTTGCAGATGCTTTTGGCTGTCAGTCTTTTATACTCAAAGAATTCCCTTATTCATCGAAGCTGGGAAAGCAAGACAGTATTGTGAAAACCTGCTTCAAAAGAAATAGTTGGACATAGTACCTTTCTGGTTTTGTGCAGCACTTATGGTCTGCAGCTACCACTTGAGGACAGTTGGCACAGACAAATAAAAATGTTCTGTTCAGGACCTCCTGCCAGGCTGATCTAAGAAACTCTAAAGTCAGGGCATGACTAAAGTGAAACTGGATTTAATTCTAAAACTCATTACATTGCATGAAACTGTGACCTTCACCAAGAGATGTCTGAGAAGGTCAGACTATAGCACACTAGTGTATATATGACTTAAAGAATGATTATGTGCTAGACTAAGGTGCCTAAGTGCATCTTTCTCTATTGTCCAAGTGAATAAATTCTTCATATATGTTGCATGGATGTTTCCAAAAGTCTTGCAAGGTCATGCCTCTGTGCTTAAAATTCTGGTCTCCATTAACTGGTTGTCATGCAGGTCTATGACTGCCTTACATAGGAGGCTGCTACCTTGTCTTGCAACTACTCATCCTTAAAATACAACCACAAAATTGTTGATGGCTGAATTGTTCTTGCTGCTCTCACCTTATTGACAGTGTTTTTATTCAGATATATTTTACCTGCACAGTATAATTACTTTGACTTGTAATTATCTTCTTGTTGCCATGAATTATTGTTTATTAGTTATCAGGAAGACAAATGTTAATACTCACTAGAAGGAGCCATGACTAACCTGGTGGTCTGACACACCCATAATCATCTATAACTTCACTTCTTTGTAACGGATTTTGTGTCATCAGATGGGCCAGGCATTTCCATTTCTAAGAGAATGAATTATTAAATTTATAATGCAACTTGTAATTCAAGTATTTTTAATACAAAGGCAAAGCATTTTACTGAGCAGCCTTATACAGGCAATCTGTGATAGACAGCCTTGGGCATCAGGCTGGGTTACCAGGTGACCATGCATTTTAAGGGCATGCATGAAGCTGGCATACCGAGGCTGTAATGCTGTGGCCAATTGGAAGGAAGAACACTGAGGAAAGGGTGATTGCTGGGGGGAAAGGCATGGAAACGCTGCATTCTCAGGGCCTCTGGAGAGAGGGAGCAATAGTGGCATTTCCAAGCATGTGGTCTGACACAAGCTCAGGTTAATGGGCATCAAGAGGCATGGTGGGCTGCAGTAATGAATCTAATCTTCAGGAGAGGGCAGGCTGAGGTGACTAAAATTGGTTGTGAGGAGTGCTTGGGAACCATGGTGGTGGTGGTGAAAAAAGCAGGCTGTCTTTGAATGACTTCTTCTGAGATCTTAACTTCTGCAGAGAGACCACCAAGGGGGAAGCCTGTGAATGTTTTATTGTGTGATCCCCTCACAACTGTAGATAAATAGTGCTGATGTGTGTTGAAATCTAACAAATGAATCATTTATGTCCTCCTTGTGCCACCTGAAATTTGGAGGAACTCTGTCTTCCCAGCAATTCTTTCTTCCTCACCCTTCTCCCTGAGTGCTGGCTAATGAGATGGCAATTAGGAGTTCCACTTTTTCTTTTCTTGCAGTTTCTTAAAATACTTTGCCTAAAGAAGCAGGTATCACCATTCTACATGGCATCATGTACCCACCTGGCACCTCTGGCCCAAAGGTCTCTCCTCCACATCTGCTGGATTTAGCATTTCTTACAATTTATCCATGTTCCCTTTTGGCCTCATGAATTTGGCAATAAAAAGGAGCTTTCTTCTCAGTAGTTTCTGACTCTGGAAAATATTTGGCACTGTTCAGGATAGTTCTCGGCTCAACTCCATAACAAACTCATTGGTTTCTAGAAAGGAATAGGAATATTGGACCGTTTGTCTAGTTCTAGTGTACACTGGCTTTGGACTAATAAACGCCTTCCAAGTTTATTGAACAATTTGTCAGATAATCCATCAGCTACTACTGTGAGCTACCTCTAGCTTTAGCCTGGATATAGAGGAATAAAAGATGAAGAAGATTACATAAATATTCCTGGCAATCTTTCACTACTTTACTGTCATCAAACGCTTGATAGTAGCAGTGGTCTCTGAAAGAGTACATCAGGTATGCATTTGGAAGGTCTACATAAACAAGCGGAATTGATTCCAAGACACAATTTCTTCCAGTTTTGACTTTTTGTAGTTTTCTGTCCAGCCATCTGTGAGCAGCAAAGTTGTCCAAACATTATGGGTGTGTTCAGGGCCTGCCCAAATACTGGTGACCTCTACATTACTGGACATCTGCATGCTTTCCAGTGCATGAGGACAATTGTTTGATCATAGAAAGGGGTGATATTAACATAAATATTTCCTCCCTCCTTCTAGTGACTTCCCTTTCTGTTTCTACTAGTGCAACAAGGCACCTGTGTTGGATTTGAAATCAAGAAATATTTTGATTAAGGTTTTATTGCAAGCTATCCCTTCCCTCATCTAGTTTACTGAAACTGGATTTACTTGTAAATGTATCTCTGCTTCTAGGGCAGGAGGAAGCACACAGGAGAGCTTCAACCATGAGCACAACTGCATTGTTGCTGCCAAGCCTGTATTACTGTAGTGGGTCTGTGGTATATCCCAAGCTACACTGTGCAGCATGGGCTCCAAATGCTAGGAGCCAATGTGCAAATCAGCTGAGTGATGCTACATCTCTGCTGATGAGCCAGGTGAAGAAGCTGCAAACAAATTCAGAAATATACTTTCAGTCTTCCACCTGAACTCATCTTCTCAGGGCATGTAGTGCTGCAGGACCACCCTTTCAGGTCTGGTGCATATGTCAAGTGGCTTGACTCACCACCAAGACTGTCCATTCTGCTGAATTCAGCCATGCTTTCTGTGTATGATATCAAGAGCTGTTTTGTTTGCACTGTAATATGTATTGTATGGTCAAATGGTCTGCAGGTCCAGGCTCAAAAAATCTTTAAATACATGAAACAAAACTCTTGCAAATAGGCTGCAATTTAAAGCTCAGTATAACTAAGTGTAACTTGATGAAACTTCCCATACCAAATACAATGGGGAAACTGTTGTCTTATAAAAGTTCAAAACAGGGAGAAACTGAATGAGTATTGTTATGCATGAGTCACTTTGTTTCATTGCAGATACACGTAATAGAAGAGGCTGTGGCATGGCACACACAGAGGCAGTATCTTGAAGTAACTCTCAACAACACTTTAGCCTTGATGCTACCAATATGACAGAACTCCAGCTGGTTTCCTAAAATATTGGACAGTGCATGACCTTGTTTATGTAAGCCACATAACACACTTCTAATAAATACTGTGGGCAACAAAGGTAATTTTTCATGATTTACAAATTCTTCATGACTTTTGTTAAAGAAAATGGGGATGACTCATAGAGATATTTCCACATGTCTTGTTGGTCAGCTTCATGTATCAGTGTATCAGCAACATTTGGAGGCCTTATGTTAGGGTAGAAAGACCACCTGAAGTGCAGTGCAAGCAAACACTTCCCTGCCCTCTCCTGCTGCAGTCAGTGCACAGCATTTTGTTTGCATATTTCGGGGTGTCATGGTTTAACCCTAGACAGTAACTAAACACCATGCACTTGGTCACTCCTCCCTGGTGGAATGGGGAAAAGATCAGAAGGATGAAAAGAAAAAAATGTCGTGAGTTACGAACAATTTAATAGCTAAAGCAAAAGTCATTCATGCAAGCAAAGCAAAACAAGGAATTCAATCATCACTTCCAATGGGCAGGCAGGTGTCCAACAATCCCCAGCAAAGCAGGGCTCCATCACATGTAACGGTGACTGGGGAAGACAAACATCATCACTTCAAATGTCTCCTCCTTCTTCACCTCTCTTTATATACTGAGCACAGCACCATGTGATCTGGGATATCCCTTAGGTCAGTTGGGGTCAGCTGTTCCAGTTGTGTCCCCTCCCAACTCCTAGTGTACCCTCAGCCCACTCTGATGATGTGGTATGAGTAGTAGAAAAGGCTCTGATGCTGCTCAGCAATAATGAAAACATTCTTGAGTTATCAACACTCTCTCCAGAAAAAATGTAAAACATTTATGCCATCCCAACCAAAACCAGCATAGGAGGAAAACCTGACCTAAGCACAAAGCACTAATCTTACAGAGTTTTGTTCTGTCAATGCAGATCTGGCCCTGGTTTGAGGTCCTGACAGTGGCTGAATCTTAAACATTCCTACTTTGTAGCATCTTTTGTACAGATTGTCACGAATATTCTCAAAAATGCCACTTTTCAAAAATCTGTTTGTGTACATAGAGGGGGCCCATGAATTCTGGAGAGGTATGCTAGCTAGTATGTTGCCAAAGATGCAGGCGTGTCGCGGCGACGTGGGGTGGTAAGGTGCTGCAACCTTCCCAGAAGCGCCTCCAAAGGAGTCGCCTCGGTCCAGTGCTGCAACACTCACACACACACTGGATAGCTTCGATGGCAGAATACACAAGAAGGGTCTTCGTTTGGGATTTCCGCAGGGGAGATTTATTGAAGGAGGGTCCAGGGATGACAAACAAGGAGGGCAGAGACACGAAGGAATCCAGGGACGAAAACAGGGGAAAATGGAGGGTCCAAGGGTTTTATACCGGGCAGATCGGGGGCAGGCAGAGCATCCGGGCCAATAGCCTGAGGGCTCAGGGGCGGAACAGAGACAGGGCAAGGGTGAGGGAGCCAACCGGGAAAGGCAGGCGGAGGGGTAACAGGGCACAGTCCAGTGGAGAAGCAGGGAAGGGAGAACTTTCCAGGGCAGACACATATATAGGGAAAAGGGGCAGGGAGACAACAGGCCAACCAGGGTTACAGAATTGAGAAACATTAACATAATGAAACAAAACGTCCTGGGGGGAGGGAAGCCTTTCCTCTCACCCTAACCAGAGGGAGGATCTCAGAGATAGTCCCACCAGTGGGCTCTCTGAGCCACTTGTCCCAGAGGCCCACCGGCCTCCACACAGGAGATATAATGAGAGATTTTGAACATGCAACATAACTCAAGTGCCTACTGACCTGGACAACAAATTCTGTTTTTAAATAGTTCTTCCTCTCACTCAGGCCTGAAAAGCACTATCAACAGTAGCACCATTGGGAGCTTGTTAGACTAGCTAATTTCATTCTTTCAATATCTGACAAATAAAAGGCTTCAACAAAAAATTTTGTTATGTGTATCTTGTGGTTCCTGGAATTGAAAGAAATGAAGACAGGTACAGAAAAAAAATCTGTTCTCACTTGAGGCTCTTAATGCTTTGACTGATACTTGAATAAGGAAAAATAGTTTTAAAACATTGTAGATCTAGGTAAAGTAATTTTTTTCATTAGCAGAAATACTTGTTACTCAATTGCTGAATGAAAAGTTCTGAAACACTATCAGGTTTCAGGACTCAAGTAACACTTGTGACAATCCCAGTATAAATAAGTTAAAAGCTAAATCTCTGGAGTTAGCAGAGTCCATCCTGTAAAGCAAGCCGCTACTTTTATATAAAGTGTGAAATGAGAAAATCAGATCTTTAATGAAAAAAACCCGTGGCTTATATTTATTCTTTTCTGGTTTGAGACTACTTATACATTGATTCTCACTCTTTATTTTAACCAAAGGTGCTGATGTTTATAAGCTAACCTGCATAACAGTAGCAGGTGAGTCAGATGAGAAGCATGTAAAAACTGTAATTAAGCAAACATTCTCTCTCATGAGTGATAAACAGGTTGTTCCCTCCAGTAATAGCATTAAAATTCACTATGTGAACCTAGAAGGAAGCACCGAATTTTCAGCAAAGCATGACACCTGGAACTCATGGCTTCATGGTTTAGTGAAACCGTGTAGTAAAGGGAGAATGGAGAAGACTTCTGGCCTCCGGGCAGCTGGACAGGCTTGGCAGTGCTACATTAGCAGTTATACCTGAAGCTCTTTTCCAATCTAAATGATGCCATGATTCTATGATACTCTGCATCATCTGTTTAAAAGATAACTGTAACCATTGAAAACACAATCTTCATCTGCCATTTTCACAACGATTTGTGGGAAATCTCTCTGCCACTGCTGATTTCTTTAGAACACAAAGAACTGAGCCAATACTGGTCTTGAAGCCAGACATTAAACAGAGGACAACGAGGCCATGCAGAAGGAGGACCACCACCACCTCCTGCCTGAGTCTGTGAATTAGAAAGGCATGTCTGACCCCTCAGCCAACACACCAGAAGAGGGAGAAACTGATCCTCTCAGCTGCCATACCTTGTCGTGAAGTGCAAGAGCCTAGTTCCAAGCAGGTCTTCAATTTCTGGGTGAGTTTCTACAGAGAGGTGCCCACCAGGAGACTGTGTCCTTGGAGAGCACTGCTTCTACAGTCAGGGTCTGGTTTTGGCTGGGAAACATCTATTCAAGGCTCTATTCAATTGAGCCAGCTGGTCAACTGGGCTGTTCACGGGCAGGTCTCTGAGTGTTAAGCGTGAGGTATTGGGGAAAGGTGAGAGCTGTGGGGAAGGTCTCTGCATGATCATACTATAAAGCAGCAACCTTACCACCGTTTGGACCCTTGGGAGATTCTTCACCTACTTAGGGGGAAATGTAGCAACCAACTCTAACATGAAATTGCCTAATATGAAATTGCCTAACGTCTCTGCTGGCCGGGATGAACTGCAAAGTCCAACAAGAAGGGGTGGGGTGTTCTCAAGGGCAGTCTCAGGAGAGATACTTCTCACTCAGAGGAGCTCTGAGAAGGCCATGTGAATACTGAGCACTGGGCTAGCTGAGGGCAGAAGCTTTCATGGCACTGTTACATGAGAAATGATGAGCTTTGCAGAGTGCTGCGCTTTCCCATCAACATCAGTTCAATCTCATGATGATTCAGCTTAGTCAGGGCTCTCTGTATTTGGGAACAGCGGAATGCCAGAAACAGTGCTGCTGCTAAACAAAATAAACCTAATAAAACACAGGCATTGTCTGAATAGATCAGACTTCAGGTCCGTCTATTCCAGACTCCTCTGTCTCAGATCGATGAGACCATTCAAAGACAGCAGTGGAAAATAACAGCAAGCAGATGTGGATTAAGCTGCCCTGTTCCTTCCTGCCACTGTATTAAGTCTCATTTTGGCCCATAATAAATATTGGCTTGAGCCCTAAAGTATGAGTTTTAATAGCCCTTCCAAAATATTTTCCACTGATTATAACTCCGGCTGTTGTTAGTATTTCTTTATAAAAGCTCAGCCTTCTTTTTAAGGATAAATGTGATTCTTTTAGGTGATTTCAAAACAAAATTCACAGTGTTCATCCTAGAAGTAATTAGATTTCAGTTTTTTGCAACATTTTGGCAAAATTCCATAAGTGGCCTTGACGTAGGAGCAGTAGCTAGCACATACAAAATTTTTTCTACTGTCCCCACTAAATTAGTTTTGAATCCAAATTATGAATGGTAGCTAATAGAAAATAGTGACAGCAAAGCAGAGGGAATACAGGTCTTGCTAACTCTGTAATGCAGACAGAATTCTAGGTCACTTTTTTTCTACTCTCTAGACATAGCCTGTAATTTTGGTGTTCTGCTTTTCCGAGTCCCTGAGTATTTCAGGGTTTTGCAGACTATTTTAGGCTTCTGTTGGTGGATGCCACAGCATGAAAAGTACAGAATAGTTTGAAAAATGCAGAATATTTCAAGAAAGCTTGATTTTCAGTCAGGCTTTGTAGCTTCACCCCTCCCTCTGCTCTGCCATCATATTAGAAATATGCTATTGTCAGGCTTTCCCCAAATATTTTCAGCTTT
>VZTJ01003227.1:13646-25576 GCA_013397795.1 Orthonyx spaldingii
CAAATATTTCTCCTAATTTCTCCTAATTTCGCTTAATTCCTGCTCCCTCAGAGAGGATTTGGCAGGGCTGGGACGGCAAATGTGTTCAGAGTCACTTTTTGAATATTTTCTCCTTTCTTTGCTCCCAACCACTGGGGGGGAAAAAACCCAAATATTTCTCCTAATTTCTCCTAAATTTCACTTAATTCCTGCTCCCTCAGAGGGGATTTGACACGGGTGGGATGGCAAAGGTTTTCAGAGTCACTTTTTGAAGATTTTCTCCTTTCTTTGCTCCCAACCATTCCCGGCTGGAATAAAAGGGACGCCTTGGAAACTGCCCGCGAGTTCAGGCAATGCCTGGTCCGGGATATTGTTTAAAAAAATGCAGAATTTCGAGCAGAAAACCCCGGTTGGTGCCATCAGCGCTGGGGAAAGGTTACCCGGGTGAATCGGGGAAGCTGTTGGAGTTCTCCTCTCTGGATAATTCCCGGTTTTTCCGAGGAAAAACTCCAGGGCAGATGTTTGGCACAAGGTGCAAAACGTGTCCTTAATTAAGGATTTTTGATGCTGTCACTGCTTGGGATTCGCAGCCCCTCCGAGCTTTCCAAAAGCTGCTTTATCCCGGTGATTTTTGGGATAACTCCACCTGGAAAGCTGCCCCAGAGAAACGCGGGATGTTCTCACAAATCCTTCCCTGTGATTGAAGTTTCCTCCCCGATGAGTTTTTGCTGTTCATCCAACAGCTGCTGCCGCGCGTAGATAAAAAAGATCCAAATCCAAGATAATTCTGGGAGAGGAAGAGCCGGGTTTAGATATCTGGGAGTGCAGCAGGAAAACGATTTCTCATCCCCAGAATCAGCTCACAAAGGTGACATCGCGGTGCTTTCCGGTTTTTTCCTGAAGGCAGGCTGAAAAATCATGGATTTGGGATTTTCCTTGCCAGTTTTCCTTCGCATTGAGCGACCCACGGTGGAGGAATTTCCTCGGCTGGGGGGTGGAGAGCGGTTAAAAAAAAACCCCCACGAAATGAAATAAAAGCGCGAATTGCTGGAATATCCGAGTGCTCAGGGAGAAACCACACCTTGGAATGAGCTCCAGGAGGGAATTCCGATGGTCTCCAAGGGCAGGAGGATGTTGGGAAGCATCCCCAAAAATGAGTTCAAGGGAATTTTAATCCTTAAATCAGGAGGTGCTGGGGCTCAGAACCCCTCTGCAGTCAAACCCAGCGGGAGCTCTGTGGGTGCAGAGAGCAGAATTTTAGGGAAAAAACAAAATTCCAGGGAAGTTTCAGCAGCTTGGAAAAGCCCCCGGGATGGCAGAGTTTTGGAGATGCAGCCCAGGACGGTGTCTCTGCCTTCAGCGCGGTGATTGGCTGGAAAATCCACCACATTTATTCATTTATTTATTTAAAATTAAATAATGTTCTGCTGGGAGTTCTCTCCTTTTACAGGTGGAGACCCCAAAATCCCTTCCCAGCAACGAGCTCTGGAATTTTTATCCATAATTTGCCTCCCAGATTTTGTTCGCTGCTCCCGTCTGCTTTCCTCTCCGTCTCTTCTTTTATATTTCTTTTTCCCTTTAATTCCGTCTCCTCCTGAACACTTCCAGAGCATTCCTGGGGCGGTTCCAAACCCGAACTCCCAGTTCCAGGCACTGGGATCATTCCCAGCTCTCCCAGGTGCTTTCAGAGCCCTTTTTTGACGCTTTCTGTCCCAAATTTACCCTCGGAGGAGGAGGAGAAGTCCCACTGCTGCTCCCCAGCGATGCTGATGGGAGTTTGTTATTCCAAGGGGGATTTCCCAGGAATAACATGAGCCTGCTGTGGAGCCCGTCTGTCCCGCTGGGGGATTAGGGAGCGTTCATTAAGACAGGAGCGTTCATTAAGACAGGATCACCCAGAGGGTGAACAACGATCCCCTCCTGCTTGGAAAATGTTCCCATCCACCTGGAAAGCTGCAGCACGGAAATCTGGGAGGTTTAATCCCAGCCCAGGCTCCTCCAGCACCCGCAGAGTCGCTCTCTGGGATTCATTTTTGCCCTTCAGGTGAATTTTTGTTGTTTCATTTAGACAGATATTGTTTCATTTGAGCAGACGATGAGTTAAACCAATCATTTTTCCCCTTCAGATGAGTTTTTGTTGTTTGATTTAAGCAGAGGTTGCTGTGTGGAGATTAAAAAAAAATAAATCTGAAGACCAGGAGAGTTTCAAATATTCATTACAGGGGTCCTGGCTTAGAAATCTGGGAGTGCAGCAGGAAAACTTTTCCTCATCTCCCTGAGGAGAGATTTATCTCCATAAGGAGAGATTTATTTCCATAGGGAGAGATTTATTTCCATAGGGAGAGATTTATTTCCATAGGGAGAGATTTATTTCCACAAGGAGAGATTTATTTCCATAAGGAAAGATATATTTCCATCAGGATATATTTACTTCCATAAGGAGAGATTTATTTCCATAAGGATATCTTTATAAGGATATCTTTATGTTTATAAGGAGGTCTTTATGTTTATATGGATAAATGCTCTCAAATTTGCAGGGTCACAGCAATTTTCCCAGGGATTTTTCCAGGGAACAGCCCCCGGATCCGTGGGCAGCACCTATCCTGAAGGGGCTCAGGTGATTTTGGGAACAGCTCCCAAATCCAGGCTGTGGCCTCTTCCCAGATCTCCTTCAATTCCCGTTTGCTCCCAGCTTTAGCCCCTTGGTGCATCCCAGGAGGCCAAAAAGGCTCTGCTGGGATGAGAGGGACACGTGGAGCGGATCCTGTCCATGGCACAGCTGGAATTCACCGGGAAGGTCTCGGTTTTCCTGCTCCTTTCCCTTTGTGGGAGGAGGAGGAGGAGGAACAGAGATGTGGATTCTGACACCTCCCAGGCCCCAGCTCTGGCTGCTCCAAAGGACCTGGAAACGGGAGCCAGAAATTCCCAGAAATTCACCACAAACTGCAGTGGTGGGAAAAGGGGGATGGGTTCTAACGGAAAGGGGGGAAATTCAGGTTGGATACAGGAAAAATTCCTCCCTGTGAGGGCAGGGAGAGGCTGGGATGGAATTCCCAGAGGAGCTGTGGCTGCCCCTGGATCCCTGGAAGTGGCCCAGCAGCCTGGGAGAGTGGGAGGTGACCCTGGAAAGATGGAAAAGATGGGAATGATCCTGGATTTTGTGTGGAGAGCTCAGAGCACTTCCAGTGTGAGAAGGGAAGGCAAAATGTAGGAAGTGGGGAGGAATTTCTCCTCAGAACTGGAGGACAAGGAGTGATGGGTTCAAGCTGAAATTTAGGTTGGATTTCAGGAATTGTCCCCTGGGAGGGCAGGGAGGGGCTGGGATGGAATTCCCAGAGGAGCTGTGGCTGCCCCTGGATCCCTGGAAGTGGCCCTGGGAGAGTGGAAGGTGGCCCTGGAAAGATGGGAATGATGGGAATGATCCTGGATTTTGTGTGGAGAGCTCAGAGCACTTCCAGGGTGGGAAGGGAAGGGAAAATGTAGGAAGTGGAGAGGGATTTCTCCTCAGGAATTGGAGGAATAGGACAAGGAGTGATGGTTTCAAGCTGAAATTTAGGTTGGATTTATGGAAGGAATTGTTCCCTGTGAGGGTGAGGAGGGGCTGGGATGGAATTCCCAGAGGAGCTGTGGCTGCCCCTGGATCCCTGGAAGTGCCCAAGGCCAGGCTGGAGCAGCCTGGGACAGTGGGAGGTGTCCCTGCCATGGCAGGGGTGGCACTGGATGGTCTTTAAATCCCTTCCCACCCAAACCATCCCAGGATTCCATAACAATTCCATGTTTTTTCCTTGTCACCCGGTGCCTCTGCTCCCTTCAAAACCCAGGATTGGAGTCCTGGAAAGGGCTGAGTCAGCAGCCACCAGGACCATGCCCGAAAGGCTGAAACTCCACATTCCTGTGGGGCTGGAGATCGGATTCCAGCCTGGAACACGGAGCCAGGAGAATTTCCTTCCTCCTCCACCGGCTCAACTCCGTGGGATTTTCATGTTCTGTCTTGGATTCCCTTGAATGGAGAGACCAAACCGTTGTTCCCACGTCATTAACGAATCCAGAGGTCGTTAGAGGGTGTGAGGGGAGGAACGAGCCCCAAAAAACCGGGAAAATCCAGCCCAAACCAAACCTCCTGCAGATTTAAACCTGGATGAAACCTCCGGGAGTTCAGCACGTGCAGCTCCCTCGGAGGCTCGGGGGGGGAAAACGCATCCAAGTGTCGCTCCCGGCAGCGGAGCCGTGGTTTTGCTGGAATATTTTCCACGTGGAGTTGTGTTGTCGTGGCTTTTCTGGTGCCCCAGAAACGCGTGAGGGCAGCTGGCTCTGCCTGGTGCTGCCCCTGCCCTCCGAGGGTTTTCCAAGTGCTCTGAGGCTGAGCCATCCCTGCTGGAATCGCAGGGCAGGGAGAGTTTTCTGGGATGCGGGTGCTCTAAAACGCCCTGGAGCTGAGGAGGGAGGTTTCAGGAAAGAATAAATCCAGGATTTCTGGGCTGTTTTTCTGTGGAGTGGAGGAGCTGCTGTGCAATTTTTCTCTGGTATCAATCCTCTAAACCAGTCCTGGCCTCGAATCCCAGTGAAAAGGGGCCAGGGAATGGTTTGGGTGGGAAGGGATTAAAGATCATCTCCTCCCACCCCCTTCCACCACCCCGGGGTGCTCCAAGCCCCGTCCAGCCTGGCCTGGGACACTCCCAGGGATGGGGCAGCCCCAGCCTGAGCTCTGCCAGGAGCTGCCCAGACCTCTCCCGTTCCGGAATTCCCTGTTTTCCCTCCTGTCCCCTCGGGATAGACAAAGCTGAGACCCCATTGCAGAGCTGAAGCTGCTTTCCCTGGATGCTGCTGAGCTCCTGAAGTTTTCCTATTGTTCCATATGGGAATCCCAAATCGTGGCTTTGGGCAAATCCCTCTGGATTCTGCTTTTCCTGACTTCATCTGAGGAGTTTCCCTTGAACCCCTCAGTGATCAGGAGCTGTGGGAATGGGTGGCTTTATTTTGGGGGATGGAGGAAGTTTTGTCTCCTGGTGTTTGGGACTGGAGGGAACCCAGGGCTCTGCTGCAGGCCTGGCCTGGTGCAGAATTCCCCCTGGATTTTTGCAGGTGGAATGGGATTCCTGGATGGTTTTCCCCTCGAGGAGCTCCCCCTGATCCCACACAGACACGGGACACGGTGCTGCACAACCCCAGTGCCCTGAGTCGGTTTTCCCTAAGGAAAGGTTGGGAATGTGCTCCTACAATCTCGGTAAAATTCCTTTTTGCCGGTCAGAATTCCCTCTGTGGAGCAGGAAGTGTTATCCTCCCTCTCCTGGAGTTCTTCAGCTCCGTGACTTTCCTTCCCTCACTGTAGAACCAGGGGTTGCACTCAGATGGTCCTGGTGGGTCCCTTCCAGCTCAGGACACTCGATGATTCCAAAATCCCGGCATTTCTGGGGAACAAAACCCTTTTTGCACTTTTCTTCCCTCTCTGTAGAACCAGGGGTTGCACTCAGATGGTCCTGGTGGGTCCCTTCCAGCTCAGGACACTCGATGATTCCAAAATCCCGGCATTTCTGGGGAACAAAACCCTTTTAGGACTCCAGAGCAGCCTGGCTCGGGCAGGCTTTGCCGAGAGCCAAAGTCCCACCTCCTGTCTCTGCTCTAATCCCAATTAGTGTCTCCCGGGCTAATCTTGGGACCAATTAAAGCAACCTGGAACTCTGCTGTGACCTTCCCCTCCCTCCCAGCTGCTCCCGAGGTCTCCCGGGGCCGGGATTTTTGGAAAGGCTCCGGCTTTTGGCAGAGCTCTGGGTAATTAACGCCTCCGGGAGCCCCGCGCTCGGCCGGGAACCGCTCACAGCCCTGCTCCGGATGGTTTCCCCAAATTGTTGTGTCTCTTGGCTCAGGTCCTTCCAAAGGGCTGGGCTGGAGCAGGGGAAGCGCTGGGAAGGGGAGTTCGTAGCTTGGGGCTGCTCCTTGAGCCCGAGGGATCCCCCAAAGCAGGGCTGGGTGGAAGCTGCTGCTTGGGGGCTTTGCTGAGCCATTTTTTCCTCTCAAATATTTGGATTCATTGAGCTTTCTGGAGGCTCGGGAATCAAACAAAACCGTGACCCAGAGGGGAATTTGGTCACATTCTGTTAACGATGCTGAAGTGCTGCCTTGTCTCTGAGAGCTGCGGGGTTTGACTGCGAGGTTGCTCCACTCCTTATCGGCCTCTTCCCTTCCCAAATCTCCCTCATGGGACTGCAGGAGCATCCAGAAGGTCCCGGGGCTGCAGAAACACCCAGAAGGTCCCAGGGCTGCAGGAACACCCAGAAGGTCCCGGGGCTGCAGAAACATCCAGAAGGTCCCAGGGCTGCAGGAACATCCAGAAGGTCCCGGGGCTGCAGGAGCATCCAGAAGGTCCCGGGGCTGCAGGAGCATCCAGAAGGTCCCGGGGCTGCAGGAACACCCAGAAGGTCCCGGGGCTGCAGGAACATCCAGAAGGTCCCAGGGCTGCAGGAACACCCAGAAGGTCCCGGGGCTGCAGGAGCATCCAGAAGGTCCCGGGGCTGCAGGAGCATCCAGAAAGTCCCGGGGCTGCAGGAACATCCTGAAGGTCCTGGGGCTGCAGGAACATCCTGAAGGTCCCGGGGGCTGCAGGAACATCCAGAAGGTCCCAGCAATATAAATACAAATATTTATAAACTCCGTTCTTCGTGCGTGGGAGAGCCCTGGGAAAGCTTTAATTACTTCTTTACAAACCCAGTTGTGAGGTTGTTTTTTTTTTTGGCTAAATCAGCCTCCTCACCTGCATTTTTAGGGAGAGGTTGCTGCAGCCCAACTCAGTTCGTGGGGAGCGTTTGCTGAGGCTTTAAAAATCCGGTAGCAAGGAACAGCAGCTGGGAATGGATGTTTTTGGGGCAGATCAAAGCAGGTGTTTGGGGATGGAGCAGATCAAACCAGATGTTTTTGGGGCAGATCAAACCAGATGTTTTTGGGGCAGATCAAACCAGGTGGCTAAAAACAAAAATGGAAAACCAGATTTTTTTTGTCCCGCAGAGCACCAGGCTCGTGGCTCTGCCGAGGTGAGGCAGCTCCCCGTTGGGGTTTTCACTCATAACTCACATCTGTCCTTCCCTGCTGTGATCCGAGGGAATTCCTGGGATTTTTTTGTGCATCCCTGAGCATCCCCGTGCGCCTGTGTTTGCCCCCTGGCCTAAAACCCACCTTGAATCCATGACAAACATCCCGAGGGGTTTGTTCAGAGCCCGGTGCTGCCGGGGTTGGAGCCAGGGCTGTGTGACTGGTACCAGTTCAGGCACTGGAGCTCCTGGCTCCAGGATTCTTGCATGGGACGCTCTGATCCTGCCCTGCCGGCTGCATTTCCTTCGGGAAATCCCCTCCTGGAGGGAGCAGCAGTTGCATTTCCTTGCTCTCATCCCCTCCAGCCCTCTCTGAGGTGAGGCAGGACCTGGTTTTATTCCTCTCTTTCAGCCTCACCTCCTGACCTCCAAAAAAATTGGCTCCTCAGAACCCAAGGTTTATTTTCCAAGATTTTTTTTTCCCCTCATATCCCCCCCATCCTGATTTATGAGACCTGTTGTAAAACCTCCTCTTGCTTTTCCTGTTTCTCCTCCAGTGCTGGGCTTTTAATCCCCGTGCTTTTATTCCATCTCTCTCTTCCTTAGGCAAATGCCTTTCATTCCCAGCTCTCAGAGCATTCCAGAGGGAAGCTCCTGAGCACCATCCCTGTTTAACCCACAGGGAAACAGAGGCACAGCCCTGGAAGTGTCCTGGGATTCTCATCCATGTCCTCCTCAAGCAGCTTTAAAGGCTGTTCCTGGATTTTGCTGTGTCTTTGTGTGAGGATGGGAATTTTCCTGCTCGTTTTTTTTGTGGTTTTTTTTTTTTTTTNTGTCCTCCTCAAGCAGCTTTAAAGGCTGTTCCTGGATTTTGCTGTGTCTTTGTGTGAGGATGGGAATTTTCCTGCTCGTTTTTTTTGGGTTTTTTTTTTTTTTTTCAGGGATAGCTCAAATTCAGCTGAAATTCCAGAGAATTTTAGTTTCTAGACATCTGGCTTTGGAGCCAAGTCTTCCCCCTCCTGCCTCCCCTCCGGTGGTTGCCAGGAAATAACGGAGCTCTGAAGGTCCGGGGAGGTTTTTCCCGCTGAGCTCTGGCGCTGCTTCGCTTGGAAACGATGGAATCCTCACCCCCCACGTGTCCTGCTTGACCGCTCCACGTGCTGGATGTGAGTGGGAAGCAGGAACCAACCAGGATTTCAGCTCAGTGCAGGATCTGGATGAAATTCCTCTCATGAATCCACAGGAGTTGTCTGTTCCTACCTTAAACTGTGCTTATTTAAGGCTGGAGCGCTTGGATGACAATAAATCCCTATCCAGACTAACAACCAAAAAGTGGAGACTTTTCCCACTATTCCAAGGTTATCCAAGTGTTCAGTGATGTTTTGATTTTCTACAGATGGAACCAGACGTGCAGGAACAGAAATAAATCTTTTATCACGTTGGGAACCCAGACTTTGGGATAAATCCCTCACTGCTGTCCAGGATATTTCCTCACCTGGAAATTTCCTCATCCCGGCTTTCCACTCTTTGTGGTGGGTTTGGCTTCTTTACAGAAGGAGAGGGAGAAAAAATTGTTTGCTTCTGTCCTGGTGGGATTTGGATGAGGGTTTCCTGCTGGAGACGCCAGCTGCTGGATTTGTGGAGAACCAGGAAAATTATTTGCTAGAACTTCCAACCTAGAGGATTTTACCTGGGGAAAATTTAATTTTTGGCTGAAATTATTTGGCAAGTTGACCTAAACTTATAAATGGGGGAGATTTCCATTTGCTCATCCACCCCACAAGAATTAATTGACCTGATTTTGCTTTTCACAGCGGTGTTGGGTGAAATCCCTCGATTCCCAAGAGACACAAAGTTTATATCACTACAGGCTTTAATCAAACTCTGATTTCCTTCCAGGCCAGCTCTGCCTGCACTGCTTGGATCGGGCTCTGAGGACTGTGAGCACTGAAAATGGGAAAATTCCGGGATTTTCCATCAAACCACTGGCTCCTGGTGCTGCTCCTGGCCGAGCTGAGCTGTGCCCAGTACGAGCACTGGCCGTACCCGCCCGGCTACCCCGAGCTGGCCCCCCAGGTGTTCCAGCCCTCCCAGAGACCCCAAAACGTCCCCAAAATCCAGCTGAGGCTGGCGGGGCAGAAGAGGAAGCACAACGAGGGCAGGGTGGAGGTGTTTTACAGCGGCGAGTGGGGCACCGTGTGCGACGACGACTTCTCCATCCACGCCGCCCACGTGGTGTGCCGGGAGCTGGGCTACGTGGAGGCCGTGTCCTGGCTGCCCAGCTCCAAGTACGGAAAAGGAGAAGGTGAGGGGGTCTCCCATGGTGATGGGAAGGTCTTTCCAGCTCCCAATATTCCCTAACTTCAGTCGAATTCACGGTGCTGAACACGAGCGTTTCTCTCTCGTGTTGTGCTGGGTGGGTTTGGAATCTGTGAGGTAAGAAAGGTGTAAAAATATTGGAAAGCATCCACAGGATGGACACAGGGATGGGGAAGGGTCTGGAGGAGCTGAGGGCATTTGGTTTGGGTCCTTCCAGCTCCCAAGAATCCCGAATTTCAGTCGAATTCATGGTGTTGAACACGAGGGTTTCTCTCTCGTGCTGTGCCGGGAGCTGGGATCCATGAGGTTAAAAAAGGTGTAAAAATACTGGAAAGCATCCAATGGATGGACACAGGGATGGGGAAGGGTCTGGAGCAGCTGAGAGCACTTGGTTTGGGTCTTTCCAGCTCCCAAGAATCCCAAATTTCAGTCTAATTCAGTGTTGAACACGAGCGATTCTCTCTTGTGCTGTGCTGGGTGGGTTGGGGTTCTGTGAGGTAAAAAAGGGTGTAAAAGTATTGGAAAGCATCCAGAGGATGGCCACAGGGATGGGGAAGGGGCTGGAGCAGCTGAGAGCACTTGGTTTGGGTCTTTCCAGCTCCCAAGAATCCCAAATTTCAGTCTAATTCAGTGTTGAACACGAGCGTTTCTCTCTCGTGCTGTGCTGAGAGCTGGGATCCATGAGGTTAAAAAAGGAGTAAAAATATCAGAAAGCATCCACAGGATGGACATTGGGATAGGGAAGGGTCTGGAGGAGCTGAGAGCACTTGATTTGGGATCCCAGGGCACTGGGGGGGGGTCTTTCCTGCTCCCAAGAATCCTGAATTTCAGTCTAATCCATGGTGTTGAACACGAGCGTTTCTCTCTCGTGCTGTGCTGGGAGCTGGGATCCATGAGGTTAAAAAAGGAGTAAAAATATCAGAAAATATCGAGAAGATGGACACAGGGATGGGGAAGGGTCTGGAGCAGCTGAGGGCACTTGGTTTGGGTCTTTCCAGCTCCCAAGAATCCCTAATTTCAGTCGAATTCACGGTGTTGAACCCGAGTGTTTCTCTCTCATGCTGTGCTGGGTGGGTTTGGGATCTGTGAGGTAAAAAAGGTGTAAAAGTATCAGAAAGCATCCAAAGGAATGGGGAAAGGACTGAAGGAACCACACCAGGAGCAGCTGAGGGCACTTAGTTTGGGATCACAGGGCACTGGGGGATCTTTCCAGCTCCCAATAATCCCTAATTTCAGTTTATTGATGGTGTTGGGGTGTTTTTTTCTCTTGCTGTGAGGGGTGAGTTTGAAATCTGTGAGGTAAAAAAAGATACAAAAATACTGGAAAGCATCCAGAGGACGGACACAGGGAGAGGGAAAGGTCTGGAGGAAAATCTGAGGGCACCTGGAAAAAGAGGAAACTGAGGGGAGACTTCTTTGGGATCTGCTCCTCCCCAGGGGCAGCTCCGATCTCCCTGTGACAGGGACAGGATCCAGGGAAAGCTGGAGCTGTGACAGGGACAGGATCCAGGGAAAGCTGGAGCTGTGTCAGGGGGATTTGGGTTGGATTTTAGGGAAAAGTTCTGCATCCCGTTCTGGTCTGTGACTCCAAAGGGGTCTGAGCACTTTGTATCCTGTACAGGATTATCTGGGAATAACCATTTTGGGTGCTCTCAGGCTGTTCCTGGTGGGGAAAAGCTGATCAGCCCCATCCCAAATTGTACTGAACGGAATCATGGAATGCTTTGTGTGGGAAGGGAGCTTAAAATCCTCCAATTCTGCACCTTTCCATGGGCAGGGACACCTCCCACTGTCCCAGGTTGCTCCAACCTGGCCTTGGACCCTTCCAGGGATGAGGCAGCCACAGCTTCTCTGGGAAAATCCATCCCATCCCCTCCTCACCCTCACAGGGAGGAATTTCTTCCCCATATCCCATCGAAATTTCCCCTCTTTCACCTTAAGGACACTCCCCTTGTCCTGGTCCCCCCTGTGCTTTTCCGTGTCCTTTCTTGCCCTTTCCACTTGAACCTGCTGAACCTGTGGAAAATCCCACCTGAATCCCAAATATCTGCTGGACAAACACTCGGAAAGGAGAATATTTGTGTGTGACAGCCATGAATTCCTCAAATCCCAACATCTGAGAAGGAATAACTCTGGAATAACACAGGAATAAGAACACACCTGTGGAACAGCGGATACCCCAACGGGTTTATTGGGATTTGGGATTGAATTTTGTCCTGCAGCCGATTTTTCCTGCCCTCCCTGGAGCCTGGCACGCTGCTGGATCCCACAGGGATAAATTCCCAGTGCAGGAGGGCTGAACGTGCTGCCTGGGTTGGTTTTTAGCACTTTTCCGAGTGCTCACACCTATAAAAGTCCCGTAAAACAGCGAGCGGGGCCCAGCAGCGCCCGAGTGAAATCCAAAACCTCGAGTGTGCTCCCAAACTTGTGGATTTTGGCTCCGGAGGCAGAGCAGGAGATTTCCAAGCGAGGAAGAGGCCGTGATGTTGGAAAACAAAGCGGTCTGGCCACGGGGTTTAACGGGAGGGAGCATTCCCAGGGAAATCCCAAGGCCTCAAATCCCAGATCCAGGGTTTGGGGGGCTCTTCCCAGGGAAATCCCGAGGCCTCA
>VZTJ01003227.1:25643-48688 GCA_013397795.1 Orthonyx spaldingii
GAAATCCCGAGGCCTCAAGTCCCAGATCCGGGGTTTGGGGGGCTCTTCCCCAGGAAATCCCAAGGCCTCGAATCCCAAATCCAGAGTCTGAGGGAGCGTTTCCTGCTCCTGTTTTTAGGGAACAACTCTGGGGAAAACAAACCAGTCTGGCCATGGGGTTTAACAGGAGGGAGCATTCCCAGGGAAATCCCAAGGCCTCAAATCCCAAATCCAGAGTTTGGGGAGCTCTTCCCTAGGAAATCCCAAGGCGTCAAATCCTAAATCCAGGGTTTGGGGGAGGCTTTTCCTGCTCCTGTTTTTAGGGAACAGCTCTGGGACTGCTGAGGCAACTAAGCGAAATAAATTCCTGTGGAATATCCCAGTGGATATTCCCAGGGAAACTCCAAGGCCTCAAATCCCAGATCCAGGGTTTGGGGAGCTCTTCCTGCTCCTGTTTTTAGGGAACAGCTCTGGGACTGCTGAGGCAACCGAGGGAAAAAAATTCCTGCGGAATATCCCGGTGGCTCTGAGGGTCGGGCAGCACTGGTGTCCCAGGGGTGTTTCACTCTTGGAATTTGGTTGGAAAACACCTCCAAAATCATCCAGGCCGGGCAAACAAAGCTTTTGTTACCCTAAAAAATGGGAATTTTCCATTGGCTTTTGCTCCCTGGGATTTAGGGGGAAAATTCCATGTGCCCAGCACATTCCAAAGGGAAAAGGGGCACTTGGAGATGATGAATCTCAGAGATGATGTTGGGTTTGGGTTTTTTTGGGAAAACATGACCTGAGTTTTGGAGGTGCCACCTGCTGGGTTTTGTCTGTTCGTCTTAGAAATGAGTTCTGAGGGGCCTGATTTTTAATGTATTTATTTAGTCTTTTAAATAAATTTATTTATTTATTATTCTAATGAATATGTCTATATTGAATTAAATAAATATATTTAGATGTATAGGTAAATTTATTTATTTAATATTTTAACACATTGCAATATTATAGCTTTAATATTTCTATAGAATATATTTAATATTTTAATATATAGTCAATAATTATAATATTTATGTTTTTATATACACACCCTTCTTGCTGGAGGGAAAATGGGAATTCCAGGCTGGAAACTGGAGCTGGCATTTTCATTTCCCAAGAGCCCCCAGACAACAGTGGCTTGGGAGAGAGGTGTAAAAATCTCATTTTTAAGAACTGAAGGCGTTTAAGGAAGCTCAGAGCTGCTTTCACCAGGGATTCAAGGAGGATTTGACAAATCAGGAATGACGTGGAGAGAGTGGGAATGATTTGGGGAGGGTGATTGGAGGGCAGGGCCTAACCAGTGAAACTGGGGGGAGCTGGAGTGATTTTAATCAGAATTTTCATTGTTTATCCCTGGAGGAGAACAGGCTGAGGGTGGATTTTTATTCCCACATGGATAAAGGATGGGAAAACTGTGGAGCTGTTCCCAGCCCCTCAATCCTTGAGGCGCTCAGTGCTGGTTTTGCTCCTTCATTTTCACACCGAGAGCGAGCCCCAGCTTCCAGCACAGCCCGGATTTCCCCTCGTGGAGTCTCACTTGTGTTTTCTTCCTTTTCCAGGGAAAATCTGGCTGGATAACGTGCACTGCACGGGCAAGGAGAGCAGCCTGGCGGCCTGTGGCTCCAACGGCTGGGGCGTGAGCGACTGCAAGCACAGCGAGGACGTGGGCGTGGTGTGCAGCGAGAAGAGAATCCCCGGCTTCAAGTTTGACAACTCCCTGATCAACCAGATCGAGGTAAACGGGGTCATCCAGAGCCCGCTGGGGACAGGGAGGGCTGGGACTTAAATATATTTATCCCGTATTTATTTATCCCGTGTTTATTTATCCCGTATTTATTTATCCCGTATTTATTTATCCCATATTTATTCACGTTATCAATTTCTTTTCCAGTTCCACAGTCAGTTTTTCAAAATTGAAAGCTGTTCTTTTTTATATTTCAAAGAATGAATTTACAGAGACAAAATGTGCCCTTGATTAATCAGATTGAGGTAAACGGGATGAAAGTGCTGATCCAGAACATCCTGTGGAATCACAGGGATGGCTGTGACTGATATAATTTATCCCGTATTTATCCCATCTCTGGGGTTAAAACAAACTCTTGGCTGCTCCTGGCTGGGCTGGAGAGGCAAAATTCAGATTCCATTTTCAGAATGTCAGGTAAATAGGAAGAATTTGAAATAGTCTGAGATTTGTTTTGTTTTATTTACTCTGAATTATTCCAGTTCCACAGTCAGTTTTTCAAAATTGCAAGCTGTTCTTTTCATATTTCAAAGAATGAATTTACAGAGACAAAATGTGCCCTTGATTAATCAAATTGAGGCAAATGGGGTCACAACGCTGATCCAGAGCCTTGTGCAGACAGGGATGGCTGGGACTGATACAAATTATAAATTTATCCCATGTTTATCCCACATATTTATTCACATTATCAATTTATCCCATATTTATCCCATCTCTGGGGTGGAAACAAACTCTTGGCTGCTCCTGGCTGGGCTGGAGAGGCAAAATTCAGATTCCATTTTCAGAATGTCAGGTAAATAGGAAGAATTTGAAATAGTCTGAGATTTGTTTTGTTTTATTTACTCTGAATTATTCCAGTTCCACAGTCAGTTTTTCAAAATTGAAAGCTGTTCTTTTCATATTTCAAAGAATGAATTTACAGAGACAAAATGTGCCCTTGATTAACTAAATTGAAGTAAATGGGGTAAAAACTCTGATCCAGAGCCTTGTGCAGACAGGGATGGCTGGGACTGATATAAATTATTAATTTATCCCATATTTCTTTACATTATCAATTTATCCCATTTTTATCCCACATATTCATTCACATTATCAATTTATCCCACATTTATTTGCATTATCAATTTATCCCATCTCTGGGGTTAAAACAAACTCCTGACTGCTCCTGGTTGGGCTGGAGATGCAAAATTCAGGTTTCAATTTCAGAATGCCAGCTAAAAAATAAGAATTTGAAGCAGTCTGTGATTTTTTTTTTTTTTTTTTTTTTTACTATAAATCATTCCAGTTCCTCAATCAATGTTTCAAAATTGCAAACTGCTCTTTTAATGTTTCAAAGAGTGAATTTACAGAGACAAAATGGGCGCTGTGCTCACAGAAATTCCAGACTTTGTTGGTTCATAGGACAAAAATCCTGAGTTTTCTCTCCCTTTTGAATGTTGGGAGCAGTTTGGAGCTCTCTGGGATAATGGGGGCAGCAGGAGGGGTTGGATTTGGAGTGGAATAATTCTCACAGCCATGGCTGGATTTATAGGGAAGATATCAACATATTTTTGCCTGGTTTGGATAAGCAGTGATGGAGAAACCACGATAAAAATATGGAAATATTTGTGGGAATGTGGGATTCGTGCTGGGAGCGAGGCAGGGAAGTCGTGGGGAAGGTCCTGGGTTGTCCCTGGGAGGCTGAGGGGGAGATTTGGGGCAATGACAGAACCAAAGGGCTCCGATCCCATCCCAGAGGGATTTCTGCAGGAGAGAGAAATGAGGGAGTTCTGGGCTGGGAGGGAGCTGGGCTGAGCTCTTCAGAGAGGGAAAAAAAAAAGGGTTTTTTGTCCTTCAGCTCCTCAGGTTGGGAAGTTTGTGGTGCCTCAGGCAGCACCTCCCCTTTCTTGGATTCTTCACTGTCTCAATCCCTGCCTGCCCTTGGCCAAAACCGATGGAAAGAACCCCCCTGTGAGCTCCAGAGCTCAGGGAATATCCAGGACGTGCTGCACATCCCAGTGTGGTTTCCAGGGATGAATCCTTGGGTTTGTTCATGCCCTGAGGTGGATCCAGCCCCTGGGGATGAGCAGGCAGCGCTCAGCATTCCGGGGAAGGGCTGCAGGTACAGGATACGAGGGATTAAATTCCTTTCCTTGCCCTGACCTCGCTTCCCCTGGCTCGGGAGGGATCGTCCCGAGCTGCTCCATCAAAGGCTCCGTTGTTGCCCAGGGAATGGGGCGGGACCATGGAACTCCAGGGGTGGCTTTGGCAGCCACAGAGAGTCCGCAAAACACCTGGAAAAAACCTGGTTTAGTCTAGACAGAGGTCACCTCACTCCCTGCCGCTCCAGGAATTAATCATGGGAGCTTTGCAGGGCTCTGCTTTTCCATGAGCTCAGCACCGGAGCTGGAGGAGTGGAGCACACCAGGAATGAGCTCGGCTGCTGCTCCGGGGGTGCTGAAACTTCAGATGAATCACCAGGCTGAAGTGATTCACGAGCAGGAGCCTGGATCCATCAGCTCAGAAGAAAGGGATGGAAAAGGGAGAAGGGAGAAGTGGATTTGTTTTTAGGGAGCTGCAGTGAGTGGGGTGAAAGTGCTGCAGGTCCTGGGCAGTGGCTGCTGCCATCCCCAGCTCGTCCCCTGCCTGTCTCACACTGACAGAGCAGCTTAAAATCAAATATTATGGGGAAAAAAAATCCTTCCCTGTGAGGGTGGTGAGGGGCTGGGATGGAATTCCCAGAGAAGCTGTGGCTACCCCATCCCTGGAAGTGCCCAAGGCCAGGCTGGAGCACCCTGGGAGTTTTCCCTGCCCATGGCAGGGGTGGCACTGAACGATTTTCAACTCCCTTCCCACCCAAACCATTCTGGGATTCTGCTTCTCCCTGAATTTCCTGAACCTTCCCACCACACCGCTGCTTCCACTCTGCAAATCCCAGCTGCTTTTTCCTCTCTCCCTATAAAACCCCTGGAGCTGAAGGGCTCCTTCCCTGCTGCTTTCCTTGCAGCAGGGTTAGGGCTGGAGGTGATGAGCTGAAATGTTTCAGATGCCTTGCTGGGAGCTCCCTGCGGTC
The DNA here is from genome assembly GCA_013397795.1 of Orthonyx spaldingii. Lineage (NCBI taxonomy): Eukaryota > Metazoa > Chordata > Aves > Passeriformes > Orthonychidae > Orthonyx > Orthonyx spaldingii. The sequence goes on from VZTJ01003227.1 coordinate 30,440, forward strand.
ACAACCGGCTGTCAAATGTCTCAGCCCCTTCCCCCTCTGTTTTCCTGCTCTCAGCCTTTGCTTTATCTCCTCAGCAGCCACTGTGCCAGAGCTGGAGCCAAAAACCACGAGCAGGGTGACCCAGGGGGTCACAAATCCCAACCAGGGGAGTCCAAAGCTTCCTGTGAAGGCAAAGTTGGAAGTCTTTGCCCTTTCCAGCACGCCTGGGAATTCTGCAGGTCATTCCTGGCATTCAGCAGGGGAAACATCATCGTCTGTGAGCTCCTGGGTTCCTCCTGGGGCCCAGAGCTTGTCCAAGTGATGTTTTCTCTTTGGAATGAGGGGTGAGGGGGCTGGAATTTCCTCTGAGCACTGCTGTGGTCAGGACTCTGCATCAGCTTTTGCACTGACAGAGCAAAACCCGAGCAATCCCAGTGGGATTCCCAGAGAGAGATTCCAGAGCAATCCCAGTGGGATTCCCAGAGAGAGATTCCAGAGAAATCCCAGCGGGATTCCCAGAGAGAGATCCCAGAGCAATCCCAGTGGGATTCCCAGTGAGAGATCCCAGAACAATTCCAGTGGGATTCCCAGAGAGAGATTCCAGAGCAAAACCAGAGCAATCCCGGTGGGATTCCCAGAGAGGGATTCCAGAGAAATCCCAGAGAGATTCCAGAGCAATCCCAGCGGGATTCCCAGAGAGAGATCCCAGAGAGAGATTCCGGAGCAATCCCGGTGGGATTCCCAGAGAGAGAGATTCCAGAGCAATCCCAGTGGGATTCCCAATGAGAGATCCCAGAGCAATTCCAGTTGGATTCCCAGAGAGGGATTCCAGGTGTAAACCAGAGCAATCCCAGTGGGATTCCCAGTGACAGATTCCAGAGCAAAACCAGAGCAATCCCAGTGGGATTCCCAGTGACAGATTCCAGAGCAATCCCAGTGGGATTCCCAGAGAGAGATCCCAGAGCAATCCCAGTGGGATTCCCAGAGAGAGATCCCAGAGAGAGATTCCGGAGCAATCCCAGTGGGATTCCCAGAGAGAGATTCCAGAGCAATCCCAGTGGGATTCCCAGAGAGAGATCCCAGAGAGAGATTCCAGAGCAATCCCAGTGGGATTCCCAGAGAGAGATCCCAGAGCAATCCCAGTGGGATCCCCAGTGAGAGATTCCAGAGCAATCCCAGTGGGATCCCCAGTGAGAGATTCCAGTTTGTGCTGCCCCTGCTGTTTAAACCAGGCTTTACCAAACTAGGCCTGGCTGGAGGTGCTGCACCGAGCTCAAGGGTTGAATTCCACCTTCCCAAGGTTCATTCCCACCTGGCTGTGATTCCCAGATGGATCTGAGTGTTTGCTGGGATTGCAGTTTTGGATTAACAGGAGCGAGGGCTGAGTTTGGTGTGTGCGACCCGAGGGAACGGCTGGAGCTGGGCCAGGGGAGGTTTTGTTGGATATTTTGGGAGAAGGTTCTTGAGGGCATCCTTGGACACTTCCAGGGATTCAGGGGCAGCCACAGCTCCTCTGGGAATTCCATCCCAGCCCCTTCCCATTCTCACAGCTGGGAATTCCTTCCCAATATCCCATCTAAACATGGAATCATGGAATGGTTTGGGTTGGGAGAGACCTTAAACCCCATCCAAACCCCAACACCTTCTCCTATCCCAGGTGGCTCCAACCTGGCCTTGGGCACTTCCAGGGATCCAGGGGCAGCCACAGCTCCTCTGGGAATTCCAGCCCAGCCCCTCCTCACCCTCATAGCCAGGAATTCCTTCCCAATCTCCCATCCATCCCTGCCCTCTGGCAGTGGGAAGACATTCCCTGTGTCCTGTCCCTCCATCCCTTGTCCCAAATCCCTCTCCATGCTTTTTGTACCTCCTTGAGGCACCAGAAGGCCACAATGAGTTCACCCCAAAGCTCCTGAACAATCCCAATTCCCCCAGCCTTTCCTCACCATTTTAAAAAAAAAAGCTTTAAAGCCCCTTTGGTGCAAATTCCCTGGGGCTGGGAAGATTCCGCGTGGAAAATCCGTGAGTGGAAATCCACCCGTGACCCCGCTGTGACAGCGTGGGTGACATTTCGCCCAAACCTGGCCTGGCTGGCTCAGATCTGCCACCCAAGGAGCCCCCAGTCCCCCAGAAGCTGCTCGATATCCCTGGAGCTGAGTTTGTTTCCGTTGGCCACCGTGCGCAGCTCCGCTTCCCACTTCGGAAAAGCTGCGGATGAGGGGTATAGGATGAAATTTTCCATGGCCTTAACTCACTTGGCCATTCCATATGTGTGTGCTCAGACAGATCTCTTCCCATCACAGCTCGTGTTTGCTGGGTGATGTCACATCTCTTCCCATCCCTGAGCTTTTCCAGCCCTTTTCCTGTCGGGAAGGGGCAGTGCTTGACCTCTGCTGCTGTTTTGGGGGAGGGAGAGTGATGGGAGAGCTGGGATAAGGAGGGGGAGACAGCCAGGAAGGGGTTAATCCTTCTGGCAGCACCACAAATCCATCCCCCTCCTTGTTAAAATTCCATCTTTTTCGCTGTTTTCCACTCCTGCTGCAGCTTTTAGAGGATTCCTTGGAGGGTGCTGGAGGTGCAGAGCCTTTGCTGGGTGTCAGGAGCTCTGAATTCCCTGATTCCAGACTGGGAGCAGGGAATGCCATCCCTGCTTCCCCAAACAGTCACTCTGTGCCACCCAAACTCAGCCCAGACCCACCTGCAGCTGCTTTCCCGGCTGCTCCAGCCACGCCGACTGATCCCTACCTCCATAAATTCCTTCCAAAAGGCACCAGAGGGATTTTATTTAATGCAAGCCCCAAAACATCCTTAACAAAATATTTGCTGTCCACCTCCTTCCTCTGCGTGCACCCACACGGCCTTCAAATAGGCCAGGCTCGAAATATATTGAATTTCTGCAGCTTTTAGAGGTTCACAAATAGATCTGGTACCTGAGGCCAGCCCAGGGCTTTGGCCAGACAGGTCTGGCTCAGCACACCAGGCTCTGCTGCTATTTCTGGCCTTCATTTCCCCTCTGGGTACTTGTGGAGCGTTAAAATCTCACTTCAAAGCCCCTGTGGCTCAAAGGATTTGGTTGTGCCGGGTTAAAAGTGGATTGAGCCATCCCTGGAAGTGTCCAAGGCTGGGCTGGATGGGGTTTGGAGCAGCCTGGGATGGTGGAAGGTGTCCCTGCCCATGGCACTGGATGGGATTTAAAATCCCTCCCAACCCAACCATTCCATGATTCTGGTTAATTCCAGATTTTTAACCTCTGCTGGGTCCTGCTCGGGAGCTTTCAGTCAAACCAGGCTCTGGAAAAGGCAAAACTGAGCTGGAAGGGGGACGAGGTCGTGGTTTGTGCCTTGCCCCAGGTAAATCTCCCTCTTTTCCAGCTTTTTGTCAGGAAAATCAGTGGAATCTCTGTCCCTGCTGTGGGGATTTGTCACCCCCACCTCACGTCCGTGTCCTGCAGCCCTCAGTGTTTCATTAAAAAAGCTTTCCTTGCCTGTTTGTTGTGGCGACAGGGTTTGAGTGTTCCCCTGCTGTAAACGTTTCATTCTCTGCCCCAAAGCCCAAGTGCAGCACAAATTCTGCTGCTTTGTGGGCCCAGGAGGGTTTTCAGCACCTCTTCACTTCAGGGAAATGTTAATTAAGCTGATTTCGGGGTAACCCACCGTGTTTTAGTGCTGTACCTTCAGAGTGAGTGTGAGGATTTGCCTCGGTGGCTGCTTTGTGCTGGTTTGTGGCAGGTCAGGGTGCTGGGATCACGGAATCATGGAAGGGGTAGGGTTGGAAGGGCCTTTAAAGGCCATTTCTGTTCAAATATTGAACTTCTCCTAAGGACACAGTCTGGGTGAGGAGGTGGGGATTGGTCAGAGGTTGCCCTTAATGAGCTTGGAGGTCTCTTGCACAGATTTAATTTAATTAATTCTGTGTTTCTGTGCTCCTGGTAGAATCCCCGCTGGGATTGCCCTGGAATCTCTCACTGGGAGTCCCACTGGGATTGCTCTGGGATCTTTCTCTGGGAATCCCACTGGGATTCCTCTGGTTTTGCCCTGGAATCTGTCACTGGGAATCCCAGTGGGATTCCCCGAGAGAGATCCCAGAGCAATCCCAGTGGGACTCCCAGTGAGAGATTCCAGGGCAAAACCAGAGGAATCCCAGTGGGATTGCTCTGGGATCTCTCTCTGGGAATCCCACTTCTTGTATCCTGGCAATAAATTCTCCCAGCTTTCAGTGCCTGATCCAGACACTTTGAGGCAGCAGAAAGGATGAAAAGAAAGCTTTGCCCATCAGGAACCCCCAGAGCCCGACGCTGCCAGGGCAGAGCCGTGTCCTGCCCTAAGCTGAGCCTAAACCTCCCCAGGCCCCGCTGCTCCTGCTCTGCTCCCTCCCTGCTGTCCCCTCGCTCTGCCCGGGATTTCAGGAGGCTCCATGGAGTCTTTCCCAGCTCAGCCGGGCTTTTGTCAGCCCTGATCTGCCCTGGCTTTGCTCCTGGCCCCTAAGCCTGGCTCAAACTCTGCTCCCTCGCCCTTTTGTGCTGCTCCAGCCCCAGCCCTGCTCCCGTCCCCAGGGAAACGCTGTCCCCCAGCTTTGTCCCGTCCTCCTGTGTTTGTTTAGCAGCTGGGACCTTGGGGGTGACTCAGAGGCTCAGCTCCAGATGTTTAAACCCAAACAGATTCCACCCATTCCGATGGATGTGAAGGAAGAAGAGTCCTTTTCCTCCGGTGGCTGAGATTTGGGAATTAAGGGAAGGTTTTTAAGGTGCCTCAGGGATGAACAAAGTCCCCATGGAGAGATTTCTGTGTTGTGTTCTGGATTGGAGGAAAAAAGATCAATTTGTTGTCCAAGTTTCAGCCTTAATTCCCGATGTGTGGAAGGAGAGAAATCCTGGAGTTCTGTTGCGAGTGGAAAAGGATGATGTAAACAGGTTTTATTTGAGGGGCAGTGGGATAAGTCAGGCTTAGGGGAGGAAAGAGGAGTTTGGGTGGATCGTGGGGCTCTCAAAGCAGGAGAGGAATGCAAATGGACTATCCAGGGACAGAGCAGGGAGAAATCCAAACTCCAGGGCGATTCAGCGCCAGGGCAGCGTCTGCAGCCTGGGATTTCTAGGAATGGGATCCTCTCCCTGGATTGATTCCTGAGCGTCCTCAGGGCCCTTCAAAAGGAAAGGGAATGGCTGGGTTTGGGCACCGAAAAGGACCCAAACCAACCATCCTGGGCATCATCTGCCAGCACAAAACCCGTGGCAAAAGGAGCAGGGGAATATTACGAAGGTCAGGTCGGGTTTTGCCGTCGGAGCCGGAGCCGTGGGGAAGCGTTTGGTTCAGAGGGTGGAAACAAAAGCGCTCGAGGCTCATGTGAAAACTTTCCCCAGCCAGGAATCCTTTTGTGAGGGCTCAAAAACAAACCCTTTGCTCTGTGCTGGCTCCGGGCAGGCCCCGAAGAGGCTCCGGCCCCGGTTTCATAACGGAGCCGCAGCCTCTGCCAGGCCTTTTGTGTCCAGGCTGGAGAGGAGCAGCTCTGCGGACCCTGGATGTGGCTCCTGGCAAGGAAGGGATTGGGATAGAGGGAAACACGGCCCAGCACCAAGAGTTTCACACGTTTTTCCCTCATTTTTGTACTAATTTGTGTTGTAGGATGCTGGAGGTCCCAGCGGAGATCGTGGAATCCTGGAATGGTTTGGGTGTGAAGGGATTTAAATCCCATCCAGTTCCATGGGCAGGGACACCTCTCACTGTCCCAGGGTGCTCCAGCCTGGCCTTGAGCACTTCCAGGGATCTAGGAGCAGCCACAGCTCCTCTGGGAATTCCATCCCAGCCCCTCCTCACCCTCCCAGGGAAGGATTCCTTCCCAATATCCCACCTAACCCTGCCCTCTTTCTATTTCAAACCATTCCCTGTGTCCTGTCTCTCCCTCCCTTATCCCAAACCCCTCTCCATCACATCTTTGCCTCCCTAGAAGGAGTCAGGGTTTAACCCCAGCTCCCCCTTGCTCCCAGAGTTTTCCTTGTTGTGGGATTGCTCTCCACGTGTCCATCGAGCACGGAGAGGGAGATTTTGGGAATCTGCTTTATCCATCAGGAGTTATTTGCTCCCGATTTTTCTCTTGGAGTCTGTTTTCACCATCAGCCCTGTTGCTTTTGGAGGATCAACCATTCCTGCCTGGATCTGCATTATCGAGCAGCCCCAGTGTAACAAAACCTCTGCAGCCAGAGGAAACCATTCCCATCCCAAAGAGTTACTGGGAAAAAACTCTTGGCAGCCCTTCCTCCTGCAGAACCCTCAGTGTGCTTATTCTGATCCTTTGTTCTTTAATTTTCCAACATAAAGCCGAGCTCTGCACTCTTGAATCCCTCTCTGAGCTTTTGCTCTTTGTTCAGACCCAGAGCAGAGCCTTGGGTTGCTCCATTAAAAATTCCCTGCTCTAAACCAGCTCTGGGAGGGAAAAGGGGATGGGGTTGGGGTTGGTTTTGCTCTCAGACAGATCCTGAAAATGTCCCTGTGGTCTGTTAGAGCTATCAGGAGATGAATTCCCTCCGGGAATGAAATGATGCCTCATCTCTTGCTGCTTTGCTCGTTTTTTTTTATCCTCCTTGGCAAACACAGGCCAAAAAAAAAATGATGACAAAGGAGTTGGATGCACTAAAGAGAATCCCAGGTTGGGGCAGGATTTCTTTTTGTGTCTGAGTCAGCATCTCTGGGGGAGAGGAAGGAGATGGGAGAGCTTTGTACAGAGCCTGAGGTGTCACGCTGGCCCTGGGAATGTTTTCCCAAATCCAAGAGCAAGAAATTCCATTCGCACCTTATTTTTCACTGCTGTAAAATAACCAACAAGGACAACCCAGCCCAGGCAGTCAGGGGGAAAGAAATGCTCAGCCTGGAGTGGGAAATAGGGGGATCTTGAATCCTGGAGTGGGAATTACAGGGATTTCGAGTCCTGGAGAGGGAAATAGAAGGATCTCAAATCCTGGAGTGAGAAATACAGGGATCTCAAATCTTGGAGTGGGAAACACAGGCATTTCGAGTCCTGGAGTGGGAAACACAGGGATTTCGAGTCCTGGAGTGGGAAATACAGGGATGTGGAATCCTGGAGTGGGAAATACAGGGATGTGGAATCCTGGAGTGGGAAATACAGGGATGTGGAATCCTGGAGTGGGAAATATAGGGATATCAAATCCTGGAGTGGGAAAAACAGGGATCTCAAATCCTGGAGTGGGAAATACAGGGATGTCGAGTCCTGGAGTGGGTCTTGGTTATCCCACTCCTGCAGTGCTCAGAGCTCTTCTGGAAACAGATGGAACAACTTGGTTTGATTTGCTAAGCTGCAGAAATAATTGCAAAAACTAACAGGCAAATCCCAGAGTACCTCCCAGCATTCCCAAGCTTCCCATTTTCCAGGAGATTTTTATTTTTTTGCATCACTGTGACTTTTCTCTCTCTCCTCACCCTCAGTGGGTTGGTTTCTTTCTCTGCCTGCTGCTCTGATACCATCAATCCCAGCACAGGATTCACAGCTCCATCCAGGGCTTTGGGACACTAAAATCCACCCTCTGGCTTGGAAAATCCATGAGGTGGAGGTGCCTGGAAGCTGTGGGAATGCAGCAGGGAAGGATTGCTCCACGTTACCCCACTCAGTGCTCCTCCGTCAGCCCCTGGTGCTGGCAGGGACAGGCTGGATGTCTTGGGATTTGTGGGACAGAGCTCCTGCCTGGCTGGAGGAGTGGGAAGAAGAGGGAAAACCCAAATCTGTGGGATCAGGAGAGGAAAACCCAAATATCCTCGATCAGAACGTGGCTGCTTTAGAGCTGGGGGTTCCAGTGCGTTCCCTGCTGCAGGAGGGATCATCAGCAGGAGGCTGGAGTTGAACCCTCAGGATCCTGGGTAGGATCTCTGCCTTTTTTAGGCTTTGGAGAAGCAGTTTACTCTCTCTGCACCTGATTTCCCTGCAGGAGGAGTTTGGGAATCACTGCTCTCTCCCAGGGATCATTGAGGCTGGAAAAGGCCTCCAAGATCAAATCCAACCGAGTCCTTCGAGTCCTCTGTTTGCCTTGGGGGTTTTCCAGGATTTCCACCTGGATGACATTCCCTGGGATGGCCCAGCAGCGAGAACAGGGGTGTTTAAGGATGAGGAAGAGGTGGAACGTGGGAATGCTGATCCTGGGAAGCACCAGGCAGATGTTCAACATCTGGAATGGCACACGGCTCAAGTGGGGCGAGTTCTGGAGCAGCTTCCTCACAAAACAGCACCTGGAGCAGCATCCCTGGGTGTGAAGTCACTCCAAGGATCTGCTGTGGCCTCCAGCCAGTCCGAATCCAAGGAAAAGGGATGGGGCTGTCCAGTGAGAACCACGTGTGGGCTTCAGCACGTTCCTGATGCCGGGTCTGGAAGGAAAATGGAAAATGTCCCATTTCTGTGACTTTAATGTGCAGCAGGGCTGATCCTCACCTAACTACGGGCCTCAAACCTACTCAGGGCTTCCTGTGGGATAAATCCCACAATCACAGATGGAAAACTCCCTCTCCCACTTTCCCAGCTGCCAGTGCAAATTTCCTCCTCGCCTCCCATCTTTTCCCAGGTGCTTTTCCAGCGCAGTTTGAAGTGTTGGCTCCCTGGCCTTTGGGTTAATCCCTTTAATAGGCTTTTATTAAAAACACTGGGAGATCTTCAGCACCCAGAGCTGTTTCCAAGTGGATTTAAGGCTTTGGTTACTTTTTTTCCTGGTGAAGAAAATAAGGCAGGGTAGGGGAAGCAGGGGAACAAGGTTCCCTCTGACAGCCCTGGGTAAACACAATTTCTCCATCAAGGCAAAAGCTGGAAACATTTCCTAAATTGCACCAGGGAAAAGAGAGTTGCAGGGTTTGGAAAGCAGCCTGGGGAGGCCTGGAATGCCCTGAGGCTCCGATACCTTCCTGACAGCACGTAGTCAAAAACTCTGCAAGGTTTTCGGAGAAACTGCCAAGCTCAGGAGGAACTTTGTGCTGCAAATGGATTTCTCAGGCTCCACTGGAGATGTTTCAAAACCCCTCTTACATCAGACCCTTGGAGCACCTGAAATTGCCTCAGATGTAACAAATTTGCGTATCACAGGGGTTGTTTTTTAATTCTTGAGGGCTTCAAGAGCTATCAAAACTGGAGTGCAGCCTATGAGCCCTGTGAGCAGCACTGTTGGATAAATCCCATTTTCCAGGGTTTGAGGGATAGATTTTGGAGAATTGAATTCCGGCAGCTGAGGGGGAAAGGGGCAATCGGTGATTTGCAAAACTGGGTGGTAAAAGACAATTAAATAAAAGATAAAAAGGGGGGGAATAAGGAAAAGGAGGAGGAAGCCTTAAGTGAGTTGTCCAAGGGGGTGTGGGCAGAGGAGCAGAGCTGAGGATGAGGAGGGGATGCCAACCCCACTCCCTGCCCCTTTCCCTGTCCTATTCCTTGCCCCATTCCCTGACCCATTTCCTGCCCCAGCAGCCTCTTTCTTTGCCCTTCCCTGGGCTCTGTTTGTTGCATCAGCACAGGTGAAGCATCTGGAGAATGGATGAGCCATGGAATTTGCAGGACTCGGCAGGTCCTGCTCTGATCTCCCTGCAAGCCCTGACCGGAGGCCCGTGGCCCTTTAAAGCTCCGGGTAATTTTTCTTTTCCAACTGGTTGAATCCGAGGATTCCTCAGTTCTGATGTAACCCCGAGCAGGACCACGTGGGTTTGCACATATTTGACAACGAAAGGGCTCCTGGAAGGGAATTTGTCCATTTTTCAGAAGCTCTTTTGTAACCACTCGCCACAGAGGATATTTTCCAGCCAGGATTGGCCTCTGGAGTCCTGCAGGGCTGGTTTGTGCCCTCAGGGATATTTTCCAGCCAGAATTCACCTCTGGGGCTGTGCAGGGCTGGTTTGTGCCCTCAGGGATCTTTTCCAGCCAGGATTTGCCCTCTCCAGCCAGGATTTGTTTCTGGGGCTCTGCAGGGCTGATTTGTGCCCTCAGGGATCTTTTCCAGCCAGAATTTGCCCCCTCCAGACAGGATTTGTCTCTGGAGCCCTGCAGGGCTGGTCTCTGCCCTCAGGGATCTTTCCCAGCCGGTATTTGCCTCTGGAGCCCTGCAGGGCTGGTCTCTGCCCTCAGGGATCTTTCCCAGCCGGTATTTGCCTCTGGAGCCCTGCAGGGCTGGTCTCTGCCCTCAGGGATCTTTCCCAGCCGGTATTTGCCTCTGGAGCCCTGCAGGGTTGGTTTCTGCCCTCAGGGATCTTTCCCAGCCGGTATTTGCCTCTGGAGCCCTGCAGGGCTGGTCTCTGCCCTCAGGGATCTTTCCCAGCCGGTATTTGCCTCTGGAGCCCTGCAGGGCTGGTCTCTGCCCTCAGGGATCTTTCCCAGCCGGTATTTGCCTCTGGAGCCCTGCAGGGCTGGTCTCTGCCCTCAGGGATCTTTCCCAGCCGGTATTTGCCTCTGGAGCCCTGCAGGGCTGGTCTCTGCCCTCAGGGATCTTTTCCAGCCAGGATTTGCCTCTGGGCTCCTGCATGGTTGATTTGCACCCTCAGGGATCTTTTCCAGCCAGGATTTGCCTCTGGAGCCCTGCAGGGCTGGTCTCTGCCCTCAGGGATCTTTTCCAGCCAGGATTTGCCTCTGGAGCCCTGCAGGGCTGGTCTCTGCCCTCAGGGATCTTTTCCAGCCAGGATTTGCCTCTGGAGCCCTGCAGGGCTGGTCTCTGCCCTCAGGGATCTTTTCCAGCCAGGATTTGCCCCTCGGGCTCTGCAGGGCTGGTTTGTGCCCTCATGTTATGTTCCACATGTAAAATCCATTCGGCTTCCATGACTCATTTGCTGTCCCAGGTTGTGGAGGAGGAGCCAGAGAAATGCTGGTGTCAGCACGTTGGAATCCCAGATTCCACATGAAATCATGGCTTTGGATGAAAACCTCAAAATCTTACCCTGCCAGGGCTCCCAGCTCCCTGCAGCCGGAATGATTCTGTGATTAAGGTTGGCCCTGACAAAGCTGAGCTTGGTTTATTTCCACAGGAACTGGAACCAAATTAAGGTCGCTGTGCTGGTGAAAACAGCACTTGGAATTGAAATGCCAAAGCAGATTTTTTTATAGGGATACTTATATAATAAATTAAAATGTTTTGGGTTTTTTTTTTTAATGAGAAAAAACATCCTCTTCCAGAGGATGAATTTACACAAGGTGGGAAGGTTTGATTCATAAAATCTCAGAAAAGTTTGGATTGGAAGAGACCTTAAAATCATCTCGTTCCACCCCCTGCCATGGGCAGGGACACCTCCCACTGTCCCAGGGTGCTCCAACCTGGCTTTGGACACTTCCAGGGATGGGGCAGCCACAGCTTCTCTGGGAATTCCAGTCCCAGGGTGCTCCAACCTGGCCTTGGACACTTCCAGGGATGGAGCAGCCACAGCTTCTCTGGGAATTCCATCCCAGCCCCTCACAGGGAATAATTCTTCCCAGTATCCCATCTAACCCTGCCCTCTGGAAGTTTGAACCCATCCCTGTTTGCCTCCCTGCCCTGTCCCTTCCTCAACACCTCGTCCTTTCTGCCCTTCCTGATCACAACTGGGTTGTGATCCCACCTGGAAGCTCCAGTTCCCTACGATCCAGCGTCATTCCCGTTTATTTTCCGCCCACAGAACATGAACATCCAGGTGGAGGACATCCGGATCCGCGCCATCCTGGCCACCTACCGCAAGCGGGTGCCGGTCACCGAGGGCTACGTGGAGGTGAAGGATGAGGGCACCTGGAAGCAGATCTGCGACAAGCACTGGACCATGAAGAATTCCCGCGTGGTCTGCGGGATGTTCGGCTTCCCGAGCGAGAGGAAATACAACACCAACGTCTACAAGTAAGGGCAGGGCTTGGTGGGAGCCACAAATATTCCTTCAAATATTCCACAAATATTCCTGACTCGGGGCCTTGTTCCAAATGCAGACTGGCAGGTGCCACCAGGGACCCTGGGGAGGAAAAGCTCCGAGTGCTTCGCTCCTCCAGAAAGCTCAGACTCCTTCGCTTCCGTCTGTGGAAATGTGGAAAATGTCCAGCGTTTCCTGGTGCAGGCAGGGGAGGCCTTTGATCCTCACCCTTGACTGGTTCCAGTGTTTGATAGGGCCTGGAATGGGAGATGGGGCAGTTGGCCCAAGAAATCTTTTTATTTTGTAATTCCAGCTGGAGGATGAACGTTTCCTCCAGCAGGGATGGGTTCTGTGTGGTAGGCAGGGCAGGGATGGGACCAAACTGCTCCCACTGTCCCAGTAAATCCATCAGCTGTGAGAAAATCATGGAATGATTTGGGTTGGAAGGGACATTAAGGCTCATCTGACCCATCCCCTACCATGGCAGGGACACTTCCACTGTCCCAGGGTGCTCCAACCCAGCCTTGGACACTTCCAGGTATCCAGGGGCAGCCATAGCTTCTCCGAGAATTCCATCCCAGCCCCTCCCCACCCTCACAGGGAGGAATTCCTTCCCAATATCCCATCTAACACAGCCCTCTGGCAGTTTGAAGCCATTCCCTGTGTCCTGTCATTCCACAATGTAAACAGTCTCCAGCTTCTCACCCCATCCTTGTGCAGAAATCCAGAGGCAGGATCAGTTCTGGATCTGCTGGAAGCTCCAACTGTGTCCCCTTGGAATAAAAGGAGCTTTTCTTGTGCTTCCTTTTGCCCAGGTCCCTCCTTCCCCCCCGCCCCAAGTGCAATTCCTGCCTGTGCATCCCAGAAGGTGCTGGGAGAAGGATCCTCTGTGATCTCAGTGCTGCTTTTTCTCCCTAGGTTTGTAGATTCCTTTGAAATGAATGAAGAAAGCCCTGATTTACAGGGAGAACATTGTGTTTTCCAGAGCTGCAAGCGGAAAGGTTTAGGCTGCCTTTCCTGTTCCTTGGGAGCCAGGAGCTCTGGGCTTTTTTGTTCTCACTGCTTCACTTTGCTTTTTGTCACCAGCCCTCATCCCAGACCGGGCTCTTCCCACACTTTTCCCTAGGAAAAAACACCCAAAAGCAGATGCAAAACAGTTTAAATGAAATTCTGTCTCGTTCCTTTCCTACTCCGTGACCTGGGGAGTGGGAAAGCATCGGCGGCTCCAGGGGAGAGCTCAGTGCTCCAGGCAGGAGCTGTGGTTTTCCTGCTGCTCCTTCTGGCCTGTGGAATTGCTATTTCTGAACATTCCCTCTGGATCAGCCTGGCCACATTTCATTCCTCTCATTAGCAAGGTCCTGATCCATCAGAGAGGCCCTTGGCTTGGAATAGCCCAAAGCCACACAGCAGCACGGGGAAAATCTGGAATAAAGAACCCAATGGAATTCTGTCTGCAGGATTCCCAGCGAGATGAGCAGGGAATTCATTGCCCTGGACACCAACTTGAGGAGGGTTTGCTTCCACCAGTGGAGCACATTTCCCTCAAACCCATGCCTGAGCTTCCCATCCCCTGCAGGAGCAGGGAATAAATCACCTCCAGACAGACAAAGTAGATTTTTTCCTGCTTCCAGTTGTGGCCTTTCCAAGAAAAGCATTAACTGGAGCATCTGGAGCCATCTGCCTTAAATAAAAGGGTGCTCAGGAGTTGTCCTGTCTCTGGGACACATGGAAATGGAAAAACTGATGCAAGGTTGTTCAGCATCAACTCAGCACTGCTGAAAATCCCATTGAATTGGGCTGGAATTAAGAACATGAAGTGTTCCCAAATCCCAGCCCAGGAGATCTCTGCTGTTGAAGAGCCTCAAGACCTCCCTCCTTTTCCTTGTTTTTGGCCTTGCTGGGCTCCAGCACCCACAAATATTTTGGAAAACACGCTGAACATTATCCCAGGTTGGAAAAAAAAAATGGGGATGGCATTTTATTGGATGGGAGAGGCTTGTAAAGCTTCGGCAGCTGCACAGTTTTGTTTGTCAGCAGAGTTTAAAAGCTGAATTCTTTCTTCTTCCCTTTGTGTTATGGGTGGATGCATCGTGTTCAACTGGTGTTACTGGGAAAGCTCCCAGTTCTGGGCTGGGAATGACTTTGGATTTGTGCTCAAGGGACTGGGATGATGACCAGTGGCACCTTCTCACCTGGGCCACGTGGTTTGTCCCTCATGGATTGTTCTGGACAGGGAAAACTCATCCTGGAGCTGAACCCCCTCTCCCTGTGAAAGTGAAGCCTCAGAAACGTTCTTTTTCCTCGTTCCTCAGGCTTTGCTCCCTTTAATTTGTGAATCCCCTTCTCCCAGGAGCAGATCCTTCCCTGCTGCTGCTCCACAGCCGGCAGAAAGGCTGGGATCAGGTTTCCCACATCCCCCCAATCCCACTGCCCCCATCCCAGGCCAGCCCTGCCCGCTGAGCTCTGCTCCTGCACAATGGTGGGAGGTGAAATGATTTGCAGATGGATCTTGCTTGAAAGAAAACAACTGAGTTCATCGTTGTCCCGCTGCCAGGGGTTTATTCCTGACTGAAACTCAGCCTCTGGAGCTGACAGCACGATTTATGTTAGGAAATGAAACAAATCTAAGGTTGATTCCCTGTTCTTGTTCATTCCTCACAGTGGGTTTTACACAGGCACTGCTGCAGCTCCTCCTCCCAGTCCCTGCTCTGGCTGGGAAAGCAGAATTTAATGCATTTTGCTGCTGGAGAGAGGAGAAATTTGGGCTCAGAGCAATGGACCTGATGCCTTTTTGAAGCCTTTGTGATTTGACAAAGAACTGGCTGGAGGAGCTCCAGGATATTCCGTTCAATGTCAGCCCAACCAGCACCTCCCAGTTTAACCAGTCTGCTCACCCCATTATAAACCCAGTCAGAGGTGATGGCCAGTTCATCACCTCAGTTCTTGTCGTAGGAACCCTCATGGTTTGTTTTTTCCCTGGAAAAGCTGGGATCTGAAGGGCTTTGGGGGGCCTGGCTTCCCTCCCTCCTCCCCGAGGCTGAAGGCAGCACCTTGATAACTCAGGAATTTCCCAAGGGTTGAAACCTCTGCTCACAGCCCTGAGGAAGAGTTCCCCAGCCTCTGCTCAGTGGGATTTGGGTGAATTTTCCTGGAGTTTGTGTGCAATGATTTGTCCTCTGCACCCAGTGAGATTTGGGTGGATTTTCCTGGAGTTTGTGTGCAATGATTTGTTCTCTTCACCCAGTGAGATTTGGGTGAATTTTCCTGGAAATTTGTGTGCAATGATTTGCTCTCTGCTCCCCAAGTCACGGAATCGTGGAATATCCTGAGTGCTCCTCACCCAACCCCTCAGCCCTTCCCACAGCCCTTGGGCTCCACCTGGGCTTTGTTTGCAGCTTTTCTGGGATGAAGATCCCTCTCTCCTCACCAGCAGAAATGGTTTGGATTCCAGCTTGACCTGGAATTGGCCGAGATTTCCCAGCAGGAATGTTCATTCCCACCTCTGACCTGAGCAGCGTCACCCTGGGCTCCCACTGACTCCAGCTGCCCCCTTTTGTGTTAAAAACTAAACATCAGCAAAGCCCTGAGTTTCTGGCTGTAAAGATCAGCTGAATTCTGCTTTTTTTTTTTACATTTACTCAGTCTGGGGACACGAGGTGGGGCTTTTTTTCTCCCCAGCCTCCCGAGGGCTGTTAATACCATCCAGATGTTCATGCCTCATGAAATTTCCAGGATGAGGTCATTGTTTGCTATTCTAAGGCATCCCCATCCCTGCTTCCCTAACTTGGGCTGTTTCTTGGCTGCTCTGGAGTTCATGGAGCTCTCTGAACCTGTCTGTGAGGGGTGAAAATTCTCCTTCAGGTGCTCCCTTCCATCCTGAGCGCAGCTGGGAAGCGGCTGCTGCTTTGTGTCTGCGTCCTCCTGGGTTTTTTTTTTTTAAATCTGAATTCTCTATTCCTACTTTCCCTCAATTCAGGGTGTCCCTGGCAACTCTGCCTTGCCAGAGGTGGATTCTGACAGCCACTTTTCCCCCCAGGACAGGCAGGGTTGGATGGGATGGATCTGAGCGCTGCTCCATCCTTTTCCAGCATCATGGGATGCAATTGCAGCTCCCTCTCCAGCCGGGCTGGATCCATCCCTGACCTCAGCCCAGGGAGAACTGCTTCCAGCAGGGATTAGTCAGTGGCTGGGAGCCAGGAGAGCCTGGAGAAGTGCTGAGCTGGGCAGCAGAGCTCAGTGAGCAGAGGGCAGAAAAGTGTCCCCTCCAACATCTGCAAAATCGAAATCCTGAAGGGATCAGCTGGGAAAACCTGGGCCTGCCCAGTGGAGTTCCCAAAAAACCCCTCAGAAAGTCTCTTTGCCGCTCTCCAGCTTCTCCCCAGGCTCTCTGTGCTGCACACACCAGAACTGCTGCTTTTTCTCCCCAAAACCCCCTCAGAAAGTCTCTTTGCCGCTCTCCAGCTTCTCCCCAGGCTCTCTGTGCTGCACACACCAGAACTGCTGCTTTTTCTCCCCAAAACCCCCTCAGAAAGTCTCTTTGCCGCTCTCCAGCTTCTCCCCAGGCTCTCTGTGCTGCACACACCAGAACTGCTGCTTTTTCTCCCCAAAACCCCCTCAGAAAGTCTCTTTGCCGCTCTCCAGCTTCTCCCCAGGCTTTCTGTGCTGCACAAACCAGAACTGCTGCTTTTTATCCCCACATTCCACCCACCTCGCTGTGCCATTTATCCCAGCTAATCCCTGGATCCCAGCTCCACATGGCAGAGATTCCTGGAATGAGGAGCAGCCCCGGGATCACACAGAGCCACGTGGAGATCCCAGCAGGGCGCGGGTTCCCCTGAGCCTTCCCTGTGTTTTTAGCTCCTTTTTGAGGCCGGTGTTTTCATCCCGGCAGCCTCCCCGCTAGGATGGAGCTGGATTCCTTCCCTTCCCAGTTTATCACACGTGCCCCTTCCTCCTCAGGAGGGCCTGGAGCAGCTCCAGGCAGTTTGGGAGCAGAAGCAGGAGCTGCTGCCAAGCTGCTCTGCTGTGAACAAGGCAGCAGGGGAATTGCTCCTCCTCTCGGAAATTGCTTTCAGGCTCACGGTTGTTAACACCGAGGCTCCGAGAGGCTTTGGATTTTTCCCAATCCCAGCTGATCAGCAAAAGGGGAAGGTTTCTGGGGGCTCTCCAGCCCAGTTATCTGCACAAACCCTCTTTGTCCATTTGGAATTAACTGATCCCTGTCCCAGTGTGGGGTGGGATCTCTGCTCCTGGGAATGTGGAATTTGCCGTAGCTGCACCTTTGGTTCCTACTCTGATTTTTTAGGTTTTGCAGGAGATTTATTTCCTCTCGGGTGGTTGGACTTGATGATCTCGGAGGTCTTTTCCAACCTGAATGATTCCATGACTTTAAGTGACACCTCAACAGAGTCATGGTGTGGATGAACGCATCAACCTCCCAATAATCCTGTCCAATCCTCACTTTATCCCAGAGCGTTTTTCCTTCTCAAAACGTAGCTCCATCAGCCCCTTTTTTTTTTTTTTTNNNNCCTTATGCTTTTTTTTTTTTTTATGGATTCCTAATTTCCCCCCTTCTCCTCTACTCCTCCCAGGATGTTTGCCAGCAGAAGGAAGCAGCACTACTGGGCTTACTCCATGGACTGCAGTGGCAACGAGGCCCACATTTCCAGCTGCAAACTGGGGAACCACCTGACTGGGGGCACTGGGAAGAACAGCACGTGTGACAACGGGATGCCAGCGGTCGTCAGCTGCGTCCCCGGCAGAGCCTTCGCCCCCAGCAGCCACAGCGGATTCCGGAAAGCCTTCAGGCAGGAGGTGAGCAGGGAGCAGCCCCAGCCTGGCCTGGAATCCTCAAAAGGGTTGGAAAAGACCTTGGAAATCATCTAATCCCACCTCGTGTCATGGACAGGGCACCTGTCACTGGGATTGTTCCAGCCTGGCCTAGGGTATTCCAGGGATGGGGCAGCCACAGCTTCGCTGGGAATTCCTCACCACGCTCACAGGGAGGAATTTCTTCCCAAAATCCCATCTAGCCCTGCCCTCTGGCAGTTTAAAGCCATTCCCTGTGTCCTGTAAGTCCAGGCCATTCCCAGTGTTCATGGCTGTTCCTGCAGCACCCACAGATGGATGGGAAAATGGATTCATGGAATAGTTGGGGTGGGAAGGGACCTCAAAGCCCATCCAGTGCCGCCCCTGCCATGGGCAGGGACACCTCCCACTGTCCCAGGTGGTTCCAAGCCCCGTCCAGCCTGGCCTTGGACACTTCCAGGGATCCAGGGGCAGCAACAACTTCTCTGGGAATTCCATCACCCTCACAGGGAGGAATTCCTTCCCAATCTCCCATCTTTCTGCCAATTAGAGCAGCAAACCCCTGGTTTCGCCACCAATTCCCACAAGGTGCCACAGCCACAACGTCCCATCTGCAATTCCCATCTCCCTGCAGGCC
>VZTJ01003229.1:0-22118 GCA_013397795.1 Orthonyx spaldingii
TTTAAGAACCTGATAATCAGATCCTGACAGCAAGGCCAGAGGAAAGCCAATAGGCAAATGACGAGCCCGTGACAGCTGGCCAGTCCTGGGTGAACAGGGGAAGGATATGTAGAATGAAGAGCAGTGAGTGGCCAGACCAGCAGGATGTCCCTGGTGGTCTGCACACTACCACAATTTTACATTACAACTGTAAATTCTTCATGGTCTTACTCCTTAGTTCCTTCCTAGTCTAACTGCTGCATCAGCTATCAAGCTACTATTGTATACTTAGAATCTTCATCCATCAAGCCCATCCTCACAGCCCTTTCAAGTATCTTAAGAATTTTAGACTACGCAACAGCTCTTTCACATTCATCAGCAATCCTGATGCCCTGTATTCTTCTTCTGCTTGTTGTATTGAAATTTCCATCTTTCCCAAGGAAGACACAAGTCTTATGTACAACCCAAGGAACTTAGAGACAACTGAACCTGTTCCCATAGGCAGGATTTTTAACAAACTATTTTTGTATTTCTAGTCCCACTGGGGAAAGTAAAAATATTTTTTGGGCTTGGAATATCCTTATGTTTAGTTTTTAACATGGAACAAACTTTAGGCAAACAAGAAGTGATAAACCTAGCTCAGTGAAGTTGGTTTAGCACATTTGGCGACTTTTGAGATGTCCTACTACTGTATACATAGATTAATGCCCTTTTTGAGGAAAAGCAAAGGGCTTTAAGGAAGGAGAAACTGATACCAACATTTTGAGATATAAAGCCCTCTGCAGATGCAAATCCCAAGAAATTTGGAGAATCAAATATCTAGATTTAACTTTTCAAGCAGTGACAGAGAGTGAAATGCTTCAACATCTTGAGAGTAGCTCTTGTGGGCGTTTGAGTGTCTCAGAATTGCCTTTCTGAAATTCTCAGCCTCAGTGAACAGGCAAGCTTGCTAAGCACTTGTTAAAATATTCAGAGATACTGGTCTCACTGCTGGTGCCTAAGCACAGATTTTTCCTAATTCTAGTTTTGGAATAAACTGTCTTTCTATAGAATTGCTATAGTTTACTCTTAATGCTATAATGGTTGTGGTTTTACTGATAATATCATTGTTGGTACCTAGATTTCAACATCCAAAAAATAAATTCAAAATTCACAATCTGAGACACTTACCCATCCCTTCATGAAGACCAGCATCTTCATTGCCTAAAGCAGCACTTAGAGTTAGTGCTCCATCATGCACGTTTTACACACACACAGACACATCCCCTGCCTTTGCTGGTACACATTAATCACTTTCACAGCATAAGGTGCTTTCCCACCCCAACTTCTTCAGCTGTATGGTCTAAGGAAATCTAAAAAAAGAAACTTGAGAGTGAGCAGCTCAGACCAGAACTCAACATCTATCTGAATTCAGTCTGAGATTAGCCCAACTGCATGATTTCAGCTATAGAAATGACAGATGTTATTGCAGGGTAAGCTTCTTTCTGTATCTCAAATACATTATGAATTTTGAGAACTTGCCTGGGAAAAAGGACAACTCAGAAAGTTACTTCAATCACCAGGTTGTACCCAGAGTTGCCTGGTTGTAGAAGGGGCTCTACATCCAAGACCCAGAACAAACAAGATGCAACTAATTATTTACATTCTGGAATTCAGTTAGAGAAATATGACTTGCAGTAGCTCAAGGCATAAAAAGTAAACACAAAAAAGAAAAAAACCACAAAAACCAGAAGGGAGGAAGGCATGCAGCTGCAGCAAAATTATGTCTTCAACAGGAATGTGAAGACTGTCGCTTATTTGGGAAAATTACTAATTCTGTAGCATAGAAAAATTTAAGCCTAAGGATTTCGTCTGTAGTACCCAGAGCTATTATTTCAGGCTCCCACAAATGCAAAAATCCCCACTTTTTTTCAATTCATATACAATTCATACTTTTAAGATATCCCAGAAATAGCTATGTATGCATATTTGTGTGTATGTATACATTAAATACATGTGAAGACAGATAGATAGATATATTGAGTGAAAGCTATTTTTATGAAATTCAGTGAAATCTATAGACAGTTTAACAGTTAAGGAACCACAAAACATACAGGGTCCTTCATACATAAACATACTAAATAATTTTTGCTACCTTAACCTGAATTCCTATACTAAGGAACCAAAAATGAATTAAACTACGGAGTTCATATTTTATCTGCCTCAAATGAAGACTGGCTTTAAAAAGACAGAGTTCAGGCAGCTGGATAGTCTTTTCTCCAGATTAAGACTAGCAGGTTGTGTGCAATAATGAGGCAAGTCACTGCCTCAGAGTTGCAAATTCCTCTGAAGAGAGTCAGCTGGCAAATACATTATTCATTTCCGAACTTCAATCAGAATTAGTTCAGTCGTCACATGTGGCAAAATTATCTCCTGACAGGGACCAAGCAAATGGAGTCAAAATAAAGAAAGAGCACCAGGGAAGCTCAAGATCACTAAATTGCAGTGTTGAAAAATGGCAGAAAGATTTAAATAAGAAAGGATGGCATAAAAATCCCTGTAATGTCTTATTTAAATTCTGAAAGCTTACTGATGTCATTAAAGCACTGCAGTGTTTTGTTTGGCATTGAGAGATAGTAGGATTTTTCTTGGACTTTTGGCAATTTGATTTTCACAAAATACAGGCAGTAAACAACAGATCACTTGTTACCCATCAATTGTTGAGTGGGAATGCTCATAAGCATACAGTCACAAACAAAAGTAACTTGCCTATACCACCTAGGAAGTATAAAGGTGATATTTCAAACCAGGCCTTTTTTTGTAACTCTACCTTAAAATGAGCTTTTCTTTGCATTTAATCTTCTGGTTTAGGCATCACTAATGATTGAGTACAGTGGTATTACTTAGCTACAGCTTAGCTATTGCAATTATTATTGCTCAGGTAGAAGTAAAATTATTTCCATTGGTATTACCAAGTCACAAGTAGTTTTCACAAGTTAAAAGTTACAGAGCTTACTTTTAACTGCTTAAATTAGAGAAGTTAATAGAAGCAGAGAAATAAATAGGGCATAATTATTCTAATGGAGCAGTAACATTATTTATGCAGTACTAAATTAAGTATAAAATACTTCATACTACTAAAATAAAACTCACCATAGCAAACTCTGCTGCAGATGTATTCCCTTCACTAGGTTAAACCCAAAAATATGTGATTTACACAAATTAAGAAGTACTAAAGGTATACAATTAAAAATAAAGAGCACTGTATAATTACTTTGTACATCTAACAACCCCAAAATAAGCCTTTACACAAGAACATGATTCTGTATTAGCACTTACTCAGAAACAGCAACGTGAATCAATAAAAGAGTTTTTTCCAATTTATCTTGCATGCCTCTGATTTAAGTAGGAAAGTTATTAAAACTAGGAGATGATAGACAGTCAATATGAGGAAGAATATACTTACAAAGAAGCTGGAGATGTCTGCAGACAAACCCCCTTTTTGGTGAATATTTTAACCCCTCTCATTGTATGGTATTTAAATTTGCTGAGGGAAGTTGAGTTCTCACCCACCTTGAGGGGGAATATAAACCAGAAATCTCCTTCATCCTTTTCAACTTTTTTGTCTCACATCTGTCATGAATTACTTCCTTAAGCACAATGCCAGCAGAGGCCATTAGGCCAACAATTTAACCTCGATGTTTCATAATTAGTCTGACTTTCCTCACCTGAACCCTATTGGGATTTAGTCAAATTCAGCTGTGTGCCATCACTGAGGCACAGCAACCACCAAGTTCTCCTACCTAAGACAGCTGCATGACTGCATGCCAGTTAGGTGAGATTTACAGACAGGAGCTCAGCTGGCAAACCACCTCTATAACAAAGGGAAAGGCAAATTATATAGGCAAGGCCCCTACCAATCTCACCTGGAAGCAAAGTCCTTCCCAAGCCCAGATCTTGTAACTATGTCATCCAAACAGATTTCAAACAGACAAAATAATCTTAGAACAGTTTTCCCCTCCAGCTGCTCTCCTATCTATTCTCAAGGTTTGTAGAAAAAGCCAGAACAAATGCCAAAGCCTAGCAAGAAAACAAAAATAATACAACCGTCCAGTTAAGTTTGAGGGCAAGGAGGAAGAAATTCTTTGTTGATAATGTAGAAAATCTCTTTCAGGTCTAAAGTGTGAGTCAAGCCTACAGCTAGTGTCTTCACGTGTTATGAATGTACCAAACATCCCATGCCATTTTTACTGTCCCCAATACACATGGAGACTTGTCATTGAAAAAGCCCCAAATTTTTAGGCCAGAAAGGGTTAATGCAGTCTTGCAGCATGACACATGATGTGTACAAACTCACCTAGAGATTTTCTTTCTTCAGACAGATCAAAGCTTTGTTTTTGGAAAGTTTGGAATTAAAAAACAATAGTTTCTCAGATTTCACTTTCCCAGGTCAGCCATTCTTGTATTTAAATTGCACTCACAGAAAAAAAGGATGCCTTAAGTTGGCTTTTTCTAATTTCAATTTACCAGAAAGGCTTTATCATGAATACTTACACAGCAGATATGGAAAAATGAACAAGTTATCACAGAAAAAGGTGTTCACTTTTGAATCAATAACTGCTCTTATCCCATGGAACATGTGAGGCAGCTTACCTTCAGAGTGAAGGTTGCCAGCCAGTTGCAAGTTATCCATTGGCAACACTCTTCCCTCTGCACATTGTTATTGTCTTCCCAGTCACGTACCACAGGAAGGTCTCAAGAAGTAGCTTGTCCTATTTTCCATATGCAAGTTCACAGATAGCCCTGCACTATTTCCCCCTCCAGTTTTACAAGAACTGAGATTTCTCAAGGTGCCAGGACTCAAAAGGTTGTCTGTGCCTCTAACAGGGATAAAGTGCTACCCACACTTTTGCTTTCTTTGCCTTTCGTTATTGAACAAGTTGTGACAACCCATTCCCATCAGTTGATGTGAATTCCACTAGATTACAGTACCACATAATATTTTCTTATGTATTCAAGTATCCCAGCATGCTCCTATTGCTCATGTAGACTTCTAGCATCAGAACAGGGGCAACTTAAAATATATTCCTTACATTCGCCTTTGTGCCAAATTAAATGATATAACGTATGCGAGAAGATCTTCAAGGAGATGTGCTGAGAATTTGAAATCGGTGCAAAATCTGAGAAAGAAAATTTATGAAGCAGTAAGCACTGGAAGGTCACTTGGTCAAAGAAAATTTTCCATTTCCTTGCAGGACATCAGACACAGTCAACATTTGGGAGTGCAGAGAAAGCACTTATTAATAACTTCCTAATTTCTGTAGTCTACAACTCAATTTTCACAGCTGCATTAGAAGTGCAGAAAAAAAAGCAGTGATAAGCTGTTCTAAATGATATTTTTATGAATGAATCTTTCAGTCTTTTCCCCACTGCTGAAATTAAACGTCTTCTGAAATCCACAGAATACACTTGTACACGTTTCTTCCCAATTTCTACTGCAAACCTCACCAGTAACTCAATACATTGCTTCTAGTTGCCAATTTTTCCCAAAAACTTGGGCTCTAATTAATTTTTTCCTTCATGAATACATCAGGAACATCCTAATTTCATTGTTTTTAATGAGATATTCTCACAGGTATCACTGGACCACACTTTGCAGGTGCTGATAATTTAAAAAAAACCAGCACACTGATTCTGGGTATTATCTTCTATACAGATGTTATCTAAGCCTAAGGGCCCAAAACTCTTCTATACAGTCTCTTGGAGATGGGCATTCCTCTCATGAAGACTCCTCTCTCTTTTGAACTATTCCATGTGTAGCCATACATAAAGAATCTTCTTCAACTGTAAGAATGGTGGGACTTGATTTGGATTTTTTCTTAAACCACCCCTTTGTTCTGTTGTAAACTTGTACCTGATTAAGGGATTGACAAAAATGAAGTCCTCAGCTTGTCTGGAGCTTTCTCTTTCTGTTCTAGAATTAATAAGTATTCCGTCAAAAGAACATAAGGTCTTCCTAGTTTTGCATGGTTCTTTTTGATCCACTGAAACTAAACATAATCAAAGACATTCTGTAGTCTTTTTCTGGCAGTGTTTTTGAAAGCAGAACTCTTTAGAAGTCACTGTCCTCAAGATCCTTTCTTGGAGCAGGTAACAATCCTACCTTTCTGGGTCTTGCAAAAGTATATGAGTGCATTTCAGTTAGGATATGTAAGTAAACTAGAGAAACCTGAGCCTTTAACAGGTTTCTCCAATTTATTCTAGGTGGGATTTATCCCACATGAAATAATATGTGGAATGTCTCTTCTATGATTCCTCAAAGATCAGTAAGAAGAGAATTTCACTGCCTTTTCCCCCAGACAAGTAGAGAAAACATTTGGGACACAGTTATAAAGCCAAAGCAAAATTAATTGCTGAATGAAAGAAATAAGGAGGTAAAAACATAGGACACAAATGAATTTCAGACAAGATTTGAAAATAAATGAAAGCAGAAAAAATTACAGCTTTTCACCACTTAGATTCATTTAAGAAATCCAGTACTTTTAAAGTATTAAATTAGATAAACGCTGCAGTTAAAAACTCAACATGTTCTGGTTTGAATTTTCTGCAGTCTCAGTGCAATGAAAATAGTAACAAAACTGGTTGTCGAGCCATTATAAAAACATACTAATTTTCAGTATCAGTTGATCATAAAATTACATATCTTCAGAGTCAAGTTCTGCGTACTGGGACAGTGGTTAACCCTGCTGAAGTCAACTACAAATTTCCGCTATGTCCTAAGGAAAGAAGTGGTGAATCATAGGGACTACACCAAAGTAAATGGATAAACCCCAACATGTTCAGTCTGTACTCTCCAGAAAGACTGATGAATTCTTCTTTGCTTGTCACATAACACTGCCCTTTTACAGGCATGAAAGCTCCTGGAACCTGTTCCAGAGAGAAAACCCTTGGCAGCTGCTAACTGCTGATGAGAGGGACTACTGGTGTCACTTGTGAATCCACTGTGGGGGATGATTCAACTGAGAAACTTCTTTTTGCATCACGCATCAGAATTGTCTCTGGCCTATCCATTTCTATACCGGAAGCAAACCCCTCTTATCACACTCTGTGGTCCTACTCTATTTAACCATACTTTAGGATTTACTCAGGTAAAACCATGAATACATTACCATAGGAAGATTTGGAAAATGCCACAAAAGTTGCTCAATTCAATATCTCCTTCCATGTCAAAAGTTTCCCAGTGAAAGTGCTATAAGAACGATAACAGCAAACAGTTCCTTATTGTTCCTTACTCTACAGATACTGAACACCCGAGGGCAGAAAGGAATCGGGACCACTGACCACAGACATTCGTTTTCTTGTTAAAGATGCCTTTCACACAGAACTAGCTTGTGCCTTTCAGTTTCGGATGTAAAACCTGTCACGTTGGTTCAGCAAAACGTGAAGCACTTGGACATCACCCGGCTCTTCCTCCACTGATCCCTTTCCTCACACCAACCACCTAAAAAACTCCCTTTATCCATCCAGCATAATCCCCTCCTTCTTGCTACACGCTCCTCCTTTGAGTCCATATCACTAAATATGAACTTAAACAGTGTTTAAACCACCACACGTTCCTCGCGGACCGAGGAACGGCGCAGAGCGACGGTGCTGCGGGGACGTGCCGGGATGTGCGAGGTGCACCGCGGCGCCCCCACTCTCCCTCCGTCCCCGGCAGTCGCCCTCAGCGCCAGTGGACGGCCCCACCCCACCGCAGTCCCTGTAACAAAGGAGGCCCGAGGGGCGGCAGCCGCCGCCGTGAGCGGGCCCTGCCCCGCTGCCGCCTCCTCGCCAGCCGGGGGCGCTGCCGCCGGCCCCGCGCCACCTCCTCCTCTGTCCCTGCACGGCTCCTGCCCTTCGCCGGCGGTAGCAGGTCGGTGCTGCCGGGCGGGCGGGCTGCCGGGCGGGCGGGGTGTCTCCCGGCCGTGCCCGGATGTGCTGCCCTGACTCATAGCCTGCCGCACGCAGGCTCCGCGCCGCGCCCCGCTCCGCGCACACGCCTCCCGCGCCTCCCTCCGCGCCGGTGAAGAGGCGGCGGCTGCAGCAACAGCAACAGCAACAGCAGCAGCAACAGCAGCAGGAGAAGGAGGAGGAGGCGGAGGAGGCGGAGGAGGCCGCGGCGGCACCATGGGTAAGTCACCGCCGCCCCTCTGCCCCCGGAGGCCGCCGCCTGCTCGTCCCTGGCGGGCGGGAGGAGGTGGCTGGTGCAACTTTCCCATCGCCCGCCTCCCTCCCAGCGCCCGGGAAGAGGCTCGGGGCTCTCCCGAGCCCCCCCCGGTTCCCCCGGCACTGGCGCGGCCGCTGCCCGGCCCCTGTGGCGCAAAGTTTCCGCGGCTGCCGCTGCGCTGCCGCCGCCCGCCGGCTGCGCTCAGCCCGGGGTGCGCCCGCACGGCACTCGCGGAGCAGGGGTCGCGTTTGGGGTTGGGGGAAAGATCAACTACTCGAGTGCCAAGGGGAGCTCACAGCAGGGAGTTATGTAAGGCACCCCCAGAACGCTTTCCCAGTTACAGTTTGCATAATGGAGACAAGTTGGGGTAGTACGTTTCGATTGTTTTATAATCTCTGCTCGTTGTTTGAGGCAGACAAGGGTCCTCGTATTTCTCCGTCTTTTAGAGCATTAATCGTGCATAGAAATGCAGCCATGTTACCTCTGCCTTTTTTGCCTTAAGATTATAAATTATTTCACGCTGATTGACTCTTGTATGGAGTGCACAACAAATGCCACACGAGACCAGGAAGCATGGTATTTGGATTTTCTTAACAGAGCTGCTGGTGAATGTCTCTTGCCTTCTCCAGCTCATCCTTGTGCACAAAACTACAGCTCTGCCGGCATGAAACAGCCACCATAAAACAGATTTTTCCAGAAATCTGGCTTTAGTGTGGATCCTAGGAGGTGCCTACGTTGAGCTGCCAAAGACCCTGCCAGTCTGCCAAACGTGATGGTGGGATCGAGGTTGCATTTCCAGAGGGCAAAGAGCTGTGGTTCACAACCAGCCTAAGGAGGTTGCAGCTCCTGAATTCGGCTTGGGGATTTGACATCAGCAGTTCCTGTGGCCTTAGGTGTATCAGTAGTTTTCTTTGCAGATCCCATGCATCTTTCACGTTTAACTAGAAGTTTCCATGGAAGGAAGCAGTTGCCATGCCTCAGTTTTTCTGGTTGTGAAATGGGGTTAAATACTTATTTAACTCCTTTAAAGCAGTGGTAAACCTTTGGAGAATGGTTCAAAGTAGAAGCTGTCAGACGTGAGGAATAACTGTCAGCTTTCATCAGAGTTAGTTAAAACTCTAATGATGTAGTGAAGATCTCTTTTTCATGAGGGTTGAAAAGGCAAAATACCAAAATTTAGTTTGTCTATGCTTCCTGTCTCCATTCACAGAGTAAGACTGTTAATCTCATCATTCTGGTTAAAGTCTAGTCGTAGCTATTTTGGCTTCCACAAATAGTAAGTGCAGGGCATAGCTGAACCTCGCTCAGAAAAGCTGGTGCAGAAAGAGCACATCACTCCTTTTTAGAGGAAACTACACTTCACTTGCAGGTAAGTTTGTAAACAGCTTGAGAATCTGCTACGTCTTGCTGCAAGAGTACTTATAATTATTTTCAGGAAGACTGAAATAATTTTCCTGTAGAATCTGTCAGCACCTGCCCATAATTGCCAAGAGAGATTGCTTCTGAACATACTGAGAAAGGAGTTTTTTTGGGCTTTTTCTGTTCTTCTCTGTGCTGGTTTAGGGCAAATTTGGAGAGGGCACCTCCAAAGAAGTCTCCTTCAGAAGAGCACATTTCAGTGGCCCTTCCCCCAAACCAGTTCGGGAAAAATTCCATTGAGAAGAGTGGAAAAAACTTCTTTATTTACCAAACAAAATGAATAATATTAAACAAATGGAACCTCTAGTTGTTTTGAAGAGTTGATAAGTCAGAGAAATCCCTCCTTCGGTGTGGTTCAGTCAGATTCAGTCCCTCCAGGGCTCGGGCCCTGTGCTCAGGCCTGGTGTGCAGCTTGTGGGGGGCGCCCCCAGGCAAGTGTCCTGATGTCTTGGACTGGAAAGAGATGCGGAACCATCCCAGAGAAGAAACCACAGTCCAGGTAAAGCTCTTTTTGCTTCAGCTAACGAGGAAAAACCAGCGGAAAAAAAAAAAAAACCAAAGAAAACCTCCCTGTATTTCGCTCCCTGCTAGAAGCCGAGGAAAAGAGAGGCTCCGAGAGCACACACTCTGCTCTTATCTTTTCACTGTCCCACTGCTGCTGCTGCCTGAGTCGAAGGAATGTAAACAAAAACAAAAACCTGCACTGGCTTTTCTGGCTGAATTAAAGGGACAGAAACTAATTTCTGAGCATAATAGATGATATGGAATATATAGCATAAAATACATAACATAAAATCACCCTAAGACAGTAGTTATAATTATTTTCAGGAAGACTGAAATAATTTTCCTGTAGAATCTGTCAGCATCTGTCCATAATTGCCCAGAGAGATTCCTTGTGAAAATACCAAGGAAGGGTTTTTCTGGGCTTTTTCTGTTCTTCACATATCAGGGTCTGTTTCCACTGTCTCTAAAATCAAAGCAAACTCCAAGTAGTGTCTGCAGCAGCTCTCATGAATGACAAAGATTGAAATCAGTTTCACCTTGGCTGACAACTGTAATGGCTTTTCATGTCTGAGATCTGTGTTTAAGCTTATATAGTCAATGCAGTAAATTCCCTCATTCACGTTATAGCTTTCTTTTTTGTAATACATAGCATAAAAGCTGAAAATCCTTAGAATTAAATCAAGGATGAACTTGTTCTTCCAATGACTTTTATATGTTTCCAGAAATCAGGCTCAACAAAGAAGTGTTTGTGGCAGAGTGCATTGATGCCTTACGGTTCCACATATGGTCTGTTCTGTATTTATGAAGGTTGGTGTAGTATTAACTGGTTTGTATACTAAAGATATAACATGCAAGCCCAAGCAGATATATTCTATGTCCAATCAAAATATTTCTGTAGTTTAAAATACTTTTTATGCATACATGGATCTGCATTATGTTTACTGTATAGAAATATCTCTTCTGCTACACTGTTTCCATGTGTGTGTTGGTGTGAAGACATTAGGATGGCAGTTGTTTCCTCCTGAAGGATAGCTATTTCCTCACACTAATGCAGGTTCTTTCCAAAATTGTAACTTCTGTTGCTTGCATTTATAGTTTGTAAAACTGTATCTGAGTAGAGTTTGAACACTATTCAACTTCTGGCTTTGAGAGGTAGGTTGCCTTAAGTACTGCTGGCAGTAGAGAACTTTCAATACTTTAGGTGGCACGTGCACCACCACTACTTTATTTCTGTTGTTATAAAAACACTTACAGGCATTTACTTTTCAGTTGCTAGTGTAGTGCTTCAGTTTCACAATGAATGGCCCCTTTCTTCAGTCAATTCTTGTTTTTAACCTCCAAAAACACAACTGGTAAACTTGTGCAATCACACTGTATCCAAGAAATTCTTTCCGTTTTAGAGCAGTGGCCTATGGAGGTTATTGTCAGCAGGCTGCAGTTATTCCTGGGATATAAATTAATAAAATAAAAATTAGGAACTCTGTTATAATTTACCCACTCATCAGTAATCTGTTGAGCCCAAAAGATGGAAAAACACCACGTATGGGAGTTTGTATGCAGACTACAAATACAGGATACAATTCTTTTCACTGCACTTATCACTTTGTTTGAAGTGTTGGTTACAGTCTGTAATAGTGAAAGCTCATAAAATATTCTTCCATTTTGAGAGTCCTGGTTTTGTTAGCAGGAAATGGAAGGCAGCCTCTGCTGTAACTTAGGTGTTTAGTTGGGCAGCAAACAGCAAAAGCAGCCTGCTAGACTCTTTACAATAGACTCTCTTTTAAAAGGCATAATGACAAAATATGTAAGATTCCCAGTCTATAATGTAGATGGATTTATTTTAGTACTGTCCATTTAGCTACACTATTGTCAGATCCAAGGTTTACATTACCACTGTCCTCCCAGATATACTCAGTATTCTCTCCCACCTTCCCTGAAGAATTAGTGGGTGCAACCAGCCTGGTGGTTGTGAAACACTGAATTCAAACTGACCCACAGAACAGAGTGTAGTAAACCACTGCCTGTCCTCAGGATAATGGTTCATGAAATAGAGGAGGCAGGAGGATATGAAGCTTCAGACATGGCTGTGTGCAGTATTGCTTTTGGGAAAATTGGGTAGACAACATGTTTCTGGTCAAAAAAAGGTAATCAGTAACTTTAGATGAGAGAGATGAAAATTCATGGAAAAAAGTCTTCCATCTTGAGCTCTTTCGCAGTTTTCTTAGATTAAATGCAAGTCTGACAAACTGGTTGGAGAAGAGTTATGTCATAAAAATTGCACAAAAAGATAATTTGTAATTCTTTTAAAGTTTTTGCAAAAACAATGAGACTTTTAACACCACCAGCATATTAGTTCTAGCCAGCCAGAATACACCAGTTTAAACCAGTATAAAGGGTTGTGTTAGCATTTTTGAAAAAATGAGGCTGCTTTTGGTAAAAGTCTTCTCTTTAAAACATAAACAGAGAATAAACTGCTTTTAGACTGCATCTCTTGCTTCAGTAACGTTCCTTGAAGTATGCTTCTAAAACAGCCAGAAAGGTAAGGTTACTTCTGACTGACCTTCCTCAATAAATAACTGTTCCTGTGATCAGGCCAGTATTTGTGATCTTCTGTTACTATGTGAGACTGAAACCAAACACTTTTGTCTTTAGCTTTAAATGAAAAGCTTCATTCACAAGTATATTTCCTGAGAACAGAAGATTCAGTTAGTTTTAGAAGTCTGGGAGGAATGTCTGCCTTTCTGTAGCATCAAACTAAAAGTGGAAAGAGGAAAGGACAGAAGAACAACTGAAACCTGAAGGAAACAAAAGCAGTAATAATGGAAATGAGAGAGCTACCAAGACAAGAATAGAAGGGAACAAAAATCCCTTAAGGGAAATGCATGAAGGGAAAGAAATACTAGAACTAAAGATGGGTGACTAGAACAACAGGAGGAAGAAAGAAGGAGTTCTACTCTATACCCTTCCCCAAAATATAAAGAAAATAGCTGGGGTAATGTAAATACAATCAGATAATTATAAGTTTTTTTGTTTTTAGAGTATCAGTTGTATGCTGCTGATAGTCCTTGAGAAGACTCATTATAATTTTCCATCTTTCTCAAGTAAAGCTGAATTATTTCTGGAAGTTCTCACAATTTAATTCTTGTATTTAAATATGTAAAACAAAAAGATTAGCATAAACAAGTAGTTGTTCAACAAAAGGGAAAATAATGTCATTACTGTTTAACAGGAGGGAAGGCTGTGGAGAGTCTTCTCTGGCATCTTTCAAGGAGGTTGATTGTTATCTCTTCTTAACTCTGTCACAGGACGAAGTTCATGTTTTAGGATAACAAAGGGACATTAGACAGTGACCTAGTTACTTATGTAAGAGAAAACCCACTTTTCACTGTTGACTAGTCCACCTGGGTCTGTTCACATGCTGTGCTCGAGAAAATGAGCATTCCTGCTGTCTTGATACTGTTGAAGGCATTACGTTTCAGATTCTAGCTTGTTTCCAGATTAAAATAGATTAGGAACAACATCTAAGATTCTGGAAATTAGGTGTCTTGAAATGTTAATATCTGTTCTCCAGCTAATGGAGAATTTTTTTAAATGGCAGTTTGAATTTTAGTTAGACAGGGAGCTTTTCCAAGTAGGGGATTTTATAAGTAGCAGCTTTCACTACAAGGACAATCTCCCAGGGCCTCTCTTTATTTATGGTATAGAAAATTGTTTCTATTTACAGTTTTTATTATAATGGCAACAAAATGAAATTTGTTTTGGTAGAGTAAAATAGTAGTTAAAACCCATGTATTTCTGTATGTTGAAGTTCCTTTTAGTGCAAAAACATAGCTGATGTGTATTAGAATTTATGTGTGCTTCACATATGCCTAATAGAATTTGTAAACCCTCTGGAACGAGTGGCTGTGGTTCAACAAGCCTCAAAGCTGTGCACAGAGCCTGGCGACATTTGTTCAGCCTGAGAACTGTATGGCTCTGGCTTAGGGAGCTTTGAAGTTGTGCAGAAACCCTGGTGATTTCATACAGTTCTTAAGATATAGTTCAAGTAGATCACAAAGTTGGCAGATACCCAGAAGAATTTGTCAAATCTATAAACCAGATAACTACTGTTCATTTTATCTCCAGGTCGAGGACAGAATTTAGTGCATGATGCTTTGGGACTTGCAAATAAATACAGCATGCTTTAACTGTACAAGTGTAAGTGTGCATGGGCAAGGCATGTGTCTTAGAAATATCCCTGACTTGAAGCACTTTCAGATACATCTTCACAAAGATGATAAGAAATGTCAGGGAGTAAATGTGCATGTGCCTGAGGTAGTTGAAATTAACAATATGCATAAACTGACAGTGTGGATGTGTGTATAAAGTCACGTTAAACTTTGCAATTTAAAATAAATGAAGTGCTTTCATGATCTCTATTTCTAGGTCAGACAGAAAATTATTATAAAAATCATGTTTATCCATTCAAAAAATCAGGGAAAATAATTTTTTTAAAAAAATCACACTCATGCAAAGGAAATTTTTTTAGTGATCCGTTTCAACAGTAGGTCCCATTTCCTTCATATTTAACAGCTTGTACAACCTTACTGCCTCCTAGTTGTGTATTATAGGAACATCTGAGGCATTTGTCAGTTCTGAGCTTTTATCAAAACACTGAGCTATTTGTTGTGTTAGTGATAAATCTGGGACGTTCATGAAAGTTAATCAGTGTTTGAATTCATCAGTTGGTTCCATCCACTGATACATACCAGCCTGACGGACACAATGATTTTGAAGACATATGCAAAACTTAAGTATAATTTAAACTTTTGTTGACTCTTTCTATCAGTTGAATCAGGTTTGACCAGTCTTTTCAGTATCTGTTTAAATCCAGTTAAGCAGGTACTTAAACTCAGATGGTGGATAGCAGTCTTTCTTTCAGGCTTACTGCCCATGCTCTGGAAATGTATTTGGGAGTAAGACTGGACAGAGAGATGGAGACTGAGAAGACTGGGATTGATGGAGGAGAGCAGATAAGCATTATAGGATGGATGATGTCATGAGGATTGAACAATACCTTTTAGAAATTTGTCGGGGAGCCTGTGGGGAACAGGCTTATGCTTGGGAGACCTGGGGAGGTGACAGTTCAGCTTCTCGTGGTAGTCTGGAGTCATTATTTCTACTGTCAGCTGCCTGTACTTTTAGGGCCTTCATGATGTGCTAGCATGGAGCATCAGGGCACAAAACCTGCAGTTGAAAACCCTGTCCTTACTACCTTCTTTACCTTTCAGTAATTGTCTTTACCTCTAGAATACATCAGTCCAGAAAGAACACCATGTACAACAGAGTACTCATCTTTCATCCGGTCTTCTGTACATTAGAGGTCTGCAGTTGGAAGAGAGCTCTCATAGTCAGCACTTTACAAACTCTGTTCTACCCCTTTTGCCCTTAATTATACCTAGGCTGAGAACTAGAATTGTACCATATGGATTAATTCTCTGAATGGAAAGTGAAAATGCTGCTAGTCTAGATCTTTTACGTAAATGTCAAAATCAGACAACATGAACATCTGCAAGCTTTTGTAACCTCTAGGGTGAGTGGAGTGTTTGGCTGGGGGGCTCTGCCTGTTGCTGAGAGTGCCTTGCTCTCTGGCAGCTGGGAACTCCTTTTGGGAGCATATTTAGAAATGCTTCCTGTCTTTGATGTGGGATATGACAGCTCAGTGACTTTAATTAGACTATTTTAATTTTTCTAGCTTTAAATACAACCTTATGAGTACATGCCACTATTTACAAGACCAGTAGCATACATTCTCCTTTCTTTAACCTTGCTAAATTCGTTCCCATATCCCTTTTCTGTGGAGAAATCCCATCTTGTTCACTGTCAACAGCACCCAGTAACCTGCAGGCAAACTTTGAGTTCAGTACTGCCAGATAACTACTTTTGCTACATGAAGGCTTTGAAACGATTCCTTAAATCAAAATGCTGTGTTATCTTGATAGCAGGAATAAAGCATGGGAAGAGAAAAGGGTTTTTAAACCAAAGCAGGATTGTGCACATCTTTCTTATCTAAATCTTCGCTGTCCACGGAATGTTTAACTTACCCCTCCTGGGCCTTTGGAGGAACTGACTGAAGTCAGTCTTCTGAGTCTGCTGTACTTGGTGATAACATCTTCTATATCTGACCACTTCCTTCAGCAGTCCTTCAGTGTGCACTCTGGACATCACTGGATCACTGGTCATAGTAGAACCCTGTTGTTTAAATATCTAAGACACCCTGCCTGAATTTCAGTGAGCAAGTTTAAGAGGAAAAGCAGTGAGTGAATGTGACCATCAAGAGGAGTGGCAGCAGCAGTGTAACAGTTAGGAGGCATTTTCATACTTACTGTTCTTTCTTTTTGTCCTTCTCCCTTAAGTGACTGGGAGCCACTATTTTTCTTCCTTCCTTTTCCTTGCTTATGTGTTGAAGTGATTTTAGGATCAGGGTGTTCCATGGAGGGAAAAAAGGGACTACCAGAACAAGAAAACCAGTCTGTGAACACATTTGTTGTAAAAATGTCTGGTACAATCAAATGAATTTAGAAATCCATTAATACACTTTATACAAATTTGCTCTCATCCTGCAAAGCCTGTCAGACTTTCTTACCTATTTCGCTGTGAAGCTCAGGGAGAATATATAGACATGCTGGCTCCTGCCATATGGAATTACAGCAAAAGCAGGGAAGTATTGGTGATTGAGAGGAAGAGGAGGAACATGTATGTAAGAAATTGCTGGCAAGAACCAAGCAGGTTTGGGGGACAGGACGGTTGACTCTTCTTTTTTTAAGCTTTTGCAACGAAAATCCCATCAAACATTTACAGCAAGATAGTGCTTCAGTTGAATCAAAGATAATTATCAATACATTTATGTCGTTGTTGAGCTGATGTCGAAACAAGAAGCAGCCGAGATCAAATGGCGAAAAGAACCGTATTATTTATTAAATTCAGCTTTTATATACAAAAAGGACTCTCACATGATTGGCCAATAGCTGTACGCGTCTGGGTCCATGACAGCTATGAACACTTTTATCTCTATTTACATAAACAGATAGATTTTCTCACGAGAAAGAGGTTTCTGTGCTGTCACACAGTTATGTGCAGTAGTGCCCAAAATACAGTGTACACTTTCCAGGCAAACCCACATATCTCTATCTGATGTTACAATGTATTTATTCAATTCTTTTCTATTTTGCCTAATACTCTTTTTTTACTCTTTGTACACTTTTCACAGCTTTCCTATTCCTTCAGACTTCTTTATTTCATTGCCCAGTTTTCTATATTATCTTCTTCCAGTTACCTATTCTTTTCCATTTTCCCTTCCATCTCACATTCTCTTCTCATCAGGTTCTGTCTTTATTAGTTAAATACATGACAGTTTCTTTTACCATATACCCTTTTTGGAGAAAGGATTGAAAAACTGGTGCTCAACTATATAATTTCAAGAGCTGAAGTATTTTGGAGGTTTTTTGATGTTCTTCTCTTTAGTTAAATATCAAGTTATTTGCAACCAGCTTATAATCATGCTTCAGTTTTGCCTAATGTACAGTATATGAGAATATATGAAAGAATGTATCTTGTAGGAAAGAAATTGTACAGAATTGAACCCTATTTATATAAATGCTATTTATACAGCATTCTTGTACCCCCACAAAGCCCACACAGAGTGCCATTGAAGTCATTGAGCTCCTGCTATTTTGACTTGGCTGTAGTACAGCTTAAACTGTTCTGTTTTGGTGAAAGCATAGAAGACGGCATGGGTCACTCCACCCTTTCAAGGCATAGTAATATTGGCTTCCCAGTTTATGCAGCTGGGTGAGGAATGTGGACATTGAACCGATATTGACCATCAGAAGCACTTTTAACATGTCTTTTATTTCTAGATATGGCGCTATACTAATACATAGCCTCTGAAGGAACTTGCTAAATGGAGAAAGAGCTATATTTGATGATAGAGAAAATGATTTGGTAAACTTGATTTTTCTTTAAAATTGATGGAATTATGTAGTTTATATAATTTGTTATATCAAAAAAGAAGCCAATTTAACATGGAGATCATCATGTTAGAACATCCTTCTGTAAAAGGAACAGTAAGCATGGTGCCATAAGCTATTAATTTACATACAGTGACCTTTGTTCTATCTTGTAGCAGCATAGAGAAAAAGGAAATACTGCATTCTCAGAATGAAATTCATTTTGTAGCCATTAGGCAATGGCTTTTAATGCTTTCTGATATTCCCAGAAAATGTTAGGAATTTCTCTTTGCAAGACTTACACATTATGCATCTAATCACACACATATTAGTGTGGATGCTTCCTATTCCAAAGGTAAGAATGGTGGAAACAAACAAAAAGCAATTCAGTAGATTTCTTTGGAATGCAGCTTCATCCCAGACAAGATCTGAAGTGCTTGCTTATCTTTATGAAGGCCATAACTTCTCCCTTTACAAGCTGTCACGGTTCTTTTTTCTGCTGTTAAGAACAAGGTAGAATTTAAGACTTCTCATGTAGTCTCTGGAGGAAACTGGTAGAGTTCACTTGTGAACATAAAATGTGAGTTCAGTGCATGCACCCAGATCAAAACAGATGGCTGGAGGGAGAAATGCTCTAGATAATGCAGCACTTCAGTTTAGCAAGGGGTAGCCTGTTTTACATTTTCTTTTTTTTCTTTAAATTGATATTAAATAGGCTTTCTGATAAAAAGCAACAGCTGTGGCCTACTGGATTGTTTTTAGCCTACTATTATCTTCCACATCTGAACAGTTTTCTGTACTTCAGTGATCACAATGGTGAGGTCTCTCTTGGAAGTGAGCATACCTAGCAACTATTTGAACTGCTTTATTTCTAAAATCAGAAGTTGTCATCAACAAAACAGTATCTTTGACTGTACATAAAGAACTTGCTAGATTTTTGAAAGCTGGTCAATAGGCACATTTAAAAAATAACTTAGTTTTGGCAGATTTGTTGAAACATGAGGCTCTTTTGTTTGACCCTTTTTATTTCTTAAAAAATGAATAGATGAGCCTATTAATTTTTTTCCCCATCACCAGGAGTGTGTTTCTGACAATCAGAAATATGCTGAGCAGCCTGCTTCCAGATTAAGATTAGGCTCTCTTTGGGCAGAGATATAAATCTGAGATCAAGGAGTAGATATCAAACTTGAAAACTCAAAAATTCTTGCAAACCCCTGATTTTTTTTTCTTTCTTTTAGCTCCCTGACTTCTTGTAAAATCAGCTTTATAACAAAAAGCCTCTTCTGAGTTTGGTTACAATTTGGAATGAAAATATTTGTGTTTTAACAATACTTATTTTAACACTCTCTTGTCAACATCTCAAGGAACAAACAGAATGGGGCTTTGATGTGCACTGTGGTGTTGTGTTTATGTAACAGATTCTGTACCACTCAGGCTTTGATCATGTAGCACGTGTTGGTATTGGATTTTTGTGTTATGTTCTGACTTTCCAAGGCTCCGTTCAAGTTTAGAAGCCCAGTTCTGCTTGTTTAGATGAGCATACTATTCTGCTCTGTATTTGAGGAACGAATTTGTTCCCAGAATTCAGCATATCATATGAATATTTTCATTTTAGATGTTTCTGCTGCTTTATCTAATGTAATCTATGGGTAATGTAAAGTCATCAGACAAAAAAGTGTGGTTGCATTGACATGGAAGATCTGCATGCTCAACACAGCTTCTAAAGAGACTTTGAGGCATTAATTTAATGAAAGTAAAACTTATATTCAGTGATGAGACATGACTTCATTCAAATGAATACAGCAAACTCTATCAAATGATAGGTTTATGTATGTGTTGTAGGCTTAAATGATGCTGTATTGCAATGCCTTAAATGACCTGGTTGCAGAGTATTTAGAAAAGGTAATCTGTTGAAACCAGCTTTGCTGCTGAAACCTCTTTGTAGTCAGATTATAGCCTCAGTTCCCCATTGCCCTGCGTTACGCGTAAAGAGACTGCAGATTTGATGTAAGATGGTATTTGGACCTGAATTGTAGCTTTTATATTCTGCCAGAGCATATATGACCATAGGATAATGGGTAATAAAGTGATGCATAATAAGATGATGGCCATGGTGCCTTCATATTTGAGATTATTTGACGAAGTTTCATGTTTAGATATTCATCATGATTTAGTAGAATTAATGGTTTTATGATCTACATACAGAGGGGTTTTTTTGCAGTGACTCACATCTGTGGAAGCCAGAAATAGTTGCAGATTTTAGCACACTGGAGAATTTGTGGCATAAGGGAATTAGTTGTATTCTCAAATGATAAGTCAGTTCAGTATATCATGTTGTCAGATAAAGATGAGAAAATCTGACTACTCATGTACTAGAGAGAAAAGGTAGACATGTCAGTACTGGGTGACAAACAGTTGCTGAAAAGATCAGAGCACTCAGCTCTGTCATTAAAAAAATCCTCTTAAGAGGTATCTATAAACATTAGTTCATCTAAATAGCCTTTTAATTGCAAGAGTGAAGATATAATTTAATGAAAAGTGAAACAGGTAAATATAACCGAGCTTAAATTTAGCCCCCTCGCATCTGTTTCTTTATAAAAGGGAAAACAAGACCAAGACAGTGGTTTGTAAAAGGTTGTTTTCCTTTCTACTGCCATTTTCGTGAAGGATTTGAAGTTAACATATTGCAAAAGGTTGTGATTGACCCAGATGGGGAAATAGAAATTAAGTGAAAACTAGGTTTTTACCTTGAGCTCTGAAATGTGAAAGTAAACAAGTAGCATAACAAATGAAAGGCAAAAGAAATACTGGTTTGATACATGTGAAAACATTTGTTCCTAAAATGTGGTTTTCTAGTGTGACATTGCATCATTAAAAGAGATATCAAGGTGCAAAATGTGTCATAAGACAGCTAGAGTTTAACTCAGCATTTTCAAATGCCTGTGTTCAGAAAACTCCTTATTGACTCCAAAAGATAAAGTTTTTAGGTATTCAGATAATTATTTCATTATATATGCATCGCCTCCTAACAATTAATAGGCTGGGAAGTTCCTGACTGTTTGCTTTAATAGGAATATGGAGAGTGAATATACTTTTGCAGCTCTACTAGTAAACAGTTCACAGAGTAGGCTCTGTGGTACTTGTGTTCCATTTGTGTCTTACATACTGTCATTGCACAAATTCTGAGATTTTTTTTTAAACCAGAGCTCACGTTTTTATTGCATTCTTTTTCGCTTCAAAGATGCAAATAATTAATAATCTTTCCTCAATATTAAAATATTGTAACAGAAATCAAGCCTTATTCAAACTTCTTCTGTTTTGCCTTTACAACTGAAAACCACAGTGAAAGGGAGTCCATCTTCCCTGTTCTTCAAAGTTGTGCTCAGATCCTTCTGGAGTAATATGAAGGACTTACCAAGTCAAGATAATTTTACATCATAGTCACCAAGTCTTACTACTGGGAAAAACTGCTGTTTTTCCCAGTAGTAAGACTTAGCTTGCATGGTACTTCACAATCACAGTCCATCTTCATATATATGGGAGTTCAAGCAGTACCAAAATGTAGTGGTTTGAGTTTGTTCACCTGAGTTTTTGGCTAAACGCTAGCACACTTACCAGATTTTATTTAATTTTGCTGTGAGATAAGGATTAGGAGTAGGTAAAGCAGGCCCAAACTTTAAAGAATATAAAGAAAGTTTATTGACAGACCTAAAAGGAAGGGGAAAAAAAATTAAGAACCAGAACAAAACTTTCATAATACCTTTGCTCTTCCCACCTTTCCATTTTTTTCAATGACAATACAAAAAACAACACTTCAACTTTCAGTCAGTTTACCACTTCTAAATTAGTCTTTTCTTCAGTTCTTTTAGGGAGAGGAGTTTCCTCCTGCTTTACCATGTTGACTTCTTCACAAGAAATACAATTCTTATGGTTTTCAGCCTCACAACTAGCAGCCGCCTAGGAGAAAAAGATCTCTGCTTGTTATGGAAAGTCCTCCCACACCAGTAGCTTTCCCACTGCTACTACGGTGGGTTATGACAGTT
>VZTJ01003229.1:22613-69796 GCA_013397795.1 Orthonyx spaldingii
CCGCTGTAGTTGGAATGTTTTGCCCAGCTGCATCGGAGCCAGAGAGCTCAGGCC
The DNA here is from genome assembly GCA_013397795.1 of Orthonyx spaldingii. Classification (NCBI taxonomy): domain Eukaryota; kingdom Metazoa; phylum Chordata; class Aves; order Passeriformes; family Orthonychidae; genus Orthonyx; species Orthonyx spaldingii. The sequence goes on from VZTJ01003229.1 coordinate 22,668, forward strand.
GGGTCCTCCCCCACGTTCAGCTGCACTGCTGTAAACTCCCTTCCAAACCTCCCCCCCTCCCTGCTCTGAGGGGATGGGGGAAGGGCAAGGGCCCAGTCTTACCAGAGAGAGAAGCACAGGACTTGCTTCTCTGGCAGCAACAGGACAGGAAAAAAGGGTTTTTTCTCAGGTGTATCTCTCTTAAATATGTTTTTTTTTTCCCCTGGAGGCGGAGCAACTTTTAATTGGATTATATACCCATCAGTACTCAAAACTAGCTGGTCACTGGCTCTGTTTCCCAGGAAGCAAGGTGCACTGCTTCCTGCACCATAGGTCACTTGCAAGACTGACCCTTCCTAGGTAAACCCACGACACAAAACTGCATACCAGTTGAGTAAATGCCATAGAGGAATCTCATAATAAAAATTAACAGTCTGTTAGCAAGTGAAATAAAATAATTTTAGATGTAAAAAGAGTCCTTTTTACTTGTGTTTGAGATTTTTTCTTCATGAGCCCCAAACTACTACCTGTTTGGTAGAGCAAAAGGGTACTTAACCTGTTTGGAAAGAAAAGGAAAAGATTTGTTAAATGAAAGTTAGGCAGCACGAATAGTCAGATGAGTAATTTTCCAGTGTGTGCTCTGCTAATTTTTAGAAGGACCAAGCAGTTACACAGCAAGACTTAGGCATACCTGCATGTCCTACTTGGAGACACTGTGGTAGAGACAGTGAAAGTGTTTTGACCTGAAATTTGAACAAGTTTATGGAATTATAGAAGAAATACAGAACTATAATTTGAAAGGATTTTGAGGCAGTTGAACCAGGTCAGCTATGATTTTGTGTAGCTATCGCTTGAAGCCTCTGTAGTTTCTGTAACATCCCTCCAGGTAGCTTCAGTCTTCCCCCTTAGCCTCCTCTTCGCCAGACTAAACAGGCCCCAACCTCTTACACATCATGAGTTGTGGGAACATGACCATCTTGATAGCTGTGCACAGTTTTTCACTATCCTTGATCTGGGACATACAGAACCAGGCATGGGATTGTGGAAGACACAAAACCTTGCAGGTATCAAGCACAGCCTCGATCTGCTGGTCATGCTCCTAATGTAACCAATGTACAGTTTGCTTTATTTACTCTGGGAACATGCTGCTGCCTCGTGTTTTACTTGACCCTGTAACCCCTGGGTCTTTATGATGCCAAGATGATTTTTACTTTTATATACCTTTTACACAGTTTTATGTATCCACAAGTATTAGCATGCATGCTTGTAATTCTTTAAGTCTTGTAATTTAGTGTAGTTCCACTGTCCTGTAGGCTAGGAGACCAAGTACCCCAGAAACTGCATAGTCAAGAGACCAAGCATTCTACTGTCTTGAGGAACCAAGGTTCCCTAGTAGAACATATTCTGTAAACTGGAGGCTAGCCCACCCAAGCCCTCTTATTGGGCCCCCTTGTTAGATATGCTAATGTGTAAAATCTATAAATTGTATACACGATTTACAGTGGGGGGTGCACTGATGAGCATTGCAACACATTCCACCTTCACAAAGTGATGCATTGAATAGGATCCTATTAAAATAGTGAGGTAAATGACCCCCAGGCCTTCAACCATGTTTGGTTTTCATTTCCTAAGACCAGGAAAAAGGCATCATTTACAACAGTGTGTTCCCAGCCTGCATAGATGCTTGGGGTTATTCTGCCATAGCTGCAGAACTTGACACTTAACCCTGTTGAACTTCAGGAGACTTCTGTTCATCCAGTCCCCAGGTTTCTGGATAGTGCCTCTAGACTCCTTCTTGGTATGCCAGTTGTTCCCTCCCATTCAGTGTTGTCTGCAAAGATTACAAATGCATATCTGTCTTCAGGCTGTACTGGTTTCAAGCACAAACTGCATGCTCAAAATCTGCTGTTCAGCCAGTCTGAAAAGGGCTGGTAGATTTATGTTTGACTTCTTGATAACATGTAAAGCAATGATGGACCCTTTATAACTGTGACTCAAGGAAAATTAAAGTTTATTTCTTTATTATATATAAAATACAAAACCTATTTATTTATAAAGGAAAGTTAAAGTCTGTATACTTGAAAAATTGCCTAGGAGTATTGGTTAGTTACTACAAGTAACTGTGCTTCGTAGTTACAAATAAACATGAGTTACTGCAAGTTAATACAAGTGGATAGCAGATGGCAAACCTATGTTTGTACACACCCAAGAAACTTAATTCTGCAGAATCACATTGGGGATGAAAGATGGATTATCAGGTGCAGCCTAAATAGGATTTCAGCTCTTTCTGTGCTACATTACGTATTTAGCTGATGAGAAATGCCTTGAGATTGGTTTCCCATTAATTGCTGCTGCAAGTCAATGGGTCCAGATCTCCCAGTCATTCTCATGAAAGCCATACTGAGCTCCTGCCCTGTCTTCTTGTGGTTGATGTAATCTTTTTGGATTTTAGTACAGATTTCAGTGCTATTTCTATGATTCCATGACATGACCATATTCCTTTCCAGCTAAGCAGGGGATAGTGCATGCCTTGAGCCTTCTCTAATGTGAAAAATGATGAGCCAGAACATGTACTTACAAGCTCTCCTGAGTCCCACAGTTTAGTCATATCCAAAGTCTGTCTGTCATGGACTATATCTGTATTAACTAGACGTAAAAGCCTCTCCCTAAATTACGTTCATTTATACCAACACATTGCGGTTTTATTTGTGTATTATTATTAATTTATTGTTTTAGCTTTGGTAATAATTTTTTATCAACCTGGAGCAAAAGGAAGCTTTTCCAAGATAGATAAATCTATCCTTGCAAAGTTACTTGGTAGCATCTTCCACTTTTTATCCTTCTAGAACACCTGTGGTGTAGACCTGTAGGACATTCAAAAGTCTTGCTCAGCTAGATCAGAGAATAATTGCTTTTGACAGAGGCATTTAATACTTCTCTAGTGGGACATAACTGCCCTATTTTTCAAGAGATTATCACAGTGGATGCTATTCACAGGGAAGACACGCTTCAGTAGAAAAGGATGGTGGTGACCAGATGTGTTTCCTGGGATATTTTAGATTTTTCAGCACCAGCAGTTTTTAGTTCCCTCTCTCTGGGCTTTCCTGTATGCTTTTCTATAGAGGAGCCTGGCTCTTGTTACACATGAAAGTGCTGATGTATAGTGGGGGAGTGCTTAGTCTGAGAAGGTCTGATACCTAGATTAGATATAGCAGGAGCTAATTGTGTCCTGTCTGCTGGATTTATAGCAGGTTTAAAATTATCAACAGTAACTAAACTACTATTCATTATGCCTAGCTGCTTGGTTCAAAGAAACATGAGGAAGGAGAAAGACTTCTTTTTAAAATCTTGTTCTTATAGCTGAATTATCAATTTTCCTGATAAATATTGCTTTAAGGATCAATTGCTTACTGTATTAATTAATATTACTGCAATAACATTCCATATGATGCTTTTATGTGTTAATAAAATGGAGAGGAAGAATATTACACCTGATAATGCTCTTTTAAATTTTTATTCTTAGATGCAGCTTCTGGGACTAAATAGGATATGGTCCGCAACAAAGCTGCTTTGCTCTATGCCTGCTGATACAGAAGCATCCTTTTCTCTTATTCATTTCATTAAAATATCAGCATATCTATAGTAGTTAAAACTGACAGCTTTTGGCTCGTGCATAATCCACACATTTACTCCATGAAATGTCTCTAAACTTTACCCCTGTAAAGTGTAACAACTTCTGAACCACTGTTTTCTCTACTTCCCCTTTCTTCCACTTCCAAAGGACCAATTAAAAACATAAAGTTGCAGGAGAAAAAAACCAACTACAAAACTTAATAGGAGAGAGGTTCTTTCCTCGACTGTGGTCGCTTTGTGGCTGGCGTATATGGGAGTCATATGTGCTGAATGAGAGGAATTTCCTTGGTGTAAACACTATAAAGATAGGATATAGAAAGGACTGTGCTGTTCCCAAATGTTGGTGCAAGATGCCAAGTGGAGGATGGGCTAGGGCACATTGTTGAAGTTTTTCAGACTATTGACAGATCATTGCACAGATTCTTAGTGCCTGTTGACTATTTAGCAGTCCATAAATAACTTCTAAGTGCACTCAGTTATGCCAAAGAATGCAACATCCTTGTTACATGCAGGAGCTGGTCAGGAATTACCTCAAAAATCATGCTGGGTTTTGACTTCTGTTGTCTGTGTCTTCCTTCTGAAGTATCACTGCCTCTTTCATTCCTACTGGCAAAAGGACTGGCAGCTGATCAGTAGCTCAGTCCTCCTAAGAGTCTGTATGAAATAAATACCATGAATATCCTGAAATGCTGCAGTGGCAGTTTCTCTATAGATGCCTGGGTAGGGGCAGATTGCATTGTGCATATGCTCTGAATTTTAGGTGCTGGTTTCCAGTGTGGCATTCAGAAACCTGAGCCAAGAGTTCTGGCTGTGTAAATAAAAAGTGCTTGGAGAGTTCAGAATAGGATGAACTACCAAGATCAGCAGGAAATCACCCATAGTTAATATGCATACTATTTGCTGATCAGCATGATTTCTGCCTTAAGCCCGGGCTTGAAATTATTTGTTAGAGCTGGATGCCTGCATGTTTTCTAAGAAAGTTTGAAACCTTTTTCTTTTCAAATGTGAATGGAGGAAGAGGCACAACTGAGTTATCACCTTTGCCTTCCTTGGGACATGCATATGTTTTTATGCAGGAAAGAGCTCCAGAAGTCCAAGCTTTATCTCTGCCTGAAATTGAAGCTGTATCCTCAAACAGACCAGGATATAAGACCTACTAATAGTGTGTGTTCATAACCTGTTAGTTAAGGCATATTTTTTAAAAAGTGAAAGGTTTTAGTTCCAGCACTTTTTCCTGTAACTACTCATTTGTTTTATGCAATGACTGTTTAATAAAGAATTATAGAATTGTTTGGGTTGGAAGGGACATCAAAGCTCCTCTAGTTCCAAGCCCTCTACCATGGGCAGGAACATTTTTCACTAGAACAGGTTGCTCAAAGCCACATCCAATATAAAATAGATCTCAACAGAAGAAGTAAAAGGTGTTTCAGTCTTCACATGAAAAATACAAAAAGCTGATTTGAGTGTGTTTTGGAGAAATTTTGGTTAAATCCTTTCAGGTAGAGGATAGCATTTGTTTTGTGTTCATGTTCACCCTAATGTGCAAAAGACACTTCCACATTTTTGCTGTGTGCTTTGTGTTGGATTCTTTCTCCAAGAATTCCTTTGTTGCCTGTGTGTACAGGGCACATTGGAAGCAGGTCCAAGAAGAGTCATACCCTCAGAGATACCAATAAGACTAAGATATGAATTTGGTTACCAAGCTGCCTGAGAGAGCTAGGACAGTTCTGGATTTGGGCTTAAGCTAAATGCATGTGGAACTTAAAAGGAAAAAAGGTCTTATTTCTCCAGAATCTGGTGTCTGGTGAATGAGTCCATGGGAGGTAGGCTTCCTACAGTCACCTTTGCATATAAACCTGCTTTTTTCCTCCACTGTGATTTAAGGATCTTTCGTGGTCATCAGAGGGATAAATGAGGGTACAGTGGGCGTTCTTGATTTGGGGACATAGCACGTACAACTGCATCAAGTTGATGCAGATCCTTGCATCCCTTGTGAAATGTGTCCCAGGGACTTGTTTGTACTTCCCATCTGCCCTTCATCCTTGAGACCTGCAGACTGTGTGCAGAACCTGACCCCTTTCAGTTTCTGTCAATATGACTCTTTACCTAGTCTGAGAGATGGTTATTAAGCAGTGAAAGCCAAGCACTCCTCCACTTTGCACACAGTCAGATCCTGCTTGTGGGGGAAGCAAATGACTTGCAATTTAATGTAGCAAGTGCCATTCTGCAGAAATCTTTTGTCTTTAAAAGATATATTTATTTTTGAGAAGAAAAGAAGTCTTACTTGCGTTTTTTATTGAGCTTTCTGTAAATATGTGTCTCTTGGGAGCATTTCAGGTTTTTTTGCGATGTTGCCCAAACCCAGTTGATTGAATGGGGGATTAATAGTTTAATTAAGAGTCCTGAGATTTAAGACATAGAAAGCAGCCTTTTCTTTTGGAGATTTTTTCACCTGATTTGTGCTGTCAGATTTTCTCTCTCCAAAACCATATTTTCGGTGGATACCTATTGCATCATGTCACTTATTCAAATGTTCATCATAGGGATTTGAAGCAATACGTGAGGACTGTAACATTTGGATGGTGATTTACCTGGCTGTGCCCACATACTGTAATGTGCTGCCTCGGAACATCAGTATCATGTTTACTGCATTGTTACTCTTGTATGAATTTTACTAAATAAAGCTCTTAAAGGCTGTGCAGAGGCTAATGATCATTGGTAACTACAGCAGTCATGCAGAATACTAGTGGGTTTAGTGGAAATCTTTATTTAAAACAAGGTTATATTGAGCAGTTTGTGCACCATTTTAATTTTACAATCTGATTCTGCAGTCTTATGACAGTCTTACATTAAGACTCAGTTGAATCCTTTCCCTTTAGAGAGGATCTGAGCTGATCCTATCACTGCAGTGTTTTTATTGATGCTCTACATCCTCTGCATTCCTAGGTGAAAATAAAAAACTGCATTAATAGGTAACTATTTATCACTAGAGGGATTAACCGCAGATGTCTGCTGATCTTAGTAATACCAGGTTTAAGGCCATACATTGTATCTATAAAAGCAAACTAAAAACTCTAGAGTACATTTTGACCCTAAAAGCTTATAGACGAATGATGCTGACAATGTAGCCTTCATTTGTGTTATGTGGGCACCACAATCTGTCTGCAAAGTGTATACTGTTGATTTGAGACCATTTTAGTAATTTTTGCTGAACTGCTAAATTGAAGGATTAGTGGCATTTCACCAGTCAAGAAGCAGGGCTTTCCAAAACTCACCTAATTTCCTCTGTATCCTTCATTGACATCAGAGAATATTAAAAACCTTTTTCTCCAAGGCATGAGGAGACTGTCACAGACGTCTATGGCCCTTCTGCAGTCAAAGGGAATATTTAAAATACCGATTTTAACAGTTATGTGTTGAGGTGGAAAGGTGCATTTTTGTTTGCTAGTCTTTCCCTCTCTTTACTCCTTGGGACAAAAATGCGTTGATGAAAGTAACGTTAGGTAAGATAATACAGGCAAACAGTACTTACAACCATATGAGTGTTTAATTGTAAGACATTCATAAGTAAAAGTGTTTAGAGGCACTTAATAAATTTGCAACCAACCTATTTCTAAGAAGCTTTCACTGAAAACCTACCAATAACACAAATGGCAGGTCACTTCCATTACGAACTTATTTGTACACACTCATAAAATTCAAACACTGTGTTTTCAGGGCTAAATGCTTTCATGCATGATTTTTAATTATCATGCAGCTTGTAATTAAAAGTAGGGACTTATTGGGTAATTTTGGGGAAAAATAAATGAAACCAAATTAAACACAAATTTTGAAATCGTCTGAGAACAGCATAAACCACCAATAAGGCTTTGTATCTAAGGAATATATACCCTTTGGAACAACATTGTGAAGTCCCCCAGTCTGACAAGATGCAGAGGCTGCAATTCAGCCTTCTGCTGGGATAGAGAACTGGGAGAAAACTGTATGTTTCCATAAAAAGATAGCCATGGGGATGAGTGTAGTAGGTCAGCTGGTTTTAGGATATGTATCTTGTCAAGAAGGCAAGTGAAACTTGCATGAGTGTTGTTGCATAACAGAATGCCTTATGTTTTTTCAATTAGGAACTGCTAATTTAATTGTTACCTTTTGAAATTTGTTTTACTTTATATTTATATTTCTATGTTAAATGTAGAAGAATAGAATGCAAAGTTACCTTTATAATTATGTCAGGGTAAATACTTACTTTCCTTGCTGAGATTTCATTGAACTGTGTTCTGTGAGCCCTCAAGCTTTTCAATATCTGGTATCTGTTCTGTGTTGGACATCAGAGAGGTTTCTCTCAGAGCTGGCATGCAAAGGGAGCTCTTTCAGCACCAGACACTGTGCTAGCAGCTGCCACAGAGAAACTAAAGTTGATGGCTGGACCAGGAGAAAATGGGTTGCTAGAGTGTTCTGATCAACCTTGAATATAAAATGAGCTGCTTGAACATCGAACAAACAAGACAGTTTCTTTGCCTGGAAAAAGACTGGGAAATTCCAGTTATTAACTGATAAAAATGTACGATTTTAGACCAGGAGTACAAAAGCAGATTCCATAAATTGTTTATTTCAATTACATCTTCATTTAAGGTACCAAGATACCTTTAAAAATATAGCCCTAAACAAAACAAAAATATAGCACACAAAATATGTGTTGAAGCATTGTTATGTTCTGTTATTACATCTATAATAGTCTTTCCTTAAATCTTCACAGCTTTTCCCGGATTAGTCTATATTTTCTGCAGTAGATTACTCTTTAAGTTCTAATCATATATGTTATAGCTTTGAAAATTGGAGATCTAGTTTTAATTAAGTCCAGAGGAAAGAATTGAAAGAGAATGTCAAAGCCAAGATCTTTCTACTCAGATCCTTTCCAAAACTTCATTTGGTTGAATTGTCCACAAATTAATTAAAACAACAGTAAAAATGCTCTATAATTTTACAGGTTTATTCCCTTTATTATCTCATTGTATGTCAGGACCCTAGAGTTTATGCAGATGTGTAAGACTACTTTCTTACCAATCAATAAATAGTGACATAATCAGACCGGTACCTGTATAATGAGTGCTTATCCTACAGAGATTTAAGATACAAATTGGTTCCCTTAACTTACAGATTTTATACTTGATTCAGTTCAAAGATGTTGAGGGATAGGAATGAGGAAAGAGTGTTACTAAACCACTTCTTGTTATTGAAATAGCATTCGTGTCTGACTGGATTTCTCTCATGCCAGACAATTGATCCTTGAGCTGAGAGTCTGGCGGACCATTCAGTGTTGTTTCACCTGTCGCTTTTGCCTCAGTATTACGCAGGAGTAGATGACCAACATTGCCCCTGCAAGTCTTGCAACATTTTGGATCCTCTGTGATAAGTTGGTGTCGTGATCCGATTATTAGGTTCTTAGAAATACCTCTGCCTGAATTAAGGTGCAAAATGAGACCATATGCCAGTCAACAGTGTGGGTTTTATTTGATAGTAAATATGAGAGAGGGAGAGAGAGAGAGAAAGAGAAGAGAAAGGGAGGAAAAGGAAAAAGGCTGAGGGGACAGAGAAGTGACAGAGGCAGAATAAAAGAGTATCACCGCTCCGTGGGTCCCACTGGCATCCTGATGATTCTCTCCTGGCGGTCTTCTTGATGGTGAAGGTCCCCCAAAAGCACAGAGTGGCTTGGGTTAATATACCCTCAAGCCAGGGGGTGATGTCTAGGCATGTCCCTGGAGTTTGCCATTGTTTCTTGCAACAGACTTTGGATCTGTTGCATCACATGTGGTCCTGTAGTGCAAGGCATCCGGGGGGGCACCTTGGGGGGTCTTTGATGGTCTCAGCTGCCTCTCACATGAAAGTCCCATGGATTTGGCCTGTGGGGTTGGGGTTCACACAGCTGGGCCAGTTTGTATAGTTGAGGATGGATGTTCAGTACCTCTGGCCAGAGGTTATGCCACACACCCAAAAATCTCCTCTCCCCCACCGCACTCGGTTGGGGGGGGGANCTTTTCCCCCAGCCTTGTTTGTTTCAGGTGATTGAACAAAAGGGCTTTCCCTTTATCTAATCAGCAGCTTGACTTTCAGTCCAAAGTCCCAGTCTTCAGGGAGGCATCTCTGGTTGTTGCCTTTTGTAATATCAATGTTTGAGGCATAAATTATTTTCAGTCTCTGACAGTTGGCTATTACAATGATTGAAGGCAATAGACCAGGCCAAGCAAATTCAGTGTTATGTGTTTATGATTTACACAAGCTCATCACATGGACTAATAGCTCCACACAAAAAATGAAGTCATTGGAGACATCACCTAATACAGCCTCCTGTGCCAAGCTGGATAACTTTGAAGCTGGATCAGGTTGCTCAGACAATTTTTTTTAAATGGGGGATGTGGTTTTTTTGGCAAACCAGTTTTGGTTTACCAATACAAATTTGAATATAAATTACAGTGTGGAATTTATTTTTGCTGTGTTGAATACACATCTTTTATCACAGTATTTAGAGAATAAATCTGGAACTGATTTTGGCACTAGAAGATACACACTGTGAATAGTCTCCATCTGCTGCTGAAGTCTCTCTCATTGCCCAAAGTGGTTCTTGGAATTTCTTTCCCTGTGAACATTTTTGTCAGTGAACATTTCTTTAACTTGCTGTCTACTGAGACTTCAGTTTCCTGTCCCCTACTCTTATTCTGTTGGCTTTGAGCAGACTGAGCAGATTTTTATTATGTTTGCAGTTTTAGAAAAACCATGCACCAAATTTTCACTTTCACTTTGTATTTGCCTAATAAGGAGCTTGGAGCAGCAGTAGACTGAACAATCCTGAATGTTAGAAAAAAACGTATAACCCAAGCAACACCCCAAACCAAAAACTCAGCAGTTTACTTTCAAGATTAGTTTCAAGATTGCATACAAGTAAACTTGTTAGAACCTAGCCATCTGTATACTATTAGGTGCATATTTGGAAAAAAAAAAAGGTAAATAAAAAAGCTGTCAAATGACTCTTGAAGAATCAAACAGCTTAAAAGCTCTTTGTGTGGTAATGTTGGCACAGCTCCTAAATGACCAGATGGAATTTTATTAACAGTCAACAGGACAAGGGCTGAGATTTTGTTTCCTACCTTACTATTTTTGAAACGCTTGTAAAGGATGTGTTAGAAAGCTTGATGTACTTTCCTACTATGTGAAATTACACATATACCTTTCCTTAATGCAAAGATGAAGACTGCTTCAGAGGTTGTCATTTCTGTAAGGTGGGTAAGAAAAGAGTTATGAGATGTATGGTAATTTAGGTATCACAACTTTTTAGTGAATTTCAGAAACATGTTTTATGTACACAATTTGTGGTCATATTAAAAGCAGAACTTAGAAACAGGCTTTCTAATAAAGAGATGTAAATAATGTATTCTGTAGAAAAGAACAAAAAGTACCTAAGTATTAAAAGAGACTTCATTTCTGATATCAGTAACCACTGACAGTAGAGATGTCAGATTTCCATTTAAGGATTCTGGTAAACGTATTAAGATCACGCAAAGTTATGGGATTCCTTTTCTGGCATCATCATGGATTTATTTATTGTCAGTAAGAAATACTGAAAATCTCCATTGTCTCTGGTGAATCGCAGGATGCCAGTTAGTCCTACAGGAAGCAGCTGAGGGACCTGAAGTTCTTCAGTCTGGAGAAAAGAATGGTAAGAGGAGACCATATCACTCTCTACAACTCCCTGAAAGGAGATTGTAACAAGGTGGGGGTTGGCGTTTTCTCTGAGGTAAGTGGGATAAGAGGAAATTGCCTCAAGTTGTGCCAGGGAGGCTTAGGTTGGATATCTTGAAAAATTTCTTCACTGAAAGCAGGAAAAGGCTCCCTAGAGATGTGGTAAAGTCACCATCCCTGGAAATGTTCAAAAAATGAGTGGATGTCGCACTTTTCAATATGTTTTAGTGGGCGTGGTGGTGTTTGGTCAAAGGGTGAACACAATGATCTTGGAGGTCTTCTCCAGCCTTAATGAGTCTATGATTCTATGATCTTCAAACTAGACATCTTAAAAGAAAAGAAACAAAATCTGTTACACTCTGTTCGCATGGTTCACCCTATTCCTTTCAGGTGCTTGCTCTCCATATTTAAGGTTTTCAGGGAACTCATGATAGCTAAAAGAGTGCTGTGTAGAAAGAGATTAGTATTTCATTACATCTGACAGAAGAACACTGATGTGATGTACAATTAGAGCTAGCAGTACCAATTTTGAGCCTGGATATCTTACCCAGAGAAAATTCTCACTGTTGCTGCTGAAAGATGTGCCTGAGGGCTTTATACAGAATCAAATACTGTATTTGTTCAATAACTTAAGCTGGTATCATGGGTATAGTTATGACAGATACTGTACTGTGTACTTGTATAGTTGATATGCACTTACTTGCAAAGCGTAGGCCAAAGACCAGAATCAGAGCTTGTTGAAGTCAAAGAGAGTTTTTTTCTCAGTCCTGGAACTTTGTATCCTCAGCTTTGTATTGCCTCATTTTAATTTATTTATTTATGTATTTCTTTTATTTTTAGGCTCAGTAAGAAGAAAAAGTAATTTTAATTTATCTATCGAAAAAGCCAGCAGTAGAGTAAGCTTGTTAGATTGATTAGGAATGTATACTTCAAGTCTAAATTGTTGTCCCGCATTATAACATCCTACAAATGTCCACTCAGACTAACTTCTAGCATTATATATGTGTTATTTTGTTGTTTAATAAGCCATATTTTGTATGGAACTTGGAAAAAGTACGGAGGATTGGCAACCTCATTAAATTATGCAACAAAAGAAATCACGGTTCTGATACAGTAAGGGAAATAATTTAACAAAAAATTGAAAAGCTCTTTAGGAAAGTGTTTTCCTCTTATTTGTTTGTGTAATGTCTAGATTGGCATTTGTAGTCAGCTAACTTGAGTCACATTAGGATCAAGACGTTTAGAGTATGTACAGTCAAAAAAGGTTAGACACAGTAGTGTAGGCAAAGATCATCTTAGAGAAAAGATAAAGCTGAAAAAGCTTGATACATATAGTTTTAAATGTGCTGTTTCCAGACTGTACTGTTTCTGTAGTGTAATTTTCTTCTGTTTGTTTTCTAGCACTTGTTCTCTGTTCTTTCTGTCTTGCCTTGACAAAGTGACTTTTGCTTGCTAGATTAAAAGTGCTTCAGGCCAAAATCATCTGGAGGAGCAGAAAATGAAAAGAAAGAAGACAAAAGAACATAATAAATCACCTAAAATAAATTAAGAGCCAATAGCGAGATGCAAGCCCTGCTAGCTGCATGTGTGTGTGTGCAGACACATGCAAACATGCAGTTTGTCTCTTCTATACTGTTCCATATGGTTATATATAATATAGCATTGTAGGGAATGATAGATTTGATTAGTATTAAGGTTACTCCTTTGTTTCCAAGATACTGTTTCAGTAATTTCCTGACTCTTCAGGAATATATTCTATGCAAAGTGTCTGCTTTAGGCTGTCCATTTTAATTTGCTTGATGCGTTTTCGTTTTAGCATGAGCAAGAAACAGGTTTGGACTATTGCCTGAAGTAACAGTAGTCATTTAAGATACTATTTTGGTCCTGTCGTTTCTCCCCACTAAGTTTTTTTCATTCTGTGCATTGGGTGGGCAGTAATCTGGAATAATCTGGTGGAGGAGACCTTCTCTTGCCTTTTATGTTGCAGTAATTTGAAGCCATGTCATAAACTAATGAGGGGTGGGCATATATAAAAAAAGCATTGGTCTGACAATTTCCCAAAAATATTCCCACAAAGAACTTGATCCCCTTCTACCCCATGTGATACCTGATGCTTTCTTGATACCTACCCGTGATGTGTTGTGGTCTGCTTTATAGAACTTCTAGATGTAATCTGTACCTGCATCTGAAGACTCCTAAAGAATCCAGAGTGATTCTGGAGCCTGAAAATCTCATGCTGGAAACCCCATTTCCCACACTTTTAACCCTAAATTTTCGGTTCTCTCATTGTCTTACACAGTGCATTGCTTCCCTTGCACTTTATAAACACCTTCTGGAAAGAAGCACATTCATATCTTTGAAGCATGATGACATAATGTAATGATACTAACTTTATAATTGCCAATGAGAGAGGAAGTGATCCTTCATTTTTAAGTAGTATCTGGTAAATGTGATAGTCCTCTTCTGGGAGAAGTGCCAGATGCCCGGCTTCCTGAGGTTCCTGTCCTTCCACACCTGGAGCAGATCCCTTACTCAAGGCAATGTAGGCACTCTCCTGGACACACGACAGCCGGCTAGCTTTTCTAGTAGCAGCGAATTAAAGAGTCAGGAAGGGTCATTCTGCTGGCAAAATTCCACGTGGTAGCTTTATTCTCAAAGCCCGCGCGTGAAGGGGACACAGGCAGAAAGACAGGGATGTGGGTAAAACCAGGGGTTTTATAGGGCAGCGGGGATTCAGAGGACTGTAGTCCGGGGGGCTAATGGGAAAAGGGAAGAGGGGTTTCCTTAGGTGTAACTGCAGGGGCCAGCCAGGTTGGGAAACTGAGAACAAGTTAACGTAATAGAATGAAGCATCCTGGGGAGCAGTTTCTCCCCATGGCTTGGGGTATGTTACAGGCAAATAAAAGGAGAACCACTTGCCAAGAAGAAATATTCAGCTGTTCTTTGACAGAACATTCGTCCTGAAAGAGAGAGGTGTCCCTTGGATGAAACAGTATTCTTCATGTGTACATCGTGGCATGCACTGTATTGTATGGTAACTATGTTACATGGTGAAATATATGTGGGTTGATTTAATTCTGGAACTTTGTGTGTTTAAAACCATTTTGATAATGTGACTCCGTAAAGATCAGGCACTTGGAGAAAAAAAGCTATACAAAAGATACAAATGCAGTCTTGTCAATTAAATTGTAGTTCTTTACAAATTGGTTAGCATCTCGTGTATGGTTTTTTCTACTACTCCTAGTAATAGAAAAAGATTTTTCCAGAAAATGAGAACCAAATGTCTTATTATTTGAAATAATTACTTTTTCTATCATTAGCAGATTTTTATGTTAAATTTATCCACTACAGATTCCCTTTATCAAGCAATTTTTTTATTAAATGAAAAAAAAAAATTAATTCTTCTTCTAGGACTGGTTTTAAGCAAGATCTTTCAGGGTTTTTTTGTAAACCAGTAAAGTTATGTTGATTTCACTGAATTTTGATCAGTTTCTTTAGACCTCAAGATAATTCCAGATCTTCAGTGTTTAATTATGAAATATAAAGATACCTAACTCTGTACCACGTTTTCCTAGGAAAGAGAAAAAAACCTTCCAAAGTTCTGCAAGATCTTCCAAAATTTCATTCTTATAGTCTAGCCTTTGCAAGTAATGATTTAGGTAATAGAAGATCATTAATGTGCAGAAACCAATTACAGCAGCTACAGATCCATATACCTTGACATAGTGTAAATTATTTTATATTAGAATCTATTGTTTATCTGTGACTACAGTTGAAATAATACATGAAATTATTTTCAAAGATATCAGATGTCCTCCGGGGTTGGGGGGAAGCAAACAGAATAATTCTGCATTGGCAAGAGATTCCAAGTGAATCAACTGCTGGCTGATGCCACTTTGTTTAGGTTTCTATCTTGATTTTGAATACGAATTGACTAAGTAGCTGTTAGTGTGTATAGGCTGACCTGATAATTACAAAAAGTAATTAGGTAGCTTAGTGCTCAGGTGGCAGTGAGTCATCGTGTGTCAATATTTTCAGGTAATAAAAATGAAACCCCATGCCAGAAGAATAGGTGCAGAAGCAAGGGAATAAATGAAAGAGTAACAAGTCTCTTAAGACCAGATGGTATATATCTAAGATTCAGGAAGTGTTTAAGAGTGAAGCAGTTGAACTGCTGTCAAAAATAGATACTCTCATTAAAATTAGTTATTATGCTAGAAAAGTAGAGCAAATGTACGTAAGTAAAAAACAGGTTGCAATAGGAGCCCTGCAGTTAATGATCCATCATTATATCCCTGGAACTAGAAAATTTGTTGGAAAAATTTTCCCAACAAACATGGGAGGATAGAAACATACAGGGCTTCTGTTTTTAAAAAAAACTTCTTTCCTGATTAAGATGTTGGTCTTGTCTATCTGTACCAGATCTTCCGGCATTACTAATCAAAAACTAATTCTTCATGGGTGCCCTCTGACAACATATAGGTACCTCCTGATTAGATACCAGGTTTAAAAACTTCCTGCATGGGCTAGGAACAAAATGAGTTGTCTCTAATAATGGGTTTGGGTGCTTTGGCAGAAAACACTGTACGCATGGGAGCACTTGAGGGCAGCTGCTACAAAGAAAAGAGGGGATGGAGTATTTTTTGGCAATGGGCTAAACATGAGAACAAGATTCTTCTGTCCTCAATAAACTCTGTATTTGGAGTATTTGGCATATCGGGGTGCACATTTGTACGGGACTGCATATCTTCTGAAAAATTATCCAAGAGGAAGTGTCTGAGTTTATGTAGGTTCAAAAAGGACCCGTACTGTAGATTTCTGCCAGCTTATTCAATGTCCTGGGAACTAAAGGGCATTCATAATTTTGGGCCAATCGTCTGTTTTCTTTGGGAAAGTGTCATCTGGGGTTATTAAAGACCAAAGGTGTGCTGCAGATCTCACCAGCTGCTGGACTTTCTGCTGCAAAAAGTAATTCAGGCCAAATATATAAATCTTGCCCAAATGGATTATGTGTCTGATCTTTGTGTCACATTCTCAAATAATATCACCTTAGAATACACTCTTCATCAAAAACAACTGTGGTGAGCTTGGGGTGGATTGCTCCTGTGAGCTGGTTTGGACTGAAATTCTAGTAAATACAAGTCTGTACAAGAAAATGAAGTAGTTTCTGCAGTCTAGCCCATATCCATGTACGCATTTACATTTTTAAGAGATTTATGCTATTATAGCACAAGGAGAACCATAAAATGGCACCCTTCCTTCTGCTCAGTTTGATGTCTCATTGTTTCCTGAGAGAGGCAGTGGAAAAGACCTAAGAGGCTCTGATGTGAATACAGCCAGCATCCCTGTAATAGCTTGAACTTATTATCTGATTAGCATATTGCAGTATGTTCCATTTCAATATCTATGAATTTTGAATTCCTTATCTCTTAAGTTGCATATATAATGTAATAGTCTCTTTAATAATAGCAGTCTACGATGCGTCAATCAAAAGATGCAGGCAATGTTAATGATATGTTCAAAGTCTTAATTTATTCGAGAAAATATCTACACTGGAAAAAATGTTATAAGATGTATGAAAAACAAACAGTCTAGACAAAAGCTGACCATCCAAGTACTCAACTAAGGCATTCTAAATATTTTGGTAACATCAGTCTTGGAATGGGTCTTTTCCTGTAATTTGGGTGAAGATGCTGGGGACTCACAGCAGAATTGGCAAGTTGGTTCTTACCCTCAGAACCTGCATCACTAGAAAGACTATTGGGTACCTTGTCAAACCTTTTGCAGTCTAACCAGCACTCTTGTGGCCCCAACCCTAAACAAAGTTGATCAACTACCAAATTTTTACTGGATGAAAGAACAGTTCTTTTGTATAAAATAAGTCAGTGACAGCAAATAGGAATGAGTCACAGAAAAGTTCTCAGAAAAAAAGGGTGCAGTGAAATTAAATGCAATATTAAAGCATTCACTAATATGTTAGTTTCTAATTTCCTTTGTAAAAATGCCTGCACAAGATATAGCAAAAGGTTGCAAGAGATAGTACTAATATTGTGCTACCAACAAGCAATGTGGGTAATCAAAGTATTTAAACCACCTCATTTTTTATGAGTGTTTGTTCAGGAGTAGTTATTGAAGAAAACAAAATGCATCAGTAGGTAGAATGGGCCAGACAGGTCTGACAGCTCTTGACAGACTCTACTTCCTAACTTATCAGTTGGTAACATTAGGATCTATAAGATTGAGGTCTGTGGGATTCAGAGCTTTTTGTCCAGATAAGTAATTTTTCTGAAAGCAATACAGTAAGCCAGATGTAAGTATGAGAGACTCTCTCTGCTTGGTGGCGTCAACAAAATAGTTGATACTGTTGTTAAACTTCAGACTTGATGCCTCGCAAATTCACAACATGACACCACATTGTGGACCAACTGTACTATAGGGAACATTATTAGCCAAATTTACCTTTACCATCCTAATCTTGCTGCCTTAGATCTTCCTAACTAATGCGAGCTTTTCACATGACTTGCATGTTGACAAAATGTACCTATTCATGTTTCTCTGACAGCCAAAGAGATCCCTTATATTGCTTTTATTTGATGGGGTTTTATTGCTGAGAATCTGGTCAGCCTATGCAGCAAAGAGTCTATTGGAAACAGCTTCTATAGAAGGAGAGGAAGAGACACAAAAGTAAGCAGTAGATGATCACAAGAAAACAACAGGGGTTTTGTACTTGGAAGAGAAGCATTTGCAGCTTCTTCCCTAAACGATGGGTTTAGGGCAACTGTGAAACAGCAGGAGTCGGGAAGCCTTGTGTGATTATATTGTGAGAGCCCTCTGGAACAGTACAGCACTTTCTGAATATCCCTGTCAGTGTCATCTCAGACTATAAGGGTTTGGTTTTTTCAGGACAAACAAAAGAAAATTTAAAAGATAACAAAACCTCTGAATCTGTTGAAGATGTATTTGCACATGTCCAAGATTCTTTGGTTTCAAAAGTAACTGTCTCTTTCAAGGTATTAGCTTCGTTTAGAAAGGTGGCAGACTAGGACAAACAGAACCAAAGTGAGCAAGTAAGTTCTTGAAGGATTGTTTCTTCACTCTCTGTTCTTGGCCTTCTGACATTGTGTCAAGAGATTTCTTGTTTCTACAATGTTCCTATTATGTTTTCTTCTTTAGCACAGTGTGACTAAGTATCAAGGTGCAAGAAATTTAGTGTTGTAGGCTTATTAAAAAAACAAGGATTATTGTAATTTATTTTAGAAACACGCTTTATGCACGTGATTTCTAAATTAATCTCTACTGTTACTTTAAGAATACTCATAGCATCCAAGTATATCTAGTGGAATGACAATTTGGCACAAAGTACAACATAGTTTCATAAGATATTCTAAAAGTAGTATGACCACAAGTATCATTGCCACAAGTGCCCATTGATACTTGAAGTGTGTCTGAAGTTGCAGTCAAATGTTCGTGTATGCCAGTGGGATGTGCACATGCTTAGTACCATGAACCAATTGAGTTGTTTGTCCTAAGGAATGAAATATTTGGATAGTCACATTTGAACATTTTTGCCCAAAATGCACAGTTTTGCACATCATCTGTAATTGTGTAGTATTAGAATAGTGGACTTTGCCCAGAAAAACTTTACATGGCACTGAGCAGAAAGGGGAGGTAAGAAAATAGACTGGGGAGACTTTCCTAATCCTATTTTAGGTTCTGATGTGGCTTGGAGTGAAAGAAATAATAAGTATTTGATATAAACCACTCATATCTGGACAGAAAAATGAAATAATAAGTGGGATCTTGTGATTTATTGAGCACAAGTAAAGCAGAAGGGTTGTAAGAGAGAAATAAAGTCTGGGTGTGCTCTCTGACAACAGCCTCTGTTCACAGTCTGCAAAATCTGGTGTGACAGTGAATTTCTTATCTTTGCATTTTCTTCTTCCAGAGATTATAGGAACCCTTGCTTTTCATATATATAGTAGATTGAGTCTTCTTACTGTAAATGTTGCTATAGCTTCAAAGTTAAGTGTGTGAATATATAAGATGAGATGCCTGTAAGGAGGGAAGAGAATTAGTGCTGTATTAGCAGAAAACTGGAGAGAAGAGTATGAGGAGGCAGATGAAGAAGGTTATGAGAGAAGGTGGAATGTACAATGTTAAATTGTAGTACTGGGGCTGGTCACTGAGTACCCTACACCTGTGTCTTTTGACAAATTCCAGTGGTATTTTCTGAATAATGTATTTAAGCAATGAGACTTTGCAGTGCATGTTCAACTTTACTGTTGGTTAAATGTCATTCAAGAAAAGTGCTGCAGTAAGCCTGCTAGAGAGTAATGTGAGTATGAGGGAAAATAAAATTTAGGGGGCTTTTTTCCTGCTAACTTGTTCCAGAAGGTGGCAGTTCAGCATAGTGAGGTAGTAGAGAGGAAGGTTTTTAAGATCTCGAGGAGCCACAACCAAGTGTGGTTGCCCAAAAGGCTTTTGCAGAGTTGCTAACATGTTGCTGGCTGTCTGCATTTAGGCGTACTGAGACTCCTGGCTATAGTGTTGCTAAGAACATGTTCATTACTGAATAGACAAAATAACTGCCTGACCATAGAAACATATAAGCAATTTCATATATAAATACTGACCACTTAAAAAATTAAGTATCTTACCTTTATCTATATGGGATCCTGAACTACAAAAGCATATGCTAATAAAAACTGGAGGTGGAACAAAAGCCACAGCTTTGGCTGAGAAGCAAAGCAGCTCCAGGAGTGAGATTCCACCTTCTTCATGGGATGCCTGCTGTGTCTCCACTCCTTTCCTTTGCACCATCCCATACGTAGGCAAGTGAAGAGGAGGTAAAGCACAGCAGGTGCCAGCTCACCTATGAAGGAGGCTTCCTATGCTGGTATAAAGCTCTAAGGCAGCACTGGCTGCCAGTCAGGCTCAGAAGATACCAGTGATTCATTGAAAAGAATGTGCCAGGCTTGGGTCAAGGCTCTTTGATTACACCAGGGAACAAGAGACAGTGAGACACTATTTGACATTATTTGTTTAGAGTAACACTTTCTGCTTACTGTGAGAGTTGGCATGGAAACTGAATCAGCACTCGTTTTTAAAAGAATAGTCTGTTCAGAGTGAGGTTGGTCATCAGTGGGCTTACCAGAGACTCATGCTGCAACTGCCAGCACTTAAACCTTGCTCATGAATAGGTAGGATCCTCAAAATGGTAACGGTCATACTACACCAACCTTTACTGGGAAAAGAGGCGTCTTTTGAGAATGATGTCGTGTTGTTTACATTTGGGTGGTGGTGGGTTTTTTTTAAAGAGGGAAGAGTTAATTATCTGAAATCCCCAACAGAATTTCCTTACTTGAAGAAGATGCCATCTGTTTTTATGGATCAGTTGAATTTAAAGAGTTAACACAGTTCATATAAACAATGATGCTTGTAACATTGTGGCGGAAAATGTATAATTCTTAAAAGGCTCTAAGCTTAGCACTAGGCATCTGCGAATAGTCAGGATGGAACCCTACACAGCATGCAGAAATTGGCATTTTCAATTACTTTGCCTCTACTGATGAAAAAAATCAAGATATACTTATTTCCAGTCTATTTTATTCCCACATACAAGGGGAGAAACAAAGAAATTATTGCAGATTTTCTGTAGCAGTGAGGCTGAGAAAATACTGATGGATAAATTGCTGTTCAGTGGCATTTTATAAAGCACCTGCTGTGACATCCTGTTCTCAGAGGCAAAATGATACATGTATATATAAATCTGAAAAGTTTAATTTAATCTATAACCTTTGGCTCCTGCCTTTTTGTACCCTCAAAATACAGACTATGCATGTCTTCTTCATTGATACAGGAATTACTTACTTTACACAAACTATTTACATTCAAGATTATAGCACTGCTACCAAATTGATGAGGTCACTGATTTCCTTTTCCTTTGTGTTTATCAAGCAGATAATTTAAGTGAAGCCCTGAAAAAGCTGAAGATAACATCCACTGACAGCACAGCAGGTAGCTTGGAGGGATGTTTGGACTGTCTGCTTCAAGCTCTGGCACAAAACAGTAAGTTGTATGGAACTTTCAAATTTTAAATTGCATGAGATCAGTGAATTAAAATGTGGCAGAAAGACTGACTCAAGCAGTGGGCTGCTGGATTGGCTCTATTGAGTTCAGGGGTTTTTAAGCTATATGTCTGTAATATTCCAGTAGCAATGAAAATGGTGATGAATACCTGAATATTTGGAACAGCTGTTGCCCATTCCTTTTTCCAAGATGAAGTAGAACAATTAGTTTTTTAATTGATCATTCAAGAAAAAAAGAACAGAGATGGAGCAATAAGCCTGATAAGATGGGAAAAGGGATAAGGGAGCTGCTTACTACTTCTGATTGAAAGAGCGTAGTTTCCCATTTGTAATGTATTTTTCCTCACACTTCCAATCACAGATTTCTTAATTCCAGTAGTTTCAATTAGCAGAACTAGGCTGGATATCGAAAGATGGTCCAAGTTTGATATGTAGTATGGTAACAAAATAACATCAGAATGGAACAAGATGTCATTTTCATCAAAAACTGAAAAATTCTTGTCCCCACTCACAGTAGACAGAAAGGTAAGGTTAATGAAGATTACAGTTAATAAGACTTTCCTGAGTTAAACTTTCTTAGTGTTTCAGATTGTGGCAGAAGAAAAATATGTAAACATTTTAGGTTGAAAAAGTTCTCAGGATAGGTACAAGCCATGATTAAAAATTCTTTATTTTAAAAAAATTAGTCCTTTGGAAATATCAATACATGCAAAAGTACATACTGTTTATAAGTCTTGGTGTTTTTTACATGATGGTATCCTACAAATCAAAGCCTTTTGTATTAGTTGGTGTAAAATACTTGATGAGGTTTTTCACAACTGAATATAAGCACCATCCAGATTAAGTAAAAAATGGATTATAACAGCATCTGCATTTAATAGTAGTTTGCTTTTAATTCTTATTATTTTAGAAGGAGCTATCAGCCAGAAAGTAATAAAATCTTTGGGGTTTAGATCAACCATTTTTTGAAGATGCCGAATCATTTTTATTATGGATATATTTATAAGGTATATCCAATACTTTAATCCAACCTCTAGTTGGATTTATTTCCACTATTTTTAAGTCTAATACTTAAACAATAAATACTAAAAGGAAGATCATGTGAAAAGTGATAACTTGAGTAAATAACAGAGTTTGCTGTTTTGCCTATGAAGGTCACATAGCTGTGTCACAGAGCAAGTCTGGCAGATGCAAAATAATTTTACTAATGTACAGCAAACTTACTAATTCTTCCTTGCAACCAGATGACTCTCTTCTGTCTAGGGCTTCCTTCCAAAATCTTTTCACTTCTAGATTTGTAGCTGCTGGATCAGATAAACAGATTATTAGAATTTTGACCTCTCTCTTGGGGTAGGTTTAGAAAATTTATTCTCTCCACAATTTCCCATGCTCTTTGTGTGTAAGTCAGTAATATGGATATAGCCCTTCTGAGCTACTCTATGATACATATCTCCACATATTTACATTTGCCCAAGATTGAGGGCAACTAAAATAATGCACTGAAAATTAGATGAGTCAGGTAGGACAGGTTTTTTAAACAGCTTGCTGGTAATTTAGGAACCAGTATATCAATTCTGTTTCAAGGGAACTTGAACACTATGGGACACTTCCATACCTAAGTTTTGCCAAGTCGCATTGGACGACAGGCTTTACTTCTCTAGTTCTTTAGTTCTTTAGGTAGTCTGATGATTTGAGGAACAGACTTCTGACTTGATAATTTTGTGAGAACAGCAGTACATTCAAAAGACTTCAGAGATTGAGGTAAATTGCATATAATAGATTGATTCAACAAATAGATACAGAATCAGCTTTCTAAACACTTTCTCGTAGTTCTCTTCCATCCAGTTAATGTATTAACTGGTATGAATTTGGTACGTATGAATTTGACTGATTGATTTTTAGTTATAGGGTACATTATCATATATATGATACCTAATTATGAGATACACACTGTACCTTTGTATCCGTGTATAAATTATTATACAATAATAATTAGAAATGAAAAATTGTTTATATTAAAGTACCTGTTAATTGTAATGCAGAGATAATTTAAATAATATTTTGCAAATAATTATTCTGCTCTCTTTTAGTATATTTACATGTGTATGATTAAATTAATGAAGTATACATTTAGATTATAGTTCAGTAAATCATCATATTACAGTAATATGAGAGAAAAAAACCATACAAGGAATAGAATTTAAGAGAATTTTATAGGACTATGATTTTATTGGGAGTTCATGGTAGTATTGTAAGTCACAAAGTTTTATTCACTGCATTAAAACTTGGAGATGAAAATATTACTTTATCTTATATAAAATTTAGTACGTTACTATTATGCTAATGCAACTCACTCCCATTGACTGCCAGCCAAAATTAGTAGTTAAACCCAGTGTTACTACAATAAATTGAGACTTTCAGCAAAGGACAACTTCAGTTTTGCATACTGCATGTGCACATGAATGTTTCAGTGACCATTACACTGCTTTTAATTGCTATCTGCATGCAACATAGGCTTGTGACTGCTACAGAAATATAAGTTAAATTCCCTAGTCTCTAGGAATACAGTGAAAATTTTAGTTCCATTTACTTTGCATATAATCTTTTAAATTTTCATTATGTTTTAAACATTACTTTCTTCTCATATTTTCTACTGTATAGAAAGAGATGACAAAGCTGTGATGAATATTGTAACTTTTCATTTCTTTCTATGTAATCTGCTGTTTTGTTTTGTTTTCACTCTCCTTCTCAAAGCTGATCTGTTGATAATCCTAGACAGGTGTAATGCTCTGGAACATACGTCCTGCCTGACTTAAGGAGCTATTCTGACAGTTGTCACACCAGACAAATTAAGGTGCATGCACACACATATGCTATACTACAGAAGGGTGAGTCAAATACTCAGCTGAATGTGATAACTGCTGGTAAATACTTGGCAAGCCAAATTCAAATTGTTTTAACTACAGTTTGTCTAGGAGAAAGTTGCATAGCTCTTCACGTCTGAGACCTGGGTCTGAAAATCCTGCACAGATGGTTTCCTTAGGAGACATTGTTTGAAAATATGTATATTCCTATTTATGTAGATATTTTAGTTCTTATCTCTCACCAGCACGTCTGCCAGTCATATATGGTCTAGCTTCCAGCACTAGAGAAAACTGAAGAGGTTAAGATGAAGGAGGCAACAATGACAGAAAAATAAGACATAAACATACATTAGAAATGCTTTAGAATAATGTCATACTTCATTTTGTGTGGAGTTTCTTCAGCATTCCCACTGAAGTTAACTGGCATATCTGGGGACTGCAGCCATACTGCAGCCATAAGGTTGGAGTAACATTAGTTGAGATTTACCGGTAATGTAAGAACTCCTTTCACCTCTGTGGATCTACCTCATTCACATAAGCTGAGATTCTGTCCACTTTGCTTCTGAAAGAAAAACACAAATACTTGATCACTCTCCACCTGCAAGCACTCACCATCTGCTAAACTTCCTATAATTCAGGTTTTTAGGGAAAGGCTGGAGTACATAATCCATAAGCATTATTAGCAGCACAAAAGCCAGAGCCAGCCATACACTAAATGAATAACTGGCTTATATTCAATCAAGAGGCGAAAGTCACATATTAGATGTGTTTTCTTTTAACAACTATACGTTTAAACAAGTTACTCCATTGTCTGCACCATAGAATCTGGATTAATTCTATACAGACATGGATTGATGTGTTACTGTCAAGAAAGAGGTTTGCTGATCTGGAAGCAGACAGTTTACAGTCACATGAAGGGTAGAATTATAACAATCAGAAAAGGCACAGACCTCAAAAGAATGAGTAAGACATATACTGAAGAAAAGTAATTTGAAAGGTCATATGCTTATATTTCTGGAAGGAAGTAAGTGAAGTATAATTGCTTTATTTTGTGTCTTGCACCTAAAGAAAAGTATGACTATGTACTGCTATTGGATATTGGGAACAATTGGTTAATAGTCTTGTATGGGAAATTACAAGAGAAAACAATATTGGTCATCATTTTCAATCAACATATACAAATTTATGCCTGTTAAGAGCCATTTTATAAATACTATGCCTATCAAAAAAGTGCATTTATCTTAAGATCCCCAAATAAAGGTCCACAAGAAAAGACTACCTGAGAGAAAGAAAACAAAAAGAAAATAGAGGTTTTCTTTTAAACAGCAGGTTCTCTGGGACATAATTATTGCAGTAACAACAATAACAAAAAAGTTACTGCTAGTCCAGACATCCTTTCTTTCAGATACAAGAAGTTATAGCAGACATAAATAACCCAGTTTTGATAAACAGAAATCTGAAAAATCTGCTGAGAATGTTATTTTTGGCTCTGCTGTACTCAGTGTAAGAGGTTGAAAATGCCCACTAGTCCCAGCTTTCAGCACCTGGCTCTGAAAATGTCTGACATGTAGTTTAAGTGCAAAGGCTGGCACATGCATTTGAAATATTTTTTTACATATACTTTTTAGGAGACTAAGAATATGAGTCGACATATTTGTGTGTAAAAATGGTTAAGCAAAATCACAGCAATAAAGATAAGCTTAAGTGAGAGGGCAAGGCCCCAGTTTTGAATAGGATTTAGAAATGTTGGAAAGATTTGAAATAATGCACTTTATCTTAATGATGTGGCTTGCTAAGATGCCCTGTTTTCTACTGGTTGAGCTTTGCTGATACCTGGTAACTCAAGGAACCATCACATGACACATGAAAATTTTAAATTCATGCTTGAAACTGGAAATCTCAGCATTATTCAAATGCTGCTTTAGCATGTCATTTTTCTTCCCATAATGAACATGGTTTCTTAGTAGTATTTTGCTTTGCCCCAAAATGTATTTTGGCTATATGTGATGGAACCTGGAGCCATGCTTTGTTTAGAATATGCTGGCTGTGTTGTATCAGAGAAAATAACATTGTTACAAATTCCCTGAGCAACTTCTAGTAAGCCTTTGCCATCACTTCCTGCTGTTCCAGCCTTACAGTGTAGGGACCATGGGCTCATCTCTCCTACCTAAAACTTCTTGTTCAGGTTTTCTCTTGGAAGTCACCAGTGGGTTTTCTGAAATGTATTTGATGGCATCCCAGAGGAGGATGTGTTAACATCTGGAGTGCTTAAGAAAGTCTTGGATATCTGCAGAGACAGCACATTTCTCACATTCCTTCATCAGAAACTTTTCTTCGAATGCCCTGAATCTTCTGTAGGCACCTGTTTTCACAGGCATCTAGTTTTCTGTAATTATTTTGGTGGATTTCCAATTCTCACAACCGTATGTCTGCACAGAGATTATATTGGATTTGGAAATTCTTTTTATTCTGTTCTTCATAGCTGTGATTTCCATACGTTGTTGAACTTAGTTAGTTAGTACTCGTGCTTCCTATACTTGATGTTCCTTTTTCTGATCTTCACTGGCCATACAAGATGGAATAGTTCATCTACTGGAACGGAAAAATCATGAAGAATTTAGAAGTTTATAATTCTGTAATTCAGGGCTCAACTAAAAAAAAAACCCTGACATTTTAAATGTATTATTGTTGCTATTAATATCTTTGATTTGTAAAAGAAAAAAGCAAGATTTACCTATTTTTATCTGTTTACTTTTTGAACATGCTTGATAGTTCAGTGTACATACTCTTATTTATTCATTGCAGTCAAGTAGGCAGCTATCTGCTTAACTTGTAACACTAAGTGCCGTCTGATTTCAGTGAAGCCTTGTACCTCTTTAATACACAGAGGATTAAGAAACAGTCATTTCATCTTTGTTTCCACAGCCTTCTCACATGAAAATATTTTAGCATGAAAATATCTGTCTTCTTGCCCCTAACACATAAAAAATTAAATTGTAGAACCTTTTGTCATAGCAGAGTTGTTCCTAAGGTACAAACAACTGAAATCACTTTCTTTTTTTCCCATTGGCTAGACATCTTAAGCTTTCTCTGTTCCCTTTTGTGGAATGGAGCATGGAGAAAAAGCTCCACATTTCAGAGTTTGCTCAAGCAAAGATATTCTTAAACATCTTCACACTAATCTTTCTCTCTTTTGAAGAAACTGTTTGAGCAGAGTAAGAGTAAAATAATGTGACTGGCATTTCATGCAGATGAACATACTCGCTGTGTATATGTTCATTGGCCACTCGCTGTGGCCAATGAACAGTGCTTTCCTGATTGTGAATGCTTGCATAGTATTAAAGCTTAAAACAATAACTGTCTATAGGCCCTATTCTGACCCTCTAACTGCCGGCCACACTTGTTTCAAATAAATGAAAAAAGAGCTTTCAGCATTCCTGCAGCTCTAACACACTTTAGAAACACGTAAGCTGTGACAACACAGGGCAGTGCATAAGCACATCAGGAGAGCTTAACACAACCAAGGGGGTAGGCAGTGGTACTAATTGGATTAGTGGCCTATTAAAATAACTGATAACTAGTAGAATGAAGTTCACCGACAAATAGCATTGCCCTGCTTTCTTATTCCTATTTGATCTTTAGCATATCCCCTTCTTCTCAGCAGCAGTCTCTCTTCCAGGAGGATTTTTAGTCATCCTTGGGTGTGCCCTCCAGTCATCCCTGGTATATGTCTCCCTGTCGCTGCGAGCGGATGTCAAACAAAGAGAACTCGAGATCAAGTGGCAAAAGAGGTCAATTTATTTATTAAATTCAGATTTTATATACAAAATGGACTCTCACTTGATTGGCCATTAGCTGTACGCCCCTTGCAGCTAATTGGCCACCTGGGTGCATGAGAAAAGGACTCCTTTATCTTAGTTTATACAAACAAATAGATTCTTTCTCACGAGAAAGAGGTTTCTGTGCTGTCACATCTCCCACCTGTCATCCTGGAAGGAGAAGGAGGCCAGCCATGGATGTATACTCAGACCCAGCAGACCCAGCCTCTATGTTAGTCCTCACGTGTAAATGGGTCAGCCTGAACATTCAAATAGGCAACAGACATTTATAATGTTATCCATGAAGAGGAAATATGCAGATGAAAGCTAGAACATCCTCCTCTAATAAAATAAGAACTAAACAGTATCATTGCTAACTGTCTACTGAAATATACAGTTATCTGCTGAGATTGAAATATTCTTGAGGAAGATGCTGTCCTTAGCCTATGACAAAGATTTTAGGACTTTATTATTACTCCTGGCTTGGCTTGGAAACTACAAAAATATTAAGACTATCACTAAGATACCCATAGTACCTTGTAGGACTTGTTTTCTTTGCATATTGGAGACATGAACTAGTGTCTGTTTAGCTACTACTAAATATTGATTCAGCATCTTTGGACTTCAGTGGAGTGGGCATAATGCAATTAATGTCTATTCAAACCAAGGGAGGGAGAAAGAATATGAAAAAGGAAGAAATAAAACTAAGCAGATGAGTAACAGGGAATACAGTGAAATGTAAGATTTTTATTTTAGAGGAAGGAAATAATGGGAAAAGGGAGAAACAGATATAAAGATAAAATTTTTGAAGAAAAAAAAGCTAAATGCACATACCTGAGTGGCTGCTAGAAGCAGTCAAACCAGAACTCCACATCTCAGACCAGCAAGCATTTCTAGTCTGCCTCTGACACAGATAATCTTTTATAAAAGAGTCAGGAGTTCAAATTGAGTTGGGCCAGCTCAGTCAGTCAAGCCCATTGCAGGCCATTAGGCTTACCTGGAAAAATTTCTAGTCAAGTGCCCTGCTAAAAGTTGGCGATACTGATGAATATTTTTTAAGAGGGAGTTTTGGCTCGAATACTCAAATATGAAGTGTTCCTTCTTTTTGCTGAAGATGATGTTTGTTACGTCTTAGCTCATGGAGCTGTTGCCTTGTCATGATATTGTATACACATAATCCAGAAATATTTCCTCATTAAGTGCTGTATATAATACATTATTACAGTATAACTATACTAAATCAAGGTGACTGCTTTTTATTGGACTGTCTCCCAGTAAACTGGCTTACCCTAATGATACTGAATGGTAATCACTGCTGCTTAGTGGGATTATATTTTACATAAATTCCCCTTAATAGTGATATATTTAGTTAGTGCCAGATAGTTAAATGTTTATCCAAGTGTTAAATTCCAACTGCTATTCATTGAATACACAATGTGCCAAATAAAGATTAACTATTTTTTTTCTTCACGGAAGGCATAAGTGAATAGCAGTTCCAGATAATAGAATTGACATATCTTTTTTTAGATTTCCTCTGTATTGCATTTTGAAAGGGCAGGCCTTTTCTTTCGCTTCTGTATTGCATTTCAAAAATGCAAAGGAAAATACTTACCTTTTACAAAAAAAATTATATTTAGAGATCATGTAATTCACAATTTCAGGTCTGCAATTTCATTCTTCGCCTTGCCCCAGTCCCTTATAACTTAAAAATGTGATCTTTTTTAGATTAGGTTTTCTTTAAGATACTGTCATAGCACAGCTCACTAAAAACACCAGTAGATTAAAAAACTCCTTTATGTGTAGACGTACTCTTTCAATAAGCAAAGGATGGAATTTCACAGCAGGCATTTCAGCTCACTTAAGAGCACTCTTAAGAGATTGCTTAGAAGGAACATGAAACATTTCCTGCATAAAATTATCAGCTTTCCAATTTGATTTGATGTTAATAAACTAAATCAAACTTGGAAAAGGATTTTACTCCATAGGACTAGCATTTCTGTTACACATTTTGAAAAACTAAAGCATGAGAATAACCTTTACCCAGGGACCTGTAATAAGTTCAGTCAGTACAAAGTAACAAAGGAGGCAAGGGAAAACGTCCACACAGGCTGAATGCAAAACATGAAGATGTGAGTGTATGACATTTGTACTAAGATGCCAGACAACAAACTTGGCAGCTGAGGCACTGACATCAAACTCTTTCAGCAACCTTGCTACTGAAGTGGTTACATCCTGGAGAGGGTGAGTCAGAAAGGGGGAGCGGAGAACAGCTCGGCTAAATCCACCAGCAATGTGCCAGGGGTCTAAACTGGATCCAGCTGAGGAACTCAGGGGTTCAGAGCTGCCTAACTTTAATATTCTGCCTTGTGCTGTGACCTATTCGTGGAAGTATTGATGTGCATTTTTCTTCATTGAACATAGAAGATATTTAAGTGAGTGTAAGAGGAGTCTAGAAGCAGGGTCATCCTAGCTCTCCCTCTTCTCCAGTTTCTGATTCCTAAACTGTAAGGACTTCCCCCATAATGCCTTGAACGTTTCCAGTAATTCATCATTTCCGAGTGTCATTCCTTGACTTTTACGTAATACCTTCGTCTGCTGCATATCACTATGAGCTTTAGTCTTTCTACCAGCCTCTAGAGTATTTCCCCCCTGTAAGCATGAGTATGTATCTGTATATGCTTATATAGCAGTCACTTTATAAAGATCAATTGATTAGAAATGGCAAAGTATTAAGTTCTATGAGTACATCACATAAAATAAGTATGGTTACTCAAATAACAGGTGGCTATCTTATATGGGAAAATAATGACCTTCATAATTACTTTTGAGAAGACTTCCCTTCTGTTTTTCTTTCTGTTCTTCCCCAAAGCAATTTGATGCACAAGTCATTTTTGTGTGATATGTTTTTCAGATATGGAGACAAGTGAAAAAATCCAGAAAAGTGGAGTTCTTCAGGTGTTCGCGAGTCTGTTGACGCCACAATCTTCCTGCACAGCAAAAGTAGCTAACATCATAGCAGAAGTAGCCAGAAATGGTGAGGTTTTCTACAAGAACTTTTCTGCTGGAACATCTTCAGTTTTTCACCTCACTTGTCAGTATGTTTTGCTTCATTTATGTTTTCATTTTATAGATTAGACGCCTTTCATGTCCCTCCTTTTCACTCCTTTTGTTTTGTCTAATTTTTTTTCTCTACTTTTTAATACAATCAAAACAACATTTGGCTGCTGGAATTTTTTTTACTCTTACTTTCATGCTGTTTAGTTTTTAAGACAGCTGTGTAATTTACTGGGCAGAAATAGCCCACCACTGATGAAATGCATTTCGATATGAAAAGCATGTAGAAAAAGAGAGGGGCACAATATGTGCAGCCACTTATGTATAGTGCCCATCATTACAGCAGTAGCATCTATACATGTGGTTAAGGGATAGTAGATCATTTCTTTCGTCTGAGATTTGTCATAAGATTATTACCATTATGAGGCCTTTGATACCACACTAAAACCAATTAGTCCTACCTAAAGAGCATTTTATGTGTTAGAGTAAGAGCCCAAAGTCCCAAATAAGAATCAGGTCCATTTTGGTATATATACATTGGTATATATATTGGTATTATATATATACAGTGTATAATATAGCATAAGAGATAATTTAAAAAACTTTTAAAATTTTTCTTTAGACAGGATTATCTTAAAGCTCACCCAATACCTACATATCCTGAGCTCAGAGGAACGGCCTTATACCTGCAGGCAGACACTATGGACAAAGCCTGTGATGAGGGTAGAGGATGTTTGTGGCTGACTTTTCTCTCTCCTGGGCTTGCCAGTCAAAGAGGCACAGATTCTGTTTTGGACATTCCTTCCTCACACGCCAGACAGAGAAAAGTAGGATGTCCCTTAACTGCTGTCCTGGCAGCCTTATCCCACTCACTTTGTAAACTCTCCTGCTGATGCCTCTTCAGGGATAGGGCTACATTCTTGCTGGCTACTTTCACATTCCATTTCCACCTGTTCTGTGGAATCACAAAACTACAGCTTCTTACTGATACCCCCATGGTGACCTCCACACAATTTCCTGGTCTTAAGACAGAGCTGTATATGGTTATTCAGAAACAACATTAACAAGAAAAGAAGATATATGTTTAGTTTTTAAATGTTAAAATTATTTAGATAAAGAGTCAGTAAAAATGTATACGTAGAAATTTAAATTTAGAAATGTTTTAGAATGATAGAGATTTAGGCAAATGTATCACATGCTTTTTTTTCTGTACTTAATCAATTTATAATAAGTACATTTAGAACATCACTGTCAACCGTGTGTCCTCACAGTTGGTCATTTTAGCTCCTACCTGAGGAGGGAAAAGTTAAGAATGAAATCAGTGTTCACAATAGCTGAACTGATTACTATGTATTGTTTCCTCAAAGATTCTCTTACAGAGCATTTTAGCCAGTATCTTTCAACTCTGAAATAACACATGAAATGTCTGAAGAGTTTCTAATGTGTCCTTTTTCCTGACAGCTTTTAAACTGATGTTTTATGTACACTCTCAGAAAAGCTGGCATTTTACCTGGTTTATCATAAAAACAGCTTTTGTCTTTTTCTTAGAGTAATTAGCAGGTGTAACTGGGACCTCTGTCAGCCAAGATTAAAGTGAAGGCATTCAGAAATTACTTAAGGTGCCCAGTGCTTTCAAGAATGAGATCATCTGAGTATTTCTCACTGGATTCTAACTCTTTTGAAATAGTTACTTAAGCAGGATAGCAGCAAATACCTCATTTGAATTCTGTTGTTTTCTTTGTTTTATTGAATAAAAATACAAGAGTTTAATGCTTATATTGTACCTGTTTTCAGCAAACTTCAGGGCACTTTGAGAAATTTGTGTTATCAACATTCTATGGATAGTAGGTATTAAACCCATTCCCTGAGTGTTCATGCCATACAGCACTGCTGGAGCCGGGAGCAGAGCCTCTGATTTTGATGTTACTGATAAAAGAGCATCTTTTCCTTCCTCACTTCTTGTTTTGCTCTTGCATTCCCCTCATCTGATCTTACACACACACACATCTGATCACATCAAATCTCTCTACTTGCCTTAGTGATTTTGTCTTGTTTCATCTCTCCTTTTCATCTCTTTGTGCTCTTGCCGTTTCACCTCTTCTGCTCACATAACTCTTCCTCCTGCCAGCTTGAGCTCATATTTGTATCTCCTATTTTAAACATCCAAACATATAAAATTTCCTTCAGTCACCCATGTCTCTCCAACAACAGCCATTTGCCGTTCAACTGTGAGCATCATGAAGGCTCAGATGCATTTGTTACATGGAGTTTCTCTCTCCACTGTGGACTTTTTAAACCCTCTTCCAAGGTTTTTAGTCTTGTCTTCTTTGCTAGGTGCAGGAATGAGAGAACATCATCTTCACAGTCTGTAATACTATACAACAGAATTAACGTTTCTCTTTCAAAATCTTGTCCTTCTTTTGGTTTATGTTACTCCATTCTCAGTGGTTCTTCTCCTAACTTCTTAAGCAATTCTTCACTGTTTCCTTCAAAGGATCTGCTTCATTTCTTTCCCAGGTTTGTGGAAACATTGTAAATACTGTTCTCAATTACTTTCTCATTGTTCTATTACTTCTGTGTAGTATCAGCTGCAAAAGTAGTTGCAGTTACCACATTTTTGTTCCTGTTTCACAGATCTCTTTTGATACATATGGCACCATTTCTTCTTGCTCTTACATGATATTGACCAGTGATTTTGTTGATGAAAAAGCTTCTGCTCACTCCAAATGGAGGGGGAGTGGAGGAAGGGTTTCTTACTCCTTTTCACCATGTGAGGAAGAACCTAAACAAACAGCAGAACAGACTAAGACCTCTCAGTCTTCTAGGAGAGAACAAGTTTCATTTCCTGATACAGACTAGGAGAAAAAAAAAATTGACTTTGATGATGTAGAGACTATGGTAAGTTAGTGGATGTAAAGGAAAGTGATGCAGGGATAAATGAGGAACAGAGAAGAGTTTTTACAGGCAAGTGAGAGGAAGAGGCTGAGGGGACAGAGAAGACAGAGGAAGAAACTAAATACCTCTAGTAAATAAACATTGCAGTGAAGTTGAAAGTTGGTGATAAAGAAATATACTGAACATTACAAGGATGTGGCAAGACCAGTTTTAAAGACCATATCAGACACTTTTTATGTTTGTTGCAATGGATACTATCACCATCTGTCACACTGTAGCATCTGCCCACAGTTCTAAAATGTTACAGTATCTTAGGAAGGTGGATTAATTGTGCTCACAACTATCTTCCCTTGGACCTGTGCAAGTGTATAGATACTGCTGATTCTTCTTAATCTGCGCATTGATATATGAGTTTATCATCACATGAGAATTGCATAGCTCTGACAATTCTTTAGCTAAAGTAACACTGCAGGATACAAAGGAGACTAGATTTTGTAGCTACCAGAACATCAAAAAACATTGTAATAGCTGCAACAAAGGGAGTATTTGAGAAGGTGGGTTTGTACTTCAAGCATTGTATGAAATCTTTGAGTTATTGGCATGAGGAGTTCTGTCGATCTAGAATCAGAAGTATTTTCTCGTCTGTTTTTAGAGGGATTGTACACCCTGATTCATTCTGTCTCATAAGTGACTAACACAAAGTTAAACTGACTCTGAAAGATCCAATATTGTTTAGGATCAGGAAGAGACATAATTTGCCCCTCCACTCAGCCCTGGTAAGGCTGCATCCGTGATTACTGTGTCCAGTTCTGGGCTCCTCAGCATGAGAGACATGGAGCTCGTGGAGCAGGTCCAGCAGAGGCCACAAGGGTGATGAGGGACTAGAGCATCTCTTAGGAGGAAAGGCTGAGGGAGCTGGGCCTGTTTAGCCTCGAGAAGAGACAACAGAGAGGCGACCTTACCAATGTATGAGGAAGAACTTCTTTGCTGTGCTGGTGACCAAGCACTGGAACAGATTGCCCAGAGGGGTTGTGGAGTCTCTTTCACTGCAGATATCCAAGAACCATCTAGATGCAGTCTTCTGCCATGTGCTGTGGGATGACCCTGCTTAAGCAGGAAGGCTGGACCAGATCACCCACTGCAGTCCCTTCCAATCTTACCGACTCTCTGATTCTGTGATAATTTGTAGTTTGGAACAAGTTAAAAACATATTGACTATTTGCCTTACTACCTCTCTAAAGGATGCTCTGTAGTAAACTGAAGTAACTCTGGTGTGTCAGGTGTTTCCTTCTATAAACCTCCTTTTTAAAATGTGCAGCACAGTGTTTGCCTAGCTGTATCTCCTTCTGGAGAACAGCCCTTTATGTCTCTGACACCAGGATAGTGCTCTATGACCTGCATAGATGTGAAATAATTCTTTGGTTCTCTGTGGGACAGCAGGAAGGAAGGGCATAGAGCTTCCCAGTGGATGGGTCCTCCACCTTTCCTCCCATGGTAGGCATCAGTTAGATGTGGAAAGCTACAGGCCTTTGGGCTCACATAAACTCTTGTATTTCTCCTTCTCTTTTTCTGTTGCTTTCTTCCCCTTCCAAATGAAAGCCTGTTAGCTTTAATTATTTTTTTAAATTCTTTTAAAGCAAAAGATTTTCCAGAATTCTAATTAAGGGAATAAAGAGTAAAAAACACTGCTCCAGAATGCTAGTTTTAAGTCATCTTCTGTGTTTAGTAATTCTAGTTTATGTTGAATTTGTTGTGAATTCACTGTTCTTTTCAGCATTTCTTTATCATCCTAAAAATATGCTTAGTCTGAACTATGTTAAATTAGTTTCCATGGAAGTCAATTAAATACCCTCAATTCCTTCTAAATTCACAGATAATGGGAAGAATTAAGCCTAAATCCTGACTTGGGCTTATTTTCCAGAAACTTGCATGAGAACTTGTACTGTTTGTCTGTGCATGTGTTTAGTCCCACAAAAGGCCCAGTTGCCAGGCCAGTGTAACTGGAATTGATAAAACTGGAGATAGCTGGCCTTGCGTTAACAGGCTTGGCTTTATTTGCAGAATTCATGCGGAACCCATGTGTGGATGCTGGGTTGATCCCTCCCTTGGTGCAGCTGTTAAACTGCAAAGACCAGGAAGTATTGCTTCAAACAGGACGTGCCCTGGGCAATATATGCTACGATAGCCGTGAGTGTTGAAATCTGCTGTATTTTGTACATGCTCCTGTGGAAGGGAGGGGAGTGTTTTGGTGTTCTGTACATGGTGTGCTGGAGGGTCATTTTCCTCTTTTCTTGGTTTTCATTTACCCCACCGTTCTTCTGATTGTAAGGGAAAATTGAACATCACACTTGCATAATGCTTTTGTGACCAAAAGATTAAAACACCTTTTCAATACTGTGATACAACTGGATATAAAGATAGAAAAGTTTTGTGATCCTGGATTTTGGTTTTTTGGGTTTTTTTCAAACATAATGAACTAAGTTTTCAAGGAGCAGATGCTACATATTCAGAGGTACTGAACAGTTAATTTTTCCTCAAACAGAATGTGTTGGAAGGGAACAGAGTCAGAAGAAAATATTCATATTCTAACCAGTCTCAAAGCTGTGCAGAGCTGCATATGTGACTGAAATGATGCCTGAGTTATGTTGCTGATTCTCAAAATTTTTATGTGGCCAATCAATTGCTCTAGGATTACATACTGGTATTTTTGGTAGTCAAGGGTGGTGGCAGGCGGAGGTTTGTGAGGTTTTTTAGCTTTTTATGGACACAATACTTTTTACACTGAGAAGCAATTGAGTTTTGAAATGCAGTTGTCAATCCATGTTCTGATTACATGCATGGGTGTGTCATCTGCAAAACCAAACCAGCGGTTACAGTGTTTTGAAAATGCAGCCTCGTTATCCTTTACTTCAAATTTTTGAAAAAAGCCAGTGCACAATAAATATGGTGCAGAAGCAGAGACACAGGAACATGGTTTTATGCATATGAAGGAATTAGAAACCTATAGATGTCTGCAGATGGGAAGTGAGATGAAATTGTAAAATCATTCTGTTATCCTGAGAGTTAGTGCCTTATTTTATATGGCAAGAGTTTTTCTGCATACTATATTCCATTAACCAAAAGTTTTGCTGCATGAATACTGATTGTAGCCTTTCTGTTTGCTACTTTTTTCATCTGAGTTTGAAAATTTACACTTTACATTGTTTTAAATTACCTTGCCTTTGACCTCAGGGAAGTTAATCATATATTGGAATTTCCAGTTACAGAGAACTACTGCTTGAGGATTTTAATGTATAATTCTTTCATTTAGGATTTTCTTTAAGGTGACCCTTCAACTGAACAGCTGGTTCCTCATGGAAACTTCAAGTAGAAGCTGTTAAGCTTCCTATAACATAATTTATTTACTATATTCTGTTTCAGGATTATTTATGAGATCAAGGTCACTCTCAAGTGCACTGGTTTATTTCATATAAGTAAAATCTATGTAACCATTCATGTCGTTGTTCATTCCACATTTTTTCATGAAATAAGGACACACAGAAATGGTTTTGTAGCATGCGGTTTTGTGGACTACTGCTGGCTTTTACAGTGCAGGATTTATTGTGTACAGAAAACTGTATTACTCACCTTGTGTTGTCCTTCTGTGGAGCAAAGCTGACACTGATAAAATCTACAGTACGCAGTGATGTGTTCTGTGTGCCATGTGTTGTCATGCTCCTGTGGGAGGACAGTCACTACCTTCCCTGTGTATTTGAATAAAATTAATGAGTAAAGTCAAGGTTAGCATATTTGATTTGAGTGGAAGAGGCTATTTACAATGCTTAGTTGTCACCCACCTTATCTGACATTTTCTATGTTAACTTAATGTATAATTATTAAATAGTCACGTGTTCTATCCTAAATTCTTATTTAGAACAAATGTTTTCACTGTGCTTATTACTAGAAAATTTAATAGATTTTACTCTTGGTTTTCCCTAACAAGAAGATATAAAGTATAACAAAGACAAGATGTGGAAGCCAGTGATTTTAATTAAAAATGTTACATATCGATAGTTTTTTTTCTTTTCAATTGAAACAAAAGCAGCTGTTACCCTTCTGGTAATTGTGATTTGTATAAGAACTCAAAATATATCAATAACTCTATTTTTTGATATACATGAGCACTTCTACTGCCCATGTAACTATAACATGCAGTAATGAGGAATGTCTTTAAGTCCTAAATCAGTGTTAGGCTAAGACTATGCAGTAAAGCCCATATTGGATGGCTCATGACAATAATTCTATTTATTGAAAGCCCCTGTTGTCCTATATTTCATCCCAGTGAGCATGCATCACGTTGTTTAGTGACAGCTTGTGCCAAAATGAGTTAATTGGGTCTCTGTTTCTGAGAGAAGTTGGTATAGTGCAGGATGAAAGTTGTGGGACAAATGGCTGCTTCTGCAGGGAAAGCCCCTTAAAACTGGCTTTGAAGAGGAGAAGGTTTGCCTGAATTGTTTTTCCTAATTAAAGGAAAATGGCAGTGGTTTCTCCGTGTTCACAGATCCCAGAGTTGCTGCATGAAGGCAAGACCATTTCCACGTAAGTTCAGGAGTGACTACTCCTGGAACACAGCTACTATGGAAAGGTAATTCATGGCTAAGCCCCAATGCTTCCACAGGGTAAAGGGGGAATTACACCTGACCAAAGACCTCACTGAACAGATTCATTTCCTCACAGAAAACATGAAATGAAAACCTGTTGAATTACTGACAGATTTTCTTCTCCATTAAGTTTGAAGTAGATGTGTTATTGTCTGGGTGCTCATCAGTGTGTTAACCCTCTAAAATACTACTGAATCACCTATTTGAGCATGGAAGAAAATACGGATAATTCAATGCATTTCATAAACAGTTAAAGAGGAGAAAATAGGTCAAACTTATACCAAGCAGCCTTGAGGGCATCCTTTTAAAAATATTTGAAGAAATCTGTGTTATATGAACCTCTGAACATCAAGAATACAGGCAAATATAATTGCAAAGCAGAGTAGAAGGAAACTTTGTTGGTACTGATGAGGCTTGTGGTCTCCCAGCCTGCCTCTGGTCTGCAGAGATGAAAGAAACAATTGAGGCAGATAAAAAGATTTTAAATCAGAAGTAATGAATTGCAGACTGTCAGAAGCAACTGTATGCAGACTGTTCCGTGCAGCCCTACCGTTTAAGAACAGATATATTACTGCCTCTTCCTGTACAGCTTGTAATTGTTCTACATGCTTTATCTAGTAAATGCGACATACACCTCAGCCCCTAAATTTTCATCAAAGCAGTAAGTGCAAAGTAAAGAAATGGAGACATGATCTCTCCTCTTCTCTTTCCTGCTTTCTCTCCCACTATCTACAGTCTGTACCAAGTACAGCTGCTTGTACTTCCAAATCCCCAGACAACAGAGTCCTCAGCCTCACTCATGGGCAGACTTTTATCGGAACTATATTATTACATGCAAAGCTCCTAGCCCATTCTTTTCTTTTGACCACCAGTTATGTGGTTTTGCTTATAATCAAAGCTAAATTCTTAGGCATTGTCCAGTCAGAGAATAACAGCTATCCTAGGTGCTTCACCAGTCTTTATCCATGAGTCAAACTAAAGGTGCCTTTCTACTGTCTGTTTGTCTGTCCATCCCCTTCTGTCATTCTCCCTAGTGCTGTTTAGTAAGTGCTTTAGTAAATTTGTTCATTAAGGATATTACAGAGGTACATATGTTACAAATAAGGGATACCTCCCAAATTCTTCTAAGTTCTCTCTGCACCTTGGCTCCATATGCAGCATAAAGATCTCTGTTTCATATGGTTCTTGCTGTAGAAAGCAATGTCTTAAGTCAGTACAGAATGGCTAATTCTGCCGTAGATAAAGCCTAAGAATTATTTGCTACCATCAGCCCTTGGGGTATTAAGTTAAAGAAAATCATTATCCAAATTGCACTTTGTGATCACATAATGAACAACCTGGTGATTAGTACACCCCTTGGCTCTCTCTGTTGGCTTTTGTCACAGTAGACTAGGAAGACTTGGGTGACTTGACTCATGTGGCTGATCAAGTGTGTGGGCGACAGGGAGATTGAGACTACAGTTTTCAGCTTAAGCCTACTTTCTTGCAAAACCAAGACAATGTGTGAGAAAGACGAAACCTGTCTATAGCCAGCTCTCTGTCCTACTCTGACACTCCCCACACCAGTGCAGTTTGTATAGATGAAAGATCAGGCCAACCAAATAAATTTTATTAAGAATTTTAATGGAAGATTATGCTATATTAAATTAGTATTATTTTCTTAGCTACTAAGAGCCTCACAATACTTTTTATCATGAAGTTTGTGATGCACATGCTATCTTAATCTCAGTGATCTTTCCACAGGTAATTTGTTAGGCACTTTAGTTCTGAACAGATTGACAAACTACTTTCCTGTGTTTTTATGTAGCATTGTGCACATGATAGAGACTGCCCTAGTTATGCTATAAAAGTGATAATTCTAAGAGGAAGTGAAAGGCTGGGATGTTTAGAGCCTGATTCAGTAGCCATACAAACTAGGGGGAGTCATTCTGATTGACTTCAGTTGAAATTAGATTAGACTCTTACCCATTAGAAAATAATTCCTTCTTGCTGTCTAGAGCATTTACATATTCAGAAAGCTAGCAAAGGGAAGTAAGCTCCCTACATATTTTGTAATGGAAGTGAAAAATTTCCCATTCTGTCCTTCCATAATATACATATTAATGGTAGTGCTTAGAACTCTCCTTGGGGAATCCAGAAGTTACTTCTTTTTGTACCACTACCTTGTTTCTTCATGAAACCGCCAGCTTAGGTACATGTTCTTAGCAACCATACTTGGTATACAAACATCTACAGAGTTGGAAAGAAGCTAGAAATGCCAGCTCATTCTATAAAGGTTCTGCTCTGACAGCTGCTTATCTGCCTTTCTCAGCAGGAAATTTATTGCGTCCTTTTCTCTTTTCCCAAGCTGTACATTTCTTTGTTATCTATGCAGTCTTACTTATATTGATGGCAAGACTCCTAGCTGAATTTCAGCTATGTGGCCTTTCACATAAAACCAGATCCCTCTTTGTCTCAGCCTCAACACCAGAACATGAACATTTTATCGCTTTTTGTTAAAAAGATTCTATACGTGCTATAAATTGTGTAAACGCAGCTGCCAGTCTTGAAAGAATGTACAGATTTTTTGCAGGGATCTGCTAAGAAAGGCTAAGTACAAAATTAAGAAACTGCTCAATTGTACAGTTATGTTCTCTCAAGAGATAGGATTAATTTCAGGATCTACAGGAGAAAATATGACACTTAAAAATAAAATACACTTGGAAAGAAGTCAAATCCAGTTTTTTTCAAAAAATGGCATAACCTTTTTCATTACCATATGGACAACCACCAGAATCCTAGAACACAACTGATGTTGATAATGGCACACTACTGGCTATGATCATTTTTATGAAGGTCACCATGATTCATGCAGCTAGGCAGCATCTTACCACGATTTTTCATTTATCATTGTACTAGATCCTACCAAATGCAAATGCCATCTACTAAGCTGTTTCCCAAGAAATACCATGAAATCAAGACCAGAGTCCTTAAATTGTTGCTTGAAACTGAGTTTTTTGCTTGCAGAAAATTCAAATTCAAGGTTTTGATTGTATAGTAATAGTGTTTTACCTTTAGATCTGTCCTCTGAGGAATATCACAGTCTTAGAAAACTACAGCATTTTTAGTTTAGAAGTCCTTGATAGTGCAGGTTTTTCTCCAAGGCTGTGCACACAAGTATTGCATCAGCTACAAACTAGAGTATATGTATGCCAACATATACTTCCTCAGTAATATTGAGGTTTTATCAGCAATTAATCATGAATGTTCTTAGGAAGCTGTTAAACACTATTATTCTAATTTACTTATTTTAGAGCTGGCCTAAATGGAATCAGAATGATGAGAAAATCTTCCTAGAGCATCAGAGAAAAGCCATTTGAGAGGTGATGCAAAACCCATGAGTTCTCATTCTCAGGCTAGGCTCCTTCTAGGCTTCATTATTTGGGCCAAGTAGCACTGACCCCAAACCCAGGACTTGCCTCAGCTATTTCTAGGTCCCAGGTCCACTTACTACTTTTTGAATTCTTGGAATAATTTTCTTTCTTTTTCTTGTAGGGGAAGAAAAATACCCTAGTAGAATCTACAAGTACGCTTTATGGTGGATTCTTTTGGTTTTGTTTACTTTTTCCTTCTTGGCCTTTTCCCAACCTACTGCAAATCCCCATGGGTTACATGCTTTCTGAGACTGCTCCTCTGGGTGCTTTGGTGGAGACCTACAGCTCATTCAGGCTCTTTCAGATAGCAGCACCACTGTCACACAGTACCAGGCTAAGCCTCTTGCCAAGCTACTTTCAGCAGCAGCCAGCAGCACACACCTATTCTGCACCAGACTGCCATGCTCAGTTCACACCCTTCCTCTTGGAGAGTTTGAAGCTGAGAGACAGCATTGCACTACAGGGCCTGAGAACAGGAATTCTAAATTAATTGTGATGTGCAGGTCTATTCTGTTAATAGCATGAGATACTATAAATGCCTATTTACCAGTGTAGAAAAACTGCCTGCCTTTACTGTATAATTGGGTTCCATGATTTATTTCATACTGTATGAAATACTAAGCTGGCGTCAGCTCTGACTTACACTCTCGTAAACCTGGAGTAATTTATTTGACTGCAATGGAATTACTAAGGAGTTACATAGAGTTGCAAAATCATCTGAAGAGTCTGCTGTAAGCGTATTGCATATGAAAAGGAAGGCAGAGGGAAGTCTACATTCATCTTGGAGGACCTTTACCTGATTTTAGTATATCTAAGTAGAACATTCTCTTTATAGTTGGCTTCTTTAATTTCAAATAGAATTTGGTAGCAGTCATTACTACATTTTAATTACAGACTGAAGTATCCTTGAAATCCAGAACAAATGACTTGCCAATACTGAGGCTAGTAGTTTTGTATGTCTTGTTGCTGAGAAAAATATTTCTGCTGCTTTATTGGAATCTCAGATCCAGTAGTAGCATTTGACTGGAAGTATTGAAGACTTCAGCAGTAAATTCATCACTGTTCTTTTGTCTGAAATCAGAAACACATAATTTTTCTTGTATTTATCTGACATAAGAGGAATATGACAAATAAGCAAATTTTATTGAAATTAAATTATGAACTTGAATCTGTCTTGCATTTGACTGCTGCCTCAGCATAGTGTTAAGAAGATTGCAATACTGGCACACTTACCTTTCTCTTCAGGTGCTCTGCCAAGCTCCTGACTCTGTAGACAAAAGAAATGATGAAAGAGATTAGGGCTTGTTGGCATTGATATCCTGTGGTCCATGCATTGAACATAATATGAAGAGTCTACCAAAAACATCCCTAGATCTCTATTTGGATACAACATTTAAAAATTGTGTTTGTTAGAATAAACTAGTTGCATAAGAGGGCCAGTACACTGCTGCATCTGTTGTCATTAGCCAACAAAATTGCTGGCAACAGTTTTATCCAAAAAGATCGACTCTACCTATTTTCAGTCCTTGAAAGGACTGTATTAAAAGACAATGTTCTGCTAGTGTTTCTAGTTCACTGTTCGCATATTTATTGTTTAGCAATTATTCTAAAGGAATAACTTATGAAACAGTACCCTCAATGCTTACCCATAGAGCTGAGGATAGCTGCCAGCATTTTAAGATGAACTGACTACAGGACAATTCTGTTTATCTCTGAAGCAAGCATAACTAATTCAAGATTGTTTTTTTCTTCATAAAGCAAAACTTTTAAGGTTATATTGATTGATTTTAATCAGTAAGCAAATAAAACAAAACTGTAGTTCTGGTAATCAGTCTTATAATTCCTGAAGGAATTAATAAAGGAAAGGGAAGTTTCAGTATAAGACAGAGCAATCCCAGAAATTATCTTTCAAATTATTAAAACATGGATCTCAAAATAAAAAATTGCTGTGTAATGTTCCTTTTAGACAAGTGCTCAGAAGACATCAACAAACAGCAAACCATAATAGTGCAGTGTAATCACATGAAGCTTACTTTCCTTGAAAAAATAAAATTAATGAAATGCTACTACGTAGTGTGTAACAGGGTTATGGTCTGTAGTCATGCAGTCAGAGAACTGATGGGGCAGTGACTAAAAAGCATACAGAAACAGACAGAGGATAAAAAGTAGAGTCAAGTGTTAAAACTGAATTACAGCATTGCATGAATTGTTTTAATCTTACAGTGTTCAGACAGGAAAAGGTAAACTCCCAGTTTGTGTAAGTGGCAGTGTTTTTCCTAGTGTCTACATAGACAATGTCATTTACACTGTCTTAGGGTTTGCCACTGTTTTTTGAATATTTTCTCTTTCTATTTTTTCCACCAGGATATTTTTCCTTTGGAGTTCTACTCCTCCATTTTTTTCCTCACACATGTTCGTAATTTTCTGTCACATCATAATTTCCTTGCAGCAGCCAGTTTGCTATCACAGATGATTATGGTTTCAGGTGA
Source organism: Orthonyx spaldingii (assembly GCA_013397795.1). Lineage (NCBI taxonomy): Eukaryota > Metazoa > Chordata > Aves > Passeriformes > Orthonychidae > Orthonyx > Orthonyx spaldingii. The sequence continues at coordinate 67,272 of VZTJ01003229.1, forward strand.
AAGAATAAGCAGCAGGAGCAAATGAGTACCTCACCACAAAAGTCTTAAAAAGAGGACCTAATTAAAAAAACAGGGGAAAATAGAACATGTAGAAAGAACAGCCCCTCTCCACCTCCCAACTTGGACTAATGTAAATTAGTTCATCTTTTTTTAATTAAGAAAAAAAGAAAGAGTTATCTGTAAAGCACTGGTCTAATCTAAGCAATATTTTGGTCAAAAATGCAGGATCGTAGCCAAATGTAATAAAGATGAAGTAATTAAAGTTAAATGGCAGCATGTCACTTAAATGATTTGATCATTACACAAGTAAAAAGAATTTTAAAATAAATACTGTATTATTCCCATATCACCCAAACTTGTGGTTTTGGCAGTTTGGTTTATGCAAATCAGGGACCTTGATCATGCAGATCATCCTTTCCCTCCCTGACTTGCACCATTTATACCAATGCAACTATTTACACCAAGAAACTTTTACAGAACATGAATTGGGGAAAGGATAATTCAGGTTTCCAGTTGCAAGACAAAACCAGAACATTTCAAAACATAAATGTTATACTTAAAGCCCAAAAGACCGTTTTTAAGAAATGCCATCAAATAGTTTTTTAGCTGATTATCTGAGAAATGGGTGTATTTCTTAAGCCTAAATATTTTCTGATACATGCTTCTACTATGGTACAACCCTTTTTTCCTGATTTAGATTTTTTCTTGTTAACATTTTGTGACTTAGTGATTTGTTTTAGGGCTTGGTGAATTAGGGACAGAAAAATCAAGGGAAAATGATGCAACAACAGCTTGGGAAAAGCAAATTGAAACTACTCTAAGTGTTCCATTGCAAAGATCTAACAATCATGCATACTAAAAAAAGGTTGGTTGTTGACTTTGAGCATAGTTGAGCAACAGGAAAATTTGACAAGACTGTTCATAGAGGGAATGTGAACAATCACAGTAATCTGATAATACATGTAAAACCCTTTTTTTTTGCATAAAACTCTTTTGAGCAACTCAGGATAGAAAAAGGGACTGTACTAATTCTTAGAGATGGTTGTGTTGAATTGGGCTAAAGAACATTGTGGAAGTAATAACTCATTCTGTAATAAATCTTACTGTACCTTTTACAGGGAAAAATCCCTCTGGTTTCTTGGGTTGTCATTCTAGCTTATTTAGACAGTATTACATGTACTTTAAAAAAGCTATACAACAGCATTGCCCTTTGTGGGCTGCAGTGAAGCATTTTGAAGCAAAAATGTGAATGCTCTCATTAAACTGTTTAATCACTGTTCTCTTAGGAATAGCAAATGTTTATTTAAAAAGGTCAAAGGAAAGAAATTCAACACAGCTTCTGGGAGGCTTGGAAGCACGTTAAGTGTGGGAGTTCGTAGAGCTGCTGCACTGCAAGGTAATAATTGGCTTGAGAACACGACACAGCAACATGCTGTGGGCTTGTTTTGACTGTAGATGATTTGGAGTTTGATGAGTATTCTTGTGTACTAAATCTGTTCCTTAGCGACAGAGGAGTAGTGAGAAGTGAGTTGGTGAAATGCACATGAAGTGTTCTGAGTCAGGACTACGCTTTCTGCTTGGAGATGCAGTGGAGTGTCACAGCAGTGCTGGCAGTGGGTAGGCAGGACCTTCAGTGTGAAGAAAGGTACTTCACACTGTACAGAATTTAACAATTTATTAAACATAACAATCAGAGAACCCACAAAACCAAGCAGACAGTGCGCTGAGCACTCTTCAACTGAGTACAACAATACAGATTTCACGGTGGCTTTTTATATTTCTTCGTCATCCAGTTGGTGATTTACCTCTTTGCACTTCCGCGTTGCGCCGCGCCAAGCCACGGCGGAGAGACAAGAGAAAAAACACCTCCTCCCAAAATGGGAAGCGCAGGACTTGGGTAGCCCCTTCCCAACCCCCCCGGCTGGCTGTGCCACGCGGGGATGGGGGAGAGAGAGCGGAGCGGCGCTCCGAGAAGCCCCACTGGCCGCCGCAGGGCGGGGGAGGGGGAAGCCTCCCGCTCGCTGCACTGGGGAGGAAGCAGCCTCCCTCTGCCGGTTGCTCTGCACACGGGGAAAAAGAAAGGGGGGGGGCCGCCCCCACTCACTGCTGCTCGGGGTGCGGGGGAAAGGGGGGGGCCACCCCCACTCACTGCCGCTCAGCGTGCGGGGGAAAGGGGGGCCGCCCCCCGGGTGTTATAGTAACGTCGCAACAGACCATCAACTCATTAACATAAGGCACTTAACATAGCAACAATTTTAAATATGGAAGTCAATTTCAATTAGCCATTTATAACATTCAGGATATTCCTCCTACATCTGGCACAGGATTCTTTGTGGCCCTGCACTAATGAGCTGAGTTAATCCTCTTGGGCAAAGAAGGCAGCACCAGGAGATCCTAATTATAGCACTCGCCCAGGTCTGTTCTTCACTCAGCTGCCATGGACAGAGAAGCAGCCACACAGGATGAGCTCCAGCATGGGAAAGAGGGAGAGCAACAAATTCAATAATGGCATCCCCTTTACAAGT
>VZTJ01003231.1:0-25637 GCA_013397795.1 Orthonyx spaldingii
GCCAGGGTCAACCCACGACAATATGGAAAGACCAAACAGATAAAACTATGAGACAATGTGCTCTCTCTCATATTGGATTCAAATACAAGAATCAGTTTTAACTTCTAAAAGTTGTTTTCTGAATTGTCTAACACCAGTGAGAGAATCATAATAGAAATGATACCTGAAGGATAAATATATGCTTTAATAACAACGCTGAAAGAAACACTATTAAGTTTACATCAAGGCTCTAGAAATTTTTATTCAAATAGTTTAAAAATATGTGCCTTATACACAGAAGAAAGCACACATTTTATTTTTAAGTAATATGATTTGAGCTGTCAACAGTATTTCTTCCTTAAAAATTTTAGAACACATATATCTTCTAAAATAACAAACCTGGCACAGTCAAGCAAGGAACATCCTGTTTTCATTTAAAGCAAGATAAAATAAAGGAAGATAATTGCTTCAAAACTTGGAGATTTAAAATTATGAACGTGCTCCTGCAAAGTGACACCCGGGATTTAGGTTGAAAAGTTCACTTAGAAAGCCTTATAAATCAAACTAAATATTGTCTATAATCTATGAGCCAATCTAAGGCAATCCCATTGTTACCAAGCTGCCCAGATGTCAAATTCATTTTGTGTAAACTACTGACAAAATTGTGGAAATATCCCAGAGAAGAAAACGTGCAGAAAAATAATTAGCTGCGACTGTTGAGCAGATGCAGTACAAGCTCTTCATCCTCTGCCAGAGAAAGCCCAGTATCTAATGGCAAATAGGGGTCCTCCTCTTGGCTGAATTGCACCTTCTTTCTTTTCAGTGACATTTCTTCTGCTGTGGCACTGTTGCTATAGCTTCTTTTCCTTCTTCCACTCTTCTCCTCAAGTTCACTGCAGAAAAATATCAATTAGTCTTTTTAACAACTGTGGTAATCAATATCATCATGTAATCTAACAATTCCTTTTAAACAAGGCAAATTTGTGTCAAGATATGAGCAAACAAAATTACAATTCAGAAAGGTGAAGCAATGCAAGCTGATGAACTCTGAACGTCTAAATTAAAGATGCTCTCAGACCGAGGTGGTGGTGGATGTTCTGCTGTCTTAACTGATTACAGTGTATCAAGATATTGCTATCAGTCTTATCTAATATTTGCTGCCTAATACAACAACAGACAACTTGACAAAACTGATTTAGTGATGTGTCAGTGGACCTTGACATGCATTCAAGATCAAGCCTACAATAAACATGCACCAAAAATGAAAATATAAGAAGTGTCATTTCAATGGCTAATCCTACAGTTAATACAGTTTTGATTTGGGACTATCTCATTTGATCACTCTTTCCCCTTCTTTCAGACGTTTCCCTTGGAAGCCACTAACCATGTCTTTGCCGTGAGAGGAAAAGCCCAAACCCAGTAATTTTCCCTGGTGAATTCCTATTTCTTCTGCTATTTTTCTTAAGACTTGAATGAATTGCCTTTTGCAGCCTTCAATCTGGATGAAACAGCTGCCAATCTGTTTTATAACCCTGGTTTCTACCACATGGCCACGTGGCAGCAATGGGAGGAAAGACAGAGCTTTCATGTATCTTCATGCATTTTTTTTGTCCAAAACATAGAAAAATTGCTATAAATCTTCTTATCTGAGTTTAAAACAATGTATTCAAATAAAATACATTCTAAGATATATCTGTGAACCAGATTATAGAGAGCTGGTTGTCGTATGCTGTAGGGTAGAATTCATACCCAAAAAACAGTATAATGCAAACCCCTGCATCCTAAACTGTTCCATACAAACAAGCTAACTGAAACAAAACAGCATTCTCAGCTTTTCATGTGTGTATTTTTTAAAATATAACAAAAATAAAAATGGAACTACAAAAATGGAGTTTAGGCTTTTCTAAAAAAGTTGGTTAAATTCCGATTTTCAATTAAAATTGGTCAAATTTCTACTCAGAAAATTCAGATTACTTTAAAAAATGTTTCAACAAGAATTTTTTAATGTCCATAGTTTTTACAATTGCTGAAGTGTAAATATAATGCTTGTGAATGTTTCATTCAGAAATACTGTTTAGAGACATAACAATTAGAAAGAGCAGTTACAACAAATAGCTCTAATTGGGGAAGACTGTCCTTAGAATCAACACAGCAGAGGAACTCAATGCCCAATTCAAATCACCTTTAGCTGCCCACCTTATTTTTTTCCATTAACAGGATCAGTTAGCAGCCTGTGAAACACTGATTTCACCACTCACTGGAAACCAGCCCAACCCAAACATTAACCCCAAAAGATGGCAGTTTTCAGCAAGTTCCCAAATTCTCTCTGAGAGGGATCAGCAGCACCATGCACCTTGTACACTGTGCTTTCTGGCTGCCCCTCCACAGAGATGAAGGAGTTATTACATGAGATCCTGTGTATTGCACCAGCCTTGTGCTGGTGGGCTGCACATGTATGACCTGCCTCCCTCTCTCATCCATCCCACCTTTCATAGAACAGTGCCGCCTTCTGGCTGCTCATTACAGGCCAGAGGAAGGAGGGGAATCCTATAAGAAACACCCTGCATTTCCACAATTAAGGCAAATGAAATACCCCACCTTCATATTGTTCTTCCCTGTCTACCCAAGAGAAACGGTGTAAAGAAACATGGTCTAGTGAAAGGTGTCCCTGCCATGATCCAGAAGGTCTCTTCCAACCGAAAATATTCAGTGATTCCATGAATAGCTGACAACTGCACCAAATACTCACTCTTCCTATAATTCACAGGATATAGCAACTTTGCTGGCTTTGAGCTGTCGTTTGCATGGGGGCGGCTTTTCAGGGCTCGCTACCAACATTTTATTCCTTTTCTGGGAAAGGACTCTCATATTTCTCTCTGTAGTGCTCAAGATACTCCATAAATGCTGAAGCTATACTGACAGTGTATGAAAATACACTGCAGGATAAAGAATTCTCACTTTTCCAAGTGGACAGTATGGTAATGGGCTGGAATTTCATGGTGTTCACTTTGATCAGGACAGACTGTTAGGGGTTCACTTTAAAAGCACAAGGAAGGCCTCATTAAGTAAAAGCATTTTAGCTTGTTTGCAAAAGAGCCAATTATTTCCAGTCTTTGAATGGACTCTGAAGCCCAGTTTGCATTCATAATTGACTAATGCTTCATCTAGGACATTAGTTAAAAACATCTTAGCAATTAAAATACTGCAGAAACCTCACAAGCTATGCATTTGTACCTACAAGCTATGAAACAGTAGACTTTAAACACCAAGAATTATAATCACTTCTGGAGTTTCAGAGGCCCATAGAACTAGATGTCTATAAGGTAAAACATTTCAATATAAAACACATTCAGAAGGAACTGAACTGTGAGATTCCTCAGTTTTTTCCACAAAAACACATCAACGCAATTACGATTAATTTTCATCGTAAGTTTTGTGGGATGATTATGCTGAGTGAAGCTGCTTCTTACTATTACTGAGGGATTGTGCAGCTTGATTAGTAGTGTAATCTGAAGATGCATCTACACATAGGCAAGTGTATTTTCACACTAATTTGACCCCACCTGGGCTGTGAACTGGAGAGGTGAATAAAGAGGAACGTATAACACAGGATGCAGCAGCAGCAAAACCAACAAGCAATGAAGAGAGCTAAATAGTTGTGGTTTTGTGATGTACAAAAAGTTGATGCAAAACTGTATTTGATAATGACAGCTTAGGAAGGTAAGCTGAGAATCATGTGAAACGTGCAAATAAAATATTCCTAATCTTGAGATGCAGAAGAAAGAAGACTGACTGTCCACAAAATGATTTGGGTTGAAAGGAACCTTTGAAGAACAGCAAGTCCAGCCCCCATCCCTGTTCCTCCAGGATGGATTTTTACCAGCACTGGTTTGGGTGTTGTGGAAAGGGGCTGTACTACTGTGGAAGAGCAGTCAGAGTTGTAGATCTTACAAATGGTGACAGTAGCAATTTTAAAAGGAAGATGAAAAATGCGTGACATCATGATGCTCAGAGATATCCTGTGCTCATTCAGGATGCTTCTCCTTAGCTGTTTGGACAGAAAGCTCTTTGGAGTAGATGTAACAGGCGTAACTCTCAGGTCCACATGTGAAAGGACTGAGTGTGCAAAAGCAGCTCTATGGGAATGACTTATCCACCCACTGTCAAATGAATTCCTCCTCAGTCTCCATTAACTGAAAGCTGTCACCCTGCAGAGCCAGTCTTTTTATTGTTGGTCATTTCCCATGGACATAAATGGCCCCTTATTCCTCACAAACACACAAACTGATGCACTACTAGCTAGCATCCACAAATAGCCAAAATAAAGTTATTCTAAGGTAAATTATTTTCTAGCAGAAAAACTCAGTTAGAAAGCAATCCCCAATTCAGATGCAAACCAAGGCCAGTGCACCTTTTCGTCTTCTACTTATAACATTTCAAAAGTGGCATGTCCTTTTACCATCTGGTGAAATTTAGCTTTTCAGCTGCCTGAACAATCCATGCAGTCTGATGAAAGGATTTACTTTGTGGTTACACAGGTGAGAAAGTACCAACAGCCAGCTTATCAACAGGCACAGTAATTTCTGTGGTCACCATCTGCACAGCTGTAACAACTTAGTAAGATGCTATCATTTGGTAGGTAATATTTATTACTCAAACATTAAAGCACGGCTTATAAATCCTGTCCCTAAAACAGACATCAGCATATCTGAATGGCATCTGGGAAATGGAATCTATGACCCTGATAAGTTATACACCAAGAAACTCTAATTTTAAACTATTACAAAATAATCTTACAAGTATGTTTTCAGGAAATACCAGGGGGAAATAGAAAGCTCTAACTGTTAGCATTTAACTCGCTTCTAGGCTTTACAAGCCGTAAGGTTTAGATTTTAAATGCTTGAGAATCAGCCTTTTGAAATGTGCAGTCACACAGCCAAGTTGCTGTTGTTTAAACAATGCAGTCCTGCAAGATCTCTAGACAGGGTCTGCTTCACTTAACATTTATCAGACAATGCTTTGAAGCCTAGGCTTACCACCACTCCTCTGGAAACAAACCACCCTTGCCACTGAACTACAGGCCATGAGTCAAGTTTCCAGGCTGCAATAAAGCACACAAGCTCTTTCCCAAAGAAATGTACAGGAATAATGAATTAATCTGCTAGTAAAATACAGTTCAGAAAAGTTAGGAATGATAACTATTGGCATTTTGCTAATCAAACATGCTGTGCCCAAAACTTTTTCCATGTAATAAATTTTAATTCACAAGGCCATGGCAGCAATCCTAATGAAGATTAATTACTGCAGTCCCTTCCATAAAGCCCAGTGCAGCTTCTTCCTTACTTGTTGTCAGAATGCTACAGCACATAGAAATGGCAATTAAAATATACTGTGCTGTATTATTTTCTGGATCTGGACAGGACGGATTGATGAGCTGAGGCCACCTCTATGAGGTTCAACAAGGCCAAGGTCAGGTCCTGCACTTGAGGCACAACAACCCCAGGAAGTGCCACAGGCTGGAGGCAGGGGCTGGGAAAATGTCCAGCAGAAAAGGACCTGGGAGTGCTGGTCAACAGTGGTTGAACATGATCCAGTGTGTGCCCAGGTGGCCAAGAAGGCCAATGGCATCCTGGCCTGGATCAGCAATAGTGTGGCCAGCAGGACCAGGGCAGTGCCCCTCCCCCTGCACTCGGCACTGGTGAGGCCACACCTCGAATCCTGTGTTCAGTTCTGGGCCCCTCACTGCAAGAAAGACATTGAGGGGCTGGAGCGTGTCCAGAGAAGGGCAACGGAGCTGGGGAAGGCTCTGGAGCACAAGTCCTGTGAGGAGCAGCTGAGGGAGCTGGGGGTGTTTAGCCTGGAGAAAAGGAGGCTCAGTGGGGACCTTGTCACTCTCTACAGCTGCCTGAAAGGAGGGTGTAGCCAGGTGGGGGTCGGCCTCTTCTGCCAGGTAACAAGTGACAGGGACAAGAGGAAATGGCCTCAAGTTGCACCACTGGAGGTTTAGATTGGGTAACAGCAAATATTTCTTCACCAAAAAGCTTGCTGTTAAGCCCTGGAACAGGTTGCCCAGGGAGGTGGTGGAGTCACCATCCCTGGAGATATTTAAAAGCCGTGTAGATGTGGCACTCAAGGACATGGTTTAGTGGAACTTGGCACTGCTGGGTTAACAGTTTGACTTGATAATCTTAAAGGTCCTTTTCAACCTAAATGATTCTATGATTCCCTTACTGGCCATTCCACTGATATAAATCAAAACATCTCTAAAACTTAATATATATAAGCCTCTATCAAGAGCAATTCAGTATCTCCATGTCCAATTTTGCAGCTAATCAGAATGACCAAGGCTTTAAACAGAGACCTTTTATAATGTCTCTCCTACGGTGCTTTTCTGGCCAGCACAACATTAAGTTCTGGCCTTCACAAAGTCACAGATATGACCTGAATAATCCATGTTAGAAGGAGCACCATAATTTGCTAATGAATCATCTCAAAAGACAATGTAATGTCAACCTCATCTAGAATGACCTAAAACTTAGCAAGTCAACATCAGCATCCTGGTGTAAGAAGAAGCTGTAAGAAACTGCAATTTGTCCATAATTTCCATAAATAAAGGAAGGCATACAACCAAGTAGCACTGATTACTAACTTGCACACTTGTCAACTCATGACTTGTCCATAAAGTCACAAACAAAACAGTACCAGAACCAAGATATATCCCCCCATGTCCAAGATCTTTTCCATGCTGATCTAGGAGTTAACGTGATCAGTCACCCCCATTAAAGATTTAAAGAAGGTAATGATAAGGTCAATTGGAACTCTGTTCTTCCTCAACATTTTTATTTAAAGAGGTTGAGGAATTAGGAATACCAAAAACTCAATCTGACTGCAAAATTAATATTTAAGAAATCCAACTGCTTTTCTTTCACTGTGTTCTATATTCTTAGATTTTTCACCTCATTAACAATTTACATTTGATAGCCTTAAACCAAATATGATGAATGTTGCTAGATATACAAAAATTAATCTCATATTATATGCTTGAAGTCATTAATTACTCTGCTTGTAGAGGTATGGCTGGAAGGGAATTTTATGCAAAGGCAAATTTAGCTCATGATTTGTACAGCTCCCCCAGTATAAAAAAAACTCTGGGGGAGGACAGAGAGAAAATTAACAAGGGTTTTGACTTCTGAAACCATGGAGAGATGGTCTATTTTTAAAGCCTCTTGAAGGAAGACACCCTAGGTCTCACATATTTACTATGATTTATCCCTTTTAGAACCATTTGTCCCCACTTAAAGCAAGGAGCAGCTACTGTAGCCCAACACATTTCTATTTTAATCCAATTCTTTGAGCAAAATCTCTGGATTTTGGAAATATAAAACAGAATAGAGTTGTGTTTTCTAATCTCAAAGCCTAATTTCACTGTCTGCTACTCTCAGCTGATTTGTTTTTGTTAAAATCATTAGGTCAATATTTCCCAGCCGCAAAAGCAAATCATACAATTCAATAGCAATTCTAAAAGAGTTGCATGAGGCATGAGTGTTGATTCAACAGCCTCAAATCAATTTCCTTCACTGTATCTTGCTCCTTCTCAAAAGCCTTCTAAGGGGTGCTGAGAGCACTGAGCATCAAAGCTGACTTTGGAGCAGCTGCAAAGAGCCTTTCATTTCCAGGAGCATCCAAGCAGGATGCGTTGGAATGTAGAGCCATTGACGACTCCAGTGACAGCAAAGCATGACGGATAATCCTGTGCTGGCCATGGCCTGCCCAGGGAATATCAGTCACGTTGCTACAGGTTAAATGGATTTGGCCAAGTTATGGGGACAAGTATTGGCGTGTGATTGTCCACAACTGCTGCGACTTCGGATGGTGGCACCTAAAGCTCTTCCAGGCAATGTCTCAGGGTATTTTGGTGCAGTAGGACAGGCCAAGGACTGTTTCCAGTAAGCAGTGTTGATGAAACCACACTTCTTCAACATGGGTAGTGGTCTGTTCTCCAGCTCCAAAGTCAGCTTTGATGCTCAATGTAGGTATGTCTAGAGATACACTAGAGGAAACCTCCCTGGTTTCCTTTGATGTATGTTCTTCCTTTCCTAATCTACTCCACAGGAAGGGAAAATGACCAATGACTTTGACTTTCTTTATGTCGTAGCTCTCTTTAAGAGCACATGCCCTGACTCCAGGGGGGCCAGATCAGCCACTGATTCAACAAAAGTCTGCACTTATTACCACTGCCAAAAATCGGTCCATCTCTGTCAACTTTTATTCTTAAAGCATAGCTAATCCTGCATCTAGCTGACATTCTGAGGACAGGATCAATACAAAACCTGATGTATGAATACATAGCCCCCCTCGCAGAAAGAAGGAGCGATTTACTGCTGCTCAGAAAGAGCAATGCATTTCCCCATCCTTGTCAGTACTATTGACACACACTAGTGAATAGGTTCCAGGGGACATGGCCACCAGCCTGTTAACTTAAGGCTATCCAGGTCTTAAATCCACGTCCCGCACCCAGGCCTGCCTACTGCCTCTACAACATTCAGTGATACACAGATAAGGACAATCTAGCCCCTAGGATTCACCCGATTCAGATGAGAAAAGCAAGAGCTTTATGAACTTAGACATCTAGAAGACAGCAAAACAAAAACCTATGCTCCCATTTGAGTGTCAAGATCATCCTAGTCAATCTGTTACATGATACACGGTTTGTCAAAAACACACAAGAGTCCTTCTTCTTGTGGTGAACCACACAGGACTTCATGCCGTATCCCTTCATCTTCCCACAGTATGTTGCCATCAACTACAGACCCTCATTCCCACCTTGTGCTTTTCTATTAAACCACATGAAACAAAATCTTCTGATTCATACAAACACTGTTTTAAATTAATTTAGTTTATTATTATATATTTACTTCTAACTCAGAGTCCACTTCATTTGAGTGTTGAAAAGTCTGAGCAACACTGAATCACAGAACTTATCAAGTTTTACCATGCACAAATTTATTTAATACAGCACAGGTACAAAGGGATCACCCAAATCCTCAAATTACTTCAACATTTTTCCTTCCACACAGAACCTGCAATGCGACAGAAGAGAAATGCATTTCTGAAACAGAACAGACCCACCACTGGTCAAGGCTGAGTCCATCAGTGCTAGTGGGAGTGCCTCTGGGATAACATAGTTAAGAAGAGGAGAAAAAACAGTGCAACAGCAACAGCAGCCATGGAGAGGAGTGAGAATATGTGAGAGAAACAGCCCTGCAGGCACCAAGGTCAGTGCAGAAGGAGAGACAGGAGGTGTTCCAGGCATCGGAGCAGAGATTCCCCCACAGTGCATGGTGAGACAGCTGTGCTGCTGTAGCCCATGGAGCCCCAGGAGGCTGTGACCCCTTGGGAAGCCCATGCTGGAGCAGGCTCCTGGCAGGACTTGTGGCCCTGTGGAGAGAGAAACCCATGTTGGAGCACGCTCACGTTTGCTGGCAGGACTTGTGAGCCCACACTGGAGGAACCTGTTCCTGTAGGACTGTACACCATGGAAGGGACCCACACTGGAATAGTTCATGAAGAATTGAAGCCCACAGAAAAGAATTGAAGAAGACTGTGGAAGAAGTCCCCTGTGGGAGAGACCCCACATGGGAGCAGGGAAAGGATCCTCCCCTGAGGAGAAAGGAGTGGCAGAAACAACACATGATGAACTGACTGCAACCCCCGTTCCCCATCCATCCATGCTGCTGAGGATGGGGATGTAGAAAGAAGTGAGACTAAAGTTAATCCTGGGAAGAAGAGAGGTGTGGGGAGAAGGTGTTTTAAGATTTGGGTTTATTTCTTATTACCCTACTGTTATGTGATTGGTAATTAAATTCATTTTTTCCCAAGTCAAGTCTGCTTTGCCCATGACAGTAGTCAGTGAGGGATCTCTCCTGGTGTTATCTCGACCCCCGACCCTTTCACTACATTTTTTTCTCCACTGCCCAGCTGAGTGCACCAAAACTGAGGCTTTGGTAGGCACTGGCCATCCAGACAGTCAGTCCACCAAGACAACACATGAAACCGCCTGGGTACTAGTCAAGATTTTTGCATGTGAAACAGTCTCACTGAGATCCCTTCAACACTGACTCAAAAATCATTCTCATACAACTTCACAAAAGAAAATAATAGCCTCTAGCTCACATTATTGTTCAGCACCTAACACACAAACTTTTAAAACTTAAATACTAAGTCCTATGAGAAAGAGGAAGACCGTAAGATGAATTACTAACATGTAAACAAAACAGTTTATAAAAAACACCAACATTTTAAAATGAACATGGAAAATGGTGCATACCTATACCTGTCTTCGCTTTCTGAATCCTGCTCTTCATCAGAGTCTTTGTATTTATCAGGATCTGGGAGAGTGCTTGGATCAAAGTCTTCTTCACTTCCACTGTGAGCAAGAAAGGCCACTGTTTCCTCTTCAACCTGTCAGGTGACAAACAGAGAGTTATAAGACAAGCAAACAAGTCCATGTTACTTGTCACAACCCCATTAATAGGGAGGCTGTAACAAAAACCATTGCCCTCAAACGCAGTCAAACACTGCCAGTACTACAGCAAGGAAAAGAGAATAATTTCTGTCATCACCAGTGCTCTCCTCCAAGGCTGTTTGTTAAAGGCTGAAGAAACATTATTAAAAAAGGAAGCACAAGGATTTATGTTCAAACTCTACTTTCCAATATTGTAACCTTAAATCTACCAAATCTAGGAGAGATCTGGGCTGCAACTAATCAACAGCCATCTGAGAACAAGTGTCCAAGTAATATGCAGCTTTACTGTCCCTCAGAAACACACTGGCAAAGAGACACTCACATGTGGACACGTAAATCACTGCTGTTAGGTGAATTTAATGAAATACTCTGATTTAAAACTCATCTGGGTGTCCTTGCAGTTAAAAACCAAAAAGCTGCTTAAGTTGAATTAACTGCTCTAAGGGAGTTTCAACCATCCTCTACAAGAGATACATGTTCTTCAGGCATCCTCCCAGATGCCCTCATCCCTCCCTCTCTGGGGCTCAGCTTCCCTCTGCCCCCACAGCACATCTCAGGATGGGCTGGTGGCATTGGCAAGTTTCCCCAGAGTGCGGCAGTACCTCACTAATTCCTTAACAAAGAGAGCACAGAAGATACTGCTCCATAAAAGTACTGGATAATACAAAAAAGCTGACTAATTTTGCAGATACAGGTTCTGCTCCACTTAATCCTGGACTGATTGCACCACTTTTGTAAATTTTTGCTAGCAGGCACGAAGAAACCAGACAGACTGGAGGGCATATGCAATTGTATGTGCACACAGAAATGCAGACAGAAAACTTACAGGTATTTCTAAGCAATGTGAAGCCTAGATCCATGCATATTTATGCTGGAAAGCAAAAACAAATTCCAAGAAACTATAATTAAACACACTGCCACCTTTTGTTTATATATCTAATCAACATGCACACAGCTGAGTTTCTAAAACAGTACTCATTTAAATGATCCTTCATTCTGTGAATAACTTCACATCATTATATATTTAAAGTTAATTTTTGTTTTGATTTTTCACCATTTCTATCATCAGGTTTTAAAAGAACAGTCTTTATGTGCATATACCTTCTTACAATAAAAATAAATTAAAAAAAAAAAGCACCAAACAGAAACCATACCAATAGTCTCTTTTATATCTGCATATAGAGTGAGTGAAAGGCAATGAGCTGGTGAAGGGTAAGATTAGTCACCACTGCAAGAGTCCATTCTTGCTTGACCAGTGACACTTCTGCAGTGCACTGAAAGCAAGGAGAAGAAAGGGATAAAAGCCAGATTTGCAATCAGGAGGCAGAGGAAAAACATACTGAACACATATTTTGTTCTTTACTACTTTGAAATACCAGTAATTATACAGCTCGGTGTATAAAATGACTAAAAGCATCATCAGACTCTTCAGGACTATAAATTTCCTAAGGTAACAACCACCAACAGAAAAGCATGTTGATTATCAGGAACTTCACGTAACACTTCACAAGAACCTTGGTTTTGGTTTTGTGGGGTTTTTTGCTTACAAAAAAAATCTTCAAGCTCATCTTTTATTACAATATTACAGAGCATTGCTAAATCCACAGAAAACTATTTTGAAGGTCACCTTTTTGTTAATGAATTTTCTTATTTGAAAATCATTCTGCCTTAAATTATAGCTTATTTTAATTTCTTACAACATTAAATATTTGCTCTTTACTTGTTCTTCCAATTGCATCTATTCTTTCAATACAGCTGGTGCATACCAATCTTATATTTAAAAAAAAGAAAAAGAGAAGTAGCATTCAAAGCTGTTGTATGGAACAACGTATTTTTTAATATGTATGTGTGACACCATGCAACAGAGTTCTGTAATACTAACATTTATTGGCAGTCATCTTTTCAGACTTGGGCTGTTCATTCATATTCTCAATTATGACACACGAACCAAACCTTTGCTTCATTACACATTCATATTAATTTTTCCAGAAGAAAATATGCAGAGCAGTGTTAACCAAAATGCTTGCTATAGCAAAAGAAATAATTGGCAAAGATGCCTCTTTCATTCGTCAGGAATCATGAGGTTGTATTTCTTATAAGTATCACTGCTTACATATTCATTAAAATATTTCTAAGACCCTGGAATTCTTAAGAACCTGAGCAGAAACATTTATCATCCATAGCTGAACAACAGAAACTCATTATTTTTCTTCTCTCACTTCAAATTTGTATCAGCCAGTCAGGAAGAAGAAATCTTGTGACTTCACATTACTCACCACAAGAGCTGGAGAAAAGAAGTAAAATCATAGTTCAAAACGACACATGTAAAAGTTCTTCAGATACAAATAGGATGCATTTTACAGACTCAGGATTAGACTTGTCCTAAGGCAATTGCCATCAAAAGAGATTAGAAGAAGAGATACTGATGGCCTGTACTTTATGTCTAAGGTTGGCAACAATGTAACACATGCTATGGAGCGTGTATTTACTGTCCGGTTCAAGTGTGGAAGGAAACACACAACACTTGACATCAAAGGCATCAAATTAGGCTGGCCAGGAGAACTGGATTTGGTGGTAATCATCTTTTCACTCTGCTCAGGGATGACAAGGTCTCTCTTTGCACCACACCAGCCCATGTATTTTGCAATCCTAGTTCCACAGAAACCTGCACAAAGACTTTCAGTTTGAACATGACACTGAATGCAAACATTTTTGCATTCACAGTCTCCCTCTGAGACATAAAGAGATTCTTCTTATGCAAACTCAACATTTTAGAAAAATTCAGCAAAATTTCTATGCTGGAGGTTTTGGAAACCTTGTTGCCTTCAACACTCCACATTGTACCAAGCCAACAACAATCACATTTGACCGTACTGCAGTCATTTTGAACATATACCCACTGACATAGACAGGGCAGGCAACCCTAGAACTTTTGCCACATTTATCACCAGAATACCTCCAATTCAACTTCTGTCTTTGTTAAAAGACATGACAGCTTCCTATCCTCCTAAAGAGGCCTGAATGGCTGGTGGAGCTCAGGTAAATGAGTTAGGTGGGCTAAGAGAAACTTAAAATGAAGAAATTGATGTACCTCAGACACCCAAGGGACTCAAATGTTCAAAAAACCAGACTGATGTCTCATTTCTACCAGGCATGAGGCACTCAGGTGGCAATTATCTGACTATCATCAGAAAAAAAAAGGAGAACTGAAAAAAACCCATGAAATCCTGAACATACATTAAAAAATGTCGTATTTAACAATTGTATTTTCCAAAACACATATTTATTGTGGTGTTTAATATCTATCTAATTTAATAGGGTTTTTTTCCTCCAACTAAATTGTCTAGAGTTGCACTTTTTATGTTCAACCCTTTAAGCAATTTATCAGTTTCTAGCAATCAGGTTGAGAGGGGAGACATAGCTGCTTAGGCACTACCAGTTCTGTCCATAGTACTTTACCAAGCACAGTGGGGGAATACTTCCAATTAGCTGGAAACAAAACTTTTAAGGTTTGTTTAGAATTTGATCACACTTAATTTGAGTTCATCAAGAATCACACAAAATATTCAGTCCTTTTTGAGCTTCAGTTTTTGCTACTATGGCCTCTCGTAAGTGCTGCTTGTTATTGTAATGTCAAGAAAAGGTAAGTTCTAAAGACTGCTAGGAGGTTACCCAACACAGGTATAGAACTTTTAAAAGCGTAGCATATTATGGCTCATATCGAAGGATATTTAAAATTTTATTTAAAAATAAAGTATCTTGTAAGATCTGACAGCATTCCAAATTTTCTTAATTTTGTTCTTTTTGACAATTATTTTTTAGATGAAAACAAAAGTTGCTTTTGCATCATGTTTATGATGGAACCCTTTTATATATACAGAGAGGTTTTATAGCATTTCCTTTAAAACATCTTACTCTGGATTCCCCTGATCACCCCACAAGTTTGGGGTTTTTTCACAGCCTGTACCCCGAACCCACCACACTGATGAATGATTGCTCTGATATTTCATCATCTACATTGCCCCAAAGGAATACAGCCATTCTGGCAGTTCAAAAACTAAATACAGTCTTTGATGTTGCTAGGGTGTTTGATCCAACAGTTGCTTTGAAGATCAAGACAAAAGCCTCAGCCTGTACTGCAAACTGACTGGGAGCCAGTGGAGCAAACTATGTGCTGCTCTGACACACATAGAGCTGTCCAAGCCATGCCAAAACTCACAGCTACCCTCCATACCATCTACAGAGCATCAGTTTTCCATGGCTCTGGCCAGAAAGGCTGCCAGCCAAAATCTGGGGAAACCAAGGTTCCAGGTTAGTCAGCCAGACACAGTCCTTGCACTAGGACAATCTCACTGATTTTTGGGCTCTGGAAGGAGTCAGTCATAGTTCCTGGTTTTCATACCACTTCAGAGAATTTAATTCTTGGTTTTTACTAGAAGGGACAGATAACTCTTAACTTCATCTTCAATCATTCACCATTCCCAATCACTAGCAGTCACACTAAGGTTCAATTTCATCCAGTCATTCTTTATCTCTTTTTAAGCCATCCGAGATCTCAAATAATACAGTATGCCTAGTTTAGCCAGCAGAACCTTACTTTTATTAAGTCTCACATAATGCACATGAGAATACTTAATTTGCTTTCTTGGCACTCCTAAATGCCCCACATTTTATGGTCAGTGAATGGGTAAGCCTGTGTTCCAAACTAGCAGACACTGATGCATATATTCTGACATTCAAATTTCTATGTAACTATAGCAAAGCAATTTGTGCTGGAAATGGCTCCTGCCACGAGCACAGTTCAGAAGCACTGAAAACACAAAACTCAGTAGAAATTGCTGAGAAGCTCTAAATCTACTCAAAGACCTTTTGTTTTAATGTATCTGCATTTCAATTATAATTGTTTTAATGTATTTGCATTTCAATTATATGTCTCAGAACTAAATATTACACTTCTCCTTTTCCAATTTGTTCTTCTAGGACCCATGTAGAATACTTATCGTAAAGACAAGCTTCTTCAAGTTGTTATTAGCCACAATTATCAACATGATTTTAGCAATAGGGAAGATTAATATCAGGATAAAACAACTATACTGTTACCTTAAATGTAGTTCCTGTTACAGACACGAAAATACAACAGAAAAGAAACTAAGTTACTAGATAGGTAGCACTGGAAGCAAAATACACACTGAAATACATTACATTCTGGAAAGCAGCAGAGTAAAAAGAAATAACTACAAAAGTCTGAGAGAACTAAACCTGTCAGCATACTTGTCCAAAAGTCTATGGCCCTGTCAAAACAAACAAACAAACAAACAAAACAAAACAAAACAAAAAAAAGAAAAAAAAAAACCAACAAAAAACCCCCCAAAACCAAAAACCAACAAAACCCCAACCAGAAAACTACTGTGCAGAACACTGTTTTTAAACTTACATTCTCAACACATAACCCTTGGACTGTTTCTTTACACTCCTCCCTTCTCTCCACTTTTAGGTTCACACCAGTCATGGCTGTCAGCTCAAATCCAAAGTTGCATCTATGTTCAAACATTTCAGCACGATCAGTTTTCTCCAGGGAACCTCAGCATATGTCCACAGAGACAGTGCCTACATGAGAGAACCTTCTCTGCATCACTTTCCAGCACTTTTGCACAAGCCTGAGGGAGCTGCCTCTCCTGCTCTAACACAGCAGTGTTCCACCACCAACACCACTACTCCCAAGCGGAGGCTGCAGGCAGAGACCACTCTTTGCTTAGTGATGGGTATTTTTCAAGAAAGAACAGATCAACAGCAGCACTGACATGAAATAATCAGAAGGGAAACCTTGTAAGGCACGTAATTCTGTAAACTGGTTAGTTCTGCTCTTTTCTTGGAACAACTGATTTGTATTCAGTACACAACAAAGAGCTACA
Source organism: Orthonyx spaldingii (assembly GCA_013397795.1). Lineage (NCBI taxonomy): Eukaryota > Metazoa > Chordata > Aves > Passeriformes > Orthonychidae > Orthonyx > Orthonyx spaldingii. The sequence continues at coordinate 16,417 of VZTJ01003231.1, forward strand.
CTGGCATTAAGTGCTTGTCCAACGACATGATTTTTATGTTTTCACTGTACTGCTTAAGTCATGTACTCTAAATGCTTGTATCAAATACACATATAAAACAGCATACTTGCAGGCAGAAAAATATGAATCAAATTAATTCCAGGCAGTGAAAGTTATTTTAACTCCTACTGGTGGTTCTACATGAACTGAGGAATAGAAACACAGAAGAGGCATCGCTGCTCATGGCACTGACTCAATTGCTTGCTGTGAGAACAAGACCTTGTGTGCCTTTGTTCCAGACCCATGTAGCAGCTACAAGAGTTTCATATTTGTTCAAATTTATAAAACAAATAACCAGTAAATCAGAAAGCACCTGGCTGATGCTGCAGAATTGCAGGGTTATTTATTATTAATTGTTTTTATTGTTGTTGAATTCACCTTCTTAAGCGATGAATCTCTTTCTACAAAATTTTGCAAAAGACAACTCCTGGCACAAAAAGCATAAGGGCTAAGTAGAAGCCACAGGAGAACAGATGAATCCAGACTGATGAATAACAAGGAAGCAAGCTACCTGGGGAAGATTTGAACAATGGGCATGACACAGCAGAGAGACCTGCCCTCTGGTATTTCCACAAGCATTGCTGCAAAGAGGAACCTGGATGAGGAAATTGAAAAAGATTCTGAAGTAGACTGGCAGCCATCCACTAGCAGACAGAAAATTATAATATCCCCTGATAACAATTTTATCTACATGAACAAATATGACAGGCACGTCTTACAAATGACAAGTATGAAGAACATGAAAGATTTATATGAGGCAAGATCTTTTAGGCCAACTAATTGAAAGAAACACAAATTTTCAAGTCTAAAATAATGTAAAGCAACTTCAAAGCAAAAAAAAATCCAAATTAAGAATAATTGCTGAGATAGTGCTACCTGAGGAATTGAGTAAAATGTAATAATATATGTGCAGCAGGTTTGGGGAATGCTAGTACAGGGAGAGCCTACAAGAATCTTCAGGAAAAAGAGAGCACATTTCAGCTGTAGCAAATGAAAGGACAAATGGAGAATTAAGAAGGATTTAGATAAGCACAAGAAAGTGACCATGGCAATACTAAGGCATAGGCTAAAGTGAGAGAAAGTGGTGATACACAGAGAGACTGTGAAACAAGGTAGCAAAGGAGGCTGAACTTTTTCGTGAGTATTGCCGAATCCATGAAATTCATCAGCTAAGATTTTAATTTAGGCAGAAAGGTACAGCTGGAGTAGAGAGACTGAAACAAGACTCATCAGTACAGACATGAATTTGTATTTTTCTCCATGAATAAGAGAAGGGAAAAAAGCAAAAGGCTGTGCAAAACATCATCACAGAAGGAGACTGAAAATTACAAGATTCCAGAAATTACAAAGGAGGAGCTAGTAGAGAAGAGAGACACCAGAAAAGAGCGTGGTCACATTTGTAAACCCCTGAAAACTGGAGTGGATATGAAAAGGGCAAGTGAATGACCAACAAGTGAGAGGAAGGCTGATTAATGTTTATTGAGTAGAACTGAAACATGCCTATGTTGCAAATGAACAGAAGGGCATAAAGAAATGTGGCAGTTCAAAAAGTACAAAAGACCAGTGTGGAAGTGGGAATCAAAGACAAACAGGGAAGAATTGTAAGGCAAAAGTGAGAGGGTCTAAAAGAGGAAGACTACTCAGAGAAAATCTGATGGAGATGACAGTGATGATAAAGGGAACCAAGGGCGAGAGAAGAGCTGTCTGAAGCTATTTTAAAAATGGAAGAGTAAGAAGACATGAGAATGGCACAGGAGCTGACTGAAAGGATGTAGAAAAACAGCCAAGACAAAGAACAGTCCCAGGTAGAGAAGAACGAAATCAACAGCAACAGAACTAGAGAATGCATGGTGGAATACATGAAGGCACCTCTTCTTTTTGCCAAAGCCATAAATGTTTCGCCAACGTAGACATGAGTTTTGTATGTATGTTACATACATACTTATATGTATGTAATAAAATATATCAAAGCATGGTAACAGCAGCACTGTGTCAATAACCCTGGAAGTCTCTCAGCTCCAGAACTCTTCAGCCAGGGAGTGCTAATGATCACAATTTGAAAACCACTCTACAGGTCTGACTGCAAATTTTCCTTCAAACCAACCAAAAGATCTGACACGGGGAAGGGAAGCAGGTCACCCTCATTTCATGGAAGTCATTATTTTTTCCACCACTGTTCTGTTTTCTATCAGTCTTTTAGGGCTTCTCATACAAATACCACAGCTTATTAAACTAATCTGGTGAAGATGACTATCTCATTCTCAGCAAAACTGTATCATTTGGAACAATACAGTGAGGAGAAAATTGAAAGCTGAGACAATTTTCCATCAAAAGCCTAAATCTGTGCCTAATTATATCCTATGCAATGGCTCGCTGAAGAACCTAAACTGTGCTGTCTCAAAGTCTTTGGGGTCTGTACTGCTGCCAAAAAGTTTTACCCTACTTCCAGTGACTGAGTAACAACTTTTGGATTCAGTAAGAAATGTAAGTGGTATACAAATACTCATCTGTAGATGTAATTAACGTACTACAAACTTCTAACAGAATTCTTGTTGCTTCCCAAAAGTCCATACTTGCAGTAAATCAGTTTCTAACTTGCTGCAAGCATTGACGGCATCTATACAAATTTTAACCCAGGAAATTGCAATTTTCAGCTCATATAATTTATTGTAACCTAAAGTTGTTCATTCACTTGCCTGTTCATTTCAACAACATCTAAAAAATCTTTATACTGCATAAATAATGTATTATATCCATAACAACAGGATGCAGTACACTGTATGATTGATTACCTTGGCATTTAGCTCCTGTGGGAACAGCTTTTGTGAAACATGGCTCTTTCTAACTCCCTGAAAATTACATTTTGGTAAAATTGTCTAAATGATCAAACTTTGGTATGGTTAGACATAATGTCATTAATATTGCACAGGCAGGTACAAACTTGTACTCTTCATACTGTACTAAAGCAATGCTATTTTACATCTGTTTCTCAAGGAATCAGAGACAGCAACTTCAGGGGGTATCAATTTAAATCAGTGATTTGAATCACTAATTATAAACCCCATTAAAATCAGGAAACTTTTAATTCTCACATTATGTTACACATGTAATCGCTGCTACCTTTTTTAAACGCCAGCATTCTGAGGCACAGTTGTTTTACATTGGACTTCACACAAAATGTGGTACTATTTTATGCTAATTCTTCAAAGTCCTAGTTTTTCCTTTTCCATTAGCAAATGATAAAAGAGCCATCACTGAGTTGCCAAGTGATTACTACTTATTTTTCAATCACAGTTAGTGTCAAACTGACTCCTATTCCATTTGAAATTGAAACTATTCCAACCATTATTTTAATTATTTTCTAAAATATGTATATCATATGCATATTATTAAAAAGTCCCTAATTAAATAGGACCATCTTAAATACTGCAGATACATGCAGGCAAAATCAGGTTGATCCAAGCAGATGCTGTATTGTAAGTTCAACATTTATGTATACATTCTCTGCTGCTAGCAAAATTTACTACTTCTAAGCATCCTATTTTATGAGATTTTGGTATGGCTAAAAGACTCAAATCTAATTTATATTCCCAGACTGAAAGAGGATGGTTAGAATAAACAAAGATAACCAGTTCCTCAAATTCTAATACACTTTTCAACCTTTAATGGTACCTTGAATTTAACTTAACAAATACATCAAACAAATAAAGTATTTCAGAACCAGGAAAGGATATAACTTATTATGAAAAGGCAGTTTATTTTTCCTGTTAATAATTGTTCTCTAACAATCTCTATCTGAAACTTGAATTTCTTGAATAATTTTTTAGATTTTTCTAGTAAATTTTTTCATAGGGCATTCCTTAATACCTTCATTTTATTCACCATTTTTAAGTTCTCAAAAATAAAAGAATGTATTCAACAAATTAAAATATGTATTTTAATCTCTTATTGTTATTGAGCTGATGCTTTTTATGTATCACGTTATTAATAAGTATAAGATGGTTTTTCCCCATTCTCCCAAAATATTTGCAACAGATATACAGAATATGTGAAGGAAAGGGAGACAAGAAGGATAAATATTAATCTCATTGATTTAAAAATAAATCATAACATGCTTAGAAAGCTGTCAGGAGAAGTAATTTTAGCCTAACTTTACTGCTCATTCTGAATTCCAGCGCAAACAGCTCAATTGCTCTACCGAGTTTCTGGAGTTACACAATCTGCTCGCAATTACCATTTGCCATCCATTAGTAAGTACTGGGGACAGGAACAGCAAACTGAGAACAGCATCCACTGACTAGAGTGTAAACACAGGCCACATATTACCCTACTAGAGTGTTTTACCTCTGGTAGAAACAAATGCTAAAAATTATTGTGCTTAGTATTTCCTGAACTGTTGAAGGGTCAGACAGGGTTTCCTATGGCCACATTAATTCCTCCTTGAGACTCATCCTCAAGGATCAGTTAGCAGTCATTGGTCTTTAGTATTTCAATCTTGACGAAAATCTGAAAGGAGAAACCATAACACACCCCATAAACAGAAATTATATTCAAATGCTACTTTCTCAACTACCTGTGGTGGATGATTTAGATTTGCATAATTCTTCAGCTGTTAACCTGATATGAAAACCAACACTGTTTTTTTTCTTAGAAACTCTTTGCATCTGTTATGTTAAACAAAGACAGACAAACAAAAGAACTGTGACTTTTAAACCGATTTCAGAGACACTGCAGTATTTCTCCACTGAGAAATGGTGGGCCCTATGTGCCTGGTCCTCTTTGCGCAGTCACACATCTTTGCAAGGGGAACATTTTATTTTTAAAGTTGTATTTTTGCTTTCTTCAGGACTAGAAGTCTTTGCCACAGACAAGTGTAGGATTTCAGCTTTATGAAATCGCTAAAATTATTTCTGCCTCAGAAGAGCAACCTGATTATAAAATCCAATCATGATTTGATTGCATCCACAAACCTATCTCCTCACACATGTATGTTAAATGGCTTACACTTCCTTTTTAAGTTCTTGCAGATTCACAAAATTTTGAGGATACAATTTAATGATCTATTGAAAATAAATAAATAATTTGTTATATCACATTGTACTTGGCATACAACGTTAGCACAGAGAACATTTGCTAGAGGTACTGTTAACTGAATATCCTTGTTACATTATGCATGACTTCCCAAAGAACTGAGTACATAATACCCATCATGAAATTCAGAATATATAACTAAATTTAGAAAGAAGTATATTCAGGCCTATGATCAGCATTCTGACATCTCCAGTTATGAGTTTTAATTAAACTTGCTTTTGTATTAAGTCTATTTTTATTAAATAAGTACAGAATCCTGCTTTATACATTATGTATAAGTTAAAAAAGATAAAAAAGCAATTTGTAGATGCCATTTCTTAAAGGCATAATTCAAGTCACTGTTCCATAACTTGTCTTCACAGTTGTTATGAAGAGACACCACTGTTGAAGGTAATCAGTTTCTTTGAGAGCTTCAGCACCTTGCTTGCAATCCATTTTAGCACCCCAAATACTACTTCCAGTGACAACAAGCTGATAAATGAGATCAATGGGTGATAGAGGGCATGGATTATTTGCAATTTTTTTCCCCCAGAAAATAAACTATCAAAAATTAGACCCAAAAACATTCTTGGACATCTCTGATACATCAGACTAACCACACATCCAACAAAAAAACACTGGGTTTTGCAGCAAATTTATCAAGTATTGTCCCTCTAAATATTTTGCTCAAAAAAATGAACTGCTTCAAATTAGTCTCAAGCAAGAAATGAAATCACAATTAACTCGGACAGCACACTACCAAAACCAAATACTTTTCTAACAAGGGAAGGACAGCTTAAAGGATTCGGTATTTTGTGCTTCAGGAAACCTATGAGAATGATGTACTGACACTCATCAGTATGTCATGAGGGGTAGGATTATGATTGGTTTGTTCTGGGTTTTTTTACCATCATAACGCTTTTCTTCAAAGGTTACTCCTTCTACATTTCCAGGAAGTAGTTTTTATTAATAGAGCCCTGTACTATTGCATTTGCAGTTTGATGTGAATAAATACCTTTTCAGAAAAGGTACAAACTAAAATTCTTTGGAATCAGCACATTCATATTTACAAATTCTACATTACTCCTTTGGTATCAATCAAATGCACAAACACAGATTTACTGGCTTAAGTATTAAGCAGAAGCTGAAAGTAACTGTTTCAGAAAAACAGCTTTACCAGAAGAGCAGAAAGCTGTTTTCCTGCTGGAGAGAAACCTAGTTAGTTATCCAAGAGAAGAAACTAAGAACTTCAGGTTTACCTGAGCAATTTCACTCCATTTCCTGAAAATCAGATAGGTAGAATGCAGCACCTGTTTAAGTGTTGGTACTAATTCAGCACAAACGGTGCTTTAAGCCGTCTTTTTTTTAAAACTCTGAAGCAATCTATATTAGAAGAAAATTTGATTTTGTATGTGCTTTTCAACACATATAAACACTTCGTGCTTTTCAGACCATGGTCATGTATTGGTACAAAGAAATTCCAATACTTTTTATGTGCATTAAGTTGAGTAAACAAACATCTTGTACAGATGACAGTCACAGACAAAAAAAATATACAGCACTTATTATAGGTTTTCATGAAGTCAAGATTTTGTGCAGAGAATAATCTGAAGGATGAGGCAAACTTTTCATAGTACTTCTTGACTATATATTTCCTATAACAAACAGACTGTGAGCACATGCTGACAAAATGCATATACATATACATGGATATACATAAACAGTACAAAGCAAGTAAAATGCTTTAAAGATGTGTTCTGTTAAATTGAGAACTACCACAAAATAATTAACATAAGAAGAAATGCAAATATTGGAAAGCTATTTCAGTTCTAGCTTTGCTGTTTGTTTCATTGCTGAAGTGTTAAATCCATTTTATCACAGACATGTGATGTACTGTATTTTCAATTAATTTTTTAATTAATAATCAATTAATTTTATTTTGCAAATATGAAATACTTAGAATTTCAATACAGAATTTTCCTGGAGAGAGTTTTGGACAAGTAGTTTGTCAAATTTGTTCTTATTTTCTTATTCCTCCTCACCTTTTCCATCTATTCAATGCTTTTGATATGGACTGCATAATGCATGGCTGCAGTCACTTTCCCTGTGTTAAAGAACACTTATTTGAGAATGAAGATGCACCAAATTAGATGCCATAGCTTTTGGAAAGAATGAGAAGTGAAAAACAATAAACCTCCTGCTTGCTAAATACAGTCAGTGACTACATGACATATAAGAACTGCTGCACTAAAATGTTCCTGCTGTTGCTCCACTGACACCTCTGAATTTGAAAAAATGCGGCTCATTAAGATGAGGCAGAATAAAGACAAACCTGAAATGGAAGTTTCCCAAAGTGTTCCATTTGCAGGTACCTTATTTATTACTTTTATTTTCTTTCCAGCATAGGTAGAATGGCAAGAATCAATGTATTGCATATGTTGTAATAAGTCTGAAGAGATTTCAGTCTTAAAGCCATGCTTTCTCCAAAAGGTGTAGAAGAGTTAAATGAGTGGCCTAAAGAGAATAATTACACAGATGGGTAATACTGCCATTTTACAGGAAAAAATAAAGAGTTATCATGGTACATTCGTATAAAATATAATTGTCAGTAGTTAATTCTCAAACCTTTCCAACACTGAGAGGATGCTGATTTTTTTTTTTTCTGGATGGTGATTTAAGCACAGGATTAGTGTCATCCCGTGTATATGCAATGGTGTCCTGAGCTTCATCCAAAGCAGTGTGGGCAGCAGGGCCAGGGAGGGAATTCTGTCCCTTTGCTCTGCTCTGGTGAGACCCCACCTGCAGTGCTGCATCCAGCTCTGGGGTCCCAGCACAGGAAGGACATGGACCTGTTGGAGCGAGTCCAGAGGAGGGACACTGAGATGATCAGAGACATTCAGAACCTCTCCTGTGAGGAAAAGCTGAGAGAATTGGGATTGTTCAGCCTGGAAAAGGGAAGGCTTTGGGAAACCTTTGCAGCCTTTCAGTACCTGAAGAGGGCCTACAAGAGCTGGAGAGGGACTTCTGACATGAGGCTGGAGGACAAGGGAGAATAGCTTCACACTGAAAGACAGCAGATTTAGATTAGATAGTAGGGAAAAATTCTTTACTGTGAGGGTGGTGATGCACTGGAACAGATATCTCAGAGAAGTCGAGGATGTTCCATCTCTGGAAGTGTTCAAGGCTAGGTCGGATGGGGCTCTGAGCAACCTGGTCTAGTGAAAGGTGTCCAGCCCATGGCAGGGGGGTTGGAATTGAATGATCTTGAAAGGCTCATCCAAGTTAAGCCATTCTATGATATGCTTTTTCAGAAGGTCATACATGTTTGTGAAAGGGTCTTAAAGCTCATTGTTTTTCTCACTTTCAAAAACAGAGAATTAAATAGAATTGCTCAATGTAGGTATGCATGCACAAGCTGGGATTGCTAGAATTGTATCAGGCATTAGAGGGTCAAGAGAGGTTCCAAAAATGACAGCCTATGAACAGCAGACTAGCTTCTCACAGATGCCATATGGAAGTCTGACATTCTCTCTGCACACTGACCAGAACAATTTTTTTGATGTTAAAGAAAAATAGGTGGCTAAGAAAAAGTGAGCTGCACATAAACTGACCCCTTTCATGTTTTTGTAGCTTTAATGGAAATTTCACTAACCTCTCCAAAATTATCATTACAAATCTTCTTGCCCATTTAACAATAATAATGTTGGCATCTGACATTTTCAAGATTTCTTTATTGCTTTTAATTATCTGGTCTATCATTCTTTTAAACTCAACTACTTTCTGTTTAGTTTGCTGTCGTGGGTTTACCTAAGAAGAGTCAGTCTTTTAAGTGACTTATGGTGCAGGAAGCAGTGCACTTTGCTTCCTGGAAAACAGAGCTAGTGACCAGTTAGTTTTGAGTATTGATGGGTGTATAATTTAATTAAAAGTTGTTCTGCCTCCAGGGAAAAAACTATATTTAAGAAAGATACACCTAAAAAAAACCTCTTCTTTTCTTATCTTGTTGCTGCCAGAGAAGCAAGTCCTGTGCTTCTCTCTCTGGTAAGGCTGGGCCTTTGCCCTTCCCCCCCCCTCCCCTCCTCAGAGCAGGGAGGGGGGGAGGTTAGGAAGGG
>VZTJ01003231.1:28873-92092 GCA_013397795.1 Orthonyx spaldingii
ATGATGGAAAAAATGAGAAATTAAAACACCTACTCCAACTATGGTTTCAAGTAATTGAGATTAAATTACAGAATATTTGAGGCAAATGGTTGTAATTTTTATTTAAACTCTGATACCACCAAAACAGTAAGTATCACATCCAGAGCAAGAATATTTATAAGCAGTACCATGTCAGAAGTGACACTACATCAACAACATCTTTATCTTTTACTATGTAGAAACAATTCAATTGCTTGAAAACAAAATCTAGATAGCATCAGAATTCAACTAATGCAGGAATGGAAAGCACAGGCAGGCATTCCATAACAACCTTGCTGCCATACACTAAAACACTTCACAAAACTTTACAAGGGAAACATCAGATCCTGCACAAGTATCAAAAAACACAACTATGAAATGCCTCAGAAAGATTTTTCCTAATTCTCATGAAAGCTAGGAATTTTTAGAGTGACAGGTGCTGTTTCTGTAATTACAGAGTGAAACAAAAATAAACCCTCAATCCTCATGATTCAGCGAGAAAGAAACAGATACACAAAAAAAATTGGTAGTAGATTGAATCCTGAATCCAAGAGCAAAATGTACCCATGAGGTATGTCTAAAAGACTTTAAGTTCTCCTCAGCAATATACTCCAACTTCAGTTTCCAGAGGAAGCAGAAACAAATAAAATTTAACACTGGAATGTATCACTACTATATTAATGTGAAAGATAAATAACTTGCTTTTAACTTTAGTCCTAACTTAATGATCTGATCATGGAAGTCAAACCAATGCCTCTCATCCTGATTCTTTTCAATGCAGTTTACTGATACAGTAAAAAACTGATACAGTTTTTGATAGCCTCACTAACCACTTGACCATGGACATGTATGCCATTGGTATGAATCATCTTAATTACTTTTTAAGACCATTTTCAGCTAAAAAAAAATCAATATTTTTCTTCAGAGACAGCTGTATTACTACTATTAAGCTACTTTAAAATATTTTGTGTACAAGAACTTATAATACAAGAAGATTTTGATTTGGAAAAAAACCAGCCTGCTACTGTTCAAACTAATACTTTCTATTTCTTTCTGTAAAATTAAAGTCTATCATCAGATACAAAGAAAATGGAAAACAATATTCAAGTTCTCCTTTTAAAAATGCATTTAAAAAGAGCTTCCATAAAGTCAAGACCTTAGCTCCAACAGTGTGATAGGACAGAATTTTTCATTTTAAATAGCCTTCAAAGCTACAAGACAGGACAGATGAATAAACAGATGAATAAACTTACAAAATAGATATGCAATGGCCAAAAATTAAAAAAAAAAAAAAATCCAGTTGTTCCTCAAACTACTACATATTGCCTGATGTTTATAAAGAATACTCCTTTGCAATCTATCCCACTGCCTTTTAAAAACCATTCCTAGAAAAGATGACTTATGAGGATGCTTCACAAACAACAAGGAAGCATCACAATTTCAAGTGGTCTGACTTCCCTAAAGAACTTCAAAGAATCCTCTTCCAAAAGAAGATTTCAGAATATTTCAGGCAAAACAGTAAAATATAAGTTACAGCCTCTATCCTCTCCTTCATATGTACTACAGAAGCTGCCCCACTGTATCCAGAACCTTGAGATTTTTTCAAGCATTGCAGTAGCATTTTATACTACCTTTGCAATTTGACTCTCCAAATGAGAGACAAATCTATTATGGAGCTTGAGTACCATGTTTTTTCTATTCTGCTGGACTGACACTGTGATGAGCAAACTTTACTGCCATAATTCAGGGAATAGTGCCATAAAAACACTAGCAGTCAATTAATAAAAAGCTAAGAAGGCTATCCAGTATTATAACTGGAAAGGATTAACACATTTACGAAAACACTTCTTATTTTCAAGAAGCCACCATAATCCATATCTACACTTTTAATTGTAATCTGCACACATCTCACAGTTTGTATGGTTCATTGCCAAATAATTGACAAAGCTGTTTAAATTCTGATGCCCTCTACGTAACACCATGGCCTGGAAAACACCTCTGGAAATACCTCTCCACAGGAAGATGATGATACAGAGAGCAGTGGAAACCTGACTAGGCTACAGTTATGGGAAGAAATGCTTGTACCATCATCACGTCACATATACATTGCAATTTCTTTTGAACTCTATATTGTTTCTCTTTTTAAAAGCCCTTCAGATAAGAGAGAGGAAGGACTTTTAAGCAAGCAAGCAACTAGCATGACAAGTGGGAAAACCTGCTCAAATCTCTGCTCCAGCCCCAAGTCAGAAACAAAGTCTAAGGAATTCACTCAGTATTTCCCTCTGCTCTTGCCTGCACATGTGAACAGAAATAAATCCTGATTACAGACTGCTGTGAGGAAAAACATACTGAAAGATCATGAGGTACTTAACACTAGTCCCAAGGTCTGCAAAATTTAGACAGTCTAACATACCGGACAGCAATTTATTAACCTGTCAAGATAGCATGCAAGGAATACCTTTTCAGAATTCAAAGCTAAGCAGTAATTTGAAAATTCAGTCCACGAAGACTTATATAATAATATTTTAAATAACATTTGCATTCACCAGCAATGAGTCTTCTGGAAATATCTTCAGTTAGACTTATGGAAGACTCATTTGGTTAGAAGCTCCTTACAGTAAGAAAGCTGATCTAAGGCCAGCTTGGAAAATATGACTAGAATTACAGAGGATATTCCCTAGTCCTTCAATAAATTAGATGGTTGTTGATATTGCAATGCAGAAGTAGTTTATCACCAGCCCTTGACACAATTTTCCAATAGGCAATTTGCTTTGCTTACAAATACCATACTTAAAGTGCATGTATTATAATTACAGTAAAATCACAGCTGTAGTGGTTGATGGGCAAAGAGACTTCTGTGCTGACATCTTCAGCATTTTACAGCAGCCTAAAAGCAAAAACAGACTGAAAATATTTCCATTGAATGGTGAGGGTAACAGATTAATAGCTGTAGCAGCTATAAATCTATCTGATGTTTCAAGCTACCAATTAAGAGCCAGCAAGAGAGTAAAGCGTTCTGGAAAGATGCTGTGTGGTCTCATTTCATAGTGAAACATGCACCAGGGCAAGTAACTCATTCCTTTTAATACTGTTTATGACACTATTTCATCCTAGTATTGAGCTTGTGACTCAAATATCTGAAAAAACCTTGAGCTAAAAGTGCCTTTCTGAGGACAGTACTATATTAAGACAACTTCAAATAATGCTAAGCATCTTACTACCAAAGGTAATTTTAGACATCAATATGCAGAGGGACAAGGTACAAGTCCTACTCAACATTACCACAAAGCAGAACAAACAACCAAAAAGAGCCAAACTCGAAAATTTCAATTTCTTGCTGTGTGTTTGAAAGTATTCTCTTTTGCATATTCTGGAGAAAACATCAAATACTGAAAATAGTTACAGTCTGCTTTGTGGTCTAGATGATATTCATTAAAAAATTATAAAACTGCAGAACAATTTATTTACAAGATAAATTTTTCACTATGGCCAAATTATCTTTGTCCAACAGCACACAATTACAAAATACTTTCCTTTTTTTTGGAATACTTACAGACTTACTAGAAGAGATTTCCTAGAGAAGTCATGGATTCCCCATGGCTAAAAGTGTTCAAGGCTAGGTTGCATGGGGTTCTGAGCAACCTGGTCTAGTAGAAGGTGTCTCTGCCCATGGCAGGAGAGTTAAAACTAGATGATCTTTAAGGTCCCTTCCAAACCAAACCATTCTTTCATTCTATGACTTCAGCAACCAGGAAAAGTCTTACTGCCACTACCTATTGAAGAAATTGCATGCTCTTCCTCCTAGGACCCTGTTGCTCAGGTTGCAGCCAGAAGATAGACAGAATACATGAAACCAAAAGACTATGGCAGCATTCCTCACACACAGCAAAAGTACAGTGTTGGTACATTTGGTCTTTTATTAGTATTATTATTAATATTTGAACTTCAGGCTTAAAATGAGACAGCAAACAACAGCATGATCAATAGGAGTCACTGTACCAGATTAGAGAAGGAACTGAAACTCACTATACAACAACTCAAGCTGCCTAGAAAGCTTACACTGTACTTTGCCTTTCTCTGCAAGTTACTAGAAGAGAACATCAACAAGGATTAGGTGAATCACTCTCCCAGTTTCTACTTGTCAATTAGAAGTGTTTCAGCAGATCCATTCAGACCAGCACTGCTTATCTTCTACCTCAGGCAGGGGCACTCCCTGCCCACTTGTAAAGTCACTGATCTACCTCATTTCTCCACAGGGACTTACAGACCTGCTCCGAAACCAGCATAGCATTCACAGTCTGTAAAAGACTTCCCTAGACATTACCCACAAGTGAACAATGGGCTATTGAGTCAGTCATTACATTTGTTCTATCAAGAACCAGAACTGAACAAGATTTTTCTGATTGCTCTTGCTAACATAAAAAGTTAAAAATCAGAAGCAGAAGCTGCATCCTTTAACACAGAAATCCATCCTTATATTCATAGATTTTAAGACAAGAAATAATATAGGTCTCGAGCGGCCACAAAATGATCCTTGTATTAATTCAATACTTGCTTTTTGGGACAGATCAGAGCCTTCGATTATACAGTAATTTATATATCTAATATTCTTTTGAGCATCTTTTAACAAGTGCAGTGATATTTATACATCTTTTAGGCAGTTTTGCAAAGGAATATCCTTCCAGAAGTCTAGAATACTTTGATGCTACTGTGAATGCTCTTAGTGACAGCAAAAAAAAACCCCATGCACTTTTATATATGTAGGTTATATTAATCTTTTTAATGTTCTTCATGTTCCTACCAAGAAGCCTTCTAGGAGTTTAATTTGCTCAGTGTCTGACACTCAAATGCAGTTAGCAATTTGTAAAATTACAGAATCTGTAAAAATCTGAAAACAATTTCAACTGAATTCTGGATTTAAAATGTAATGCCTAATGAATTATACAGGGAATTGTCTTTCAAATGCCTTTCAGAACAACTAATACAGGAGATTTTCTTTAGCACCTGAAAAACTAATCTCATCGATTTGTAGTAATGAATTAAGTACGTCAACTCCTTTTTAAGCAGAGCAAATTAACAAAATTCATTTTTGAGTTGGTGAGTCAGATATCTGCACAAATCTCTTGTTCTTTGTCTACACATAGGTGTTTTCTGAATGTTTTCAGTATCATTGGCATTATCAATTATGAGAATGGAGACATTAAAAAACAAAACAGGATGAACTAGAGCAGGAACTCACAATGATCCTTCACTGACTACCTATAAAGTGCTTTCAACCCATGGCAGTCAGAGTAGCCCAGACTCAGAAGAGCAGTGGCTGTTTAGCCTTTAATGAACAAACACGTTTATACAGTGAAGTCAGCATCCTGCAAAGTATGGCCCCAAGCTTACTCCTCACTTATGTCCACATGGCAACTCTGAAAAAGGGAAATCAGATACAGGACCTGTCTTTCTGCCATGCTACAGACAAACTCTGTATTCACTGGCAACAGAGGGAACTGGATGGAAATCCCCCACAAATAGACTCACTAGAAAATTCCTTTTGTGATGCAATACTATGATATCAAAAGTCCTTTCACCAATTGCATCAAGCTTCTAAGTAAATTACCTTCAAAGTTCATAAATAATTTGTCTTCCTGTCTTGAGGCTGAAACAGTGATCTGATCCTTCTGCCCAGGGACATATTCAAACATCCTGGCCGTATCAACCAATTTTAAAGACGACAATTTTTTACAGACCAAAAAAAATGTTAAATGCATGTTTTTCAGCATGATACCTTTTGCTTTTCTGTGAACTCTGAGCCACAGTCTGACCTAACAAATACAGCAAACCTAACTGACAGAATTCAGCATAAATGTGTTGCTTGTAAGATCAATCAGAAAGCTTCCTAACCTCTATTTTTACCTCTTCTAATTTTAGCTCTTTCTTTGCTTTACATCTGTCAACTGGGGCCCTGTATTGGGTTTCCATGGCAAGGTTTTGGTAGCAGGGGGAGGTACATCAGGGGCTTCTGAGAGAAGCCACCAGAAGCTTTCCCCCTGTTCGACAGAGCCAATGCCAGCCAGCTCCAAGCCAGACCCATTCCTGGACAGGACCAAGCCCATCAGCTAATGGTGGCAGTGCCTCTGGGATAACGCAGTTGAGGAGGAAGAAAAACTGCACAACTGCAGCTGAAGAGGAGTGAGAAAATGTGAGAGAAACAGCCCTGCAGACACTGAGTGCAGAAGGAGGGGGAGGAAGTGCCCTGGCGCTGGAGCAGAGATTTTCCTCCATTCCAGTGAGTCCACCTGCAGCCCATGGGGGTCCATGGGGGAGTAGAGACACACTTTTAGCCTGTAGAGAACCCCAGGTCACAGTAGATGGGTGCCTGAAAGAGGTTGTAACCCTGTGGGAAGCCCACACTCCTGGCAGATGTAGCAGGACTCTTTGCCCTTGGAATGCGATCAAACAATTCAAACAATGCCCTGTTTTGCAAGCTACCAGTGGTGGGCAGAGAGGGGCATCACGTGCTGGGTTTAGTATTGAATTGTGCTTAAACCAGTCTGTCTCGCTAACATCTCCAAACTAACATCTTGAGAGTGAGGCAAAGACTTTGTAGACAAGTCCCTAAAATGACCTGAAGACATATGACTGGCAGTCAATCACTTTACACTGTAACAGTCCAGTCCACTTTCATATGGTAGGTTCTTTTAGCATCATATTCCTTCTTCGAGTGTGTGTATGAAGTTTCCTTCCCTGACATGGGAATGTCCCTTCAAAGATACTCAAGTGTAAGTGAAAGAGATCTACCCACAAGTGTTGATATGCCAAGTTACATCAATCTCTATTGAACAACTGTTTCTTTTTGCTAGCTTTAATATAATTGCTTTTATATAGTGCACTATACTATTATAAATGATACTAGTAGTTTTAGCTTTTATACTGTGTAGCAAATAATACTGATTAAAATCTTTTATCTAATCATTTGTCATAATAAATATTTCATTTTACATAAATACAGCTGATTTGCCATCTTTAATCCTGTAGGACAAAGTTACTTAAAGCGTTGATAGTCTGGGGCTAACATAGGATCCAGCCTTACCAAGGCTCCTCTCTAAGAAGGAATTCATAAAGGAGGGGCGGTCTTCTCTGCACCTTGTGACTCAGTGGGATGGCTTCTCTAACAAACTTAGTCTGAAGATCCCCCTCTCACCCACAACAACAGGACTTGTGGCCACATGTAGAGAGGAGCCCACGCTAGAGCAGGTTTGCTGGGAGGACCTGTGACTCTGTGGGGGATCCATGCTGGAGCATCCTGTTCCTGAAGCACTGCACCCTGTGGAAGGGATCCATGTTGGAGCACTTTGTGAGGAGCTGCAGCCTGGAGGAAGGACTTATGCTGGAGAAGTCCATGGAGGACAGTCTCCCCTGGGAGGAAACCCATGCTGGAGCAGGGCAAGAGTGTGAGGAGTCCTTCCACTAAGGTGGAAGGAGCAGCAGAGTCAACGTGTGATGAACTGACCACAGCCACATTAACAGCACCCTCATCCTGCTTGGGGTAGAGAACTCAGGATTGAAGTTAAGCCCAGGAAGTTAGGAGGGGTGGGGAGAAGGTATTTAAAGATGTTTTTATTTTCTCATTATCCTACCTTGATTTGATTGGCTGTGAATTAAATAAATTCATAAACAAAATCTTTGGTCTTATTCATAGAGTTATGCTGCACAGGTGCCTAGGAAGGATGAATTTCATAAATTCTATGCATTTCCTAAGTTAGTAAATACCTTGAATAGTTATAATGACCCGTAGCACTACTTTTGTAGATATGTAGTCTGCTAGAATATTAGGAGATAGGAAATTAAAAATGCTACTAACTTTTGGCCTTTTTAACAGCACAGGAATTAGCAAAGAAAATGGACGGAGATTGCCCTTTATTATAAAACTTAATTATCTTTATGAGCTTTCACCTTAAATAGCCACTCACGTACATCATGTAAATGTACGTTTACTGTGACTGTAATTAATCAGTCAGCTTCCCTTGTCCACCTACAATTTTTCTTGCTGAAAATTTCAAAGCCTTGGCAGATTGTCCAGATAGAATGAAGAGAGGAGAGCAATATACTTGTATAAACTAGGTCTAATCCTATTACATGCTGCTGACTGCCTTACTGACATATGCTCAACTTAACTTTTTATCAGTTGTAACTGTTTGCTTTGCAAAACTGCTTATAAGAAAATTCTACTTATTTGTAAGTATTTTCCTTAAAGTATGAGGAAGGATCAGTGTGAATCTACAAAAATTCCCACCATGGCAAACTGAGAAAGGGAGCAAATCTTATATACATACCAGATCAAGCTGTGGGAACATATCTACACTCTGTGCAAACCTGGGACCTGGACACTGTAAAAGTGGTGCCTCCATTAGAACACTCCAGGACACTCACCACAGAGAGGACTAGAAGAAAAAGGGCCACTACGATGCTGCAGGACCCACATGGTGGTGACTCTCTTTCTACTTAATCTCTCTCTCTTTCTCTTCCCACCCCCCCCCCCCACTCCTCCCTGTACCTCACATTTACTGTAAAATAAAATCTGTACTCTTGACTTCAGCATATGGTCGCGTTTGCACCTTCATTTGGACAGAGGCATCTTTTAATGCTTGAATCCT
This sequence comes from Orthonyx spaldingii, assembly GCA_013397795.1. Classification (NCBI taxonomy): domain Eukaryota; kingdom Metazoa; phylum Chordata; class Aves; order Passeriformes; family Orthonychidae; genus Orthonyx; species Orthonyx spaldingii. Next base: position 37,537 of record VZTJ01003231.1, read on the forward strand.
AGCAAAGGCCCAGCAAAATATTACCAGCATATATTAATTTCAAGGAATGTCAGAAAAATATGAGCCCTTCCAGTATGAAGAAAACAAAACAAACAAAAACAAACCCACAAAACTTTTCCCTAAACATACTGAGCACATCTCCTAAGGCTGTGCTACTAGATGGTGCTATTATCTTTCTTCCTGTTATTCCCCTTTGCTTCTGCTCTTGGTTTCCACACAGTAGAAAGTAACCAAATAGAAGCAATAGCAGCTTGAATTTAGCTCCTTCAAAAAAAACCAGAAAAAAGGATAAGGGAACAGCAAAAGACAAGAAACCTATAAGTCTACAAAAAATTCCATAAAAGACCAGAGGGAAAAACAAAACAAAACCAAAAAAGAGAGTGAAAGGAAACATCAGACCTTAAAGAAAAGAAACACTGAGGGAACCAACACAGAACGACCCAGATCCTAATGGACTCCATATACAAGGTGGAGCTTCATTTGAGAGAAGTATGGGCTTACCAGATTTCCCATGAGGTGTTAAATAACCAGATGTGTTAGTTACTAGCTTGGCATTTATTATTAACAAACTGCTTGGTTTATCAATACAACTGATAGTGTGAAAGAACAGAAAACTTGTTAAATCTCTGCACACTGTGGTAAAACAAGCGATATTGCACTACTCTTGGTCTAGCATATTTGGCAAGGGAGGACTGACAAAACACTAAATCCTTAAAAACTCTGGAAAAAATATATTTGAGAGAACCACCAAGAGCTTTTTCCTTCTCGTTTAATGCTCACATAAGATTCAGCATAAAGCAACTGGAATCCTAGTCACTGCATGACCCCAGACCAGCCATCAGAAGAATTTTAAAATGTTGGCAACTGCAGCATTATCAGTCAGAATGCAGATAATGGTTTTCTGATTGCACAAATCAATTTTCATCACTAGTAGCAATTACGATTGCTATAGCAGACTATGTACAATACTGCAAGCAACACATTCCAAGAATATAAACAGAGGGGAATGCTGAGAAAACGGAACTGCTTAATTTAAAACTAAATACCACTACTTGCTGCATGAGGATGTCATCAAAACACATCTGAAAGATTACCCCTGCTCATCAGCCAATTAACTCATTCTTAAGGTCACATCTGAGATATGAAGCAAAGTAGAATTACTGCATCTGAAGTCTATAATCTAAGAAAGTTTCAAACACATAAGAAAAGCTGTGAAGCAGCTCAGATTACTACCAGAACAAACCAAGGTGCAAAATAAACAAGTTTGAACAGTCTGATACAGTTTACTTGTGAAATGCAACCATCTGCACAATATTTATAAAGACAGAATTGAGGAATGTGGATACACCAGGCTTTTCACAATGAAACAGAAAAAGACCTCTCAATCCAGAGAGAATACCCACTTCCTAAATAAAAGCTTTGTGTGAAAGCTGCTGTAAGCCTCAGGTCATTATGTCTACATTGGCTGGAGTTTCCCACTTCTTCAAGATTATGGGCAGAGGCAGAAAAGATGGTGATCTTCACCCAGAAGTTCAGTTCCAGGCAAGTATTCTGTACTGTGTTGGTTACAGTATCAAAGGACTATGGTGAGCCAAAGGCAAGAAGAACTCCCCACTAATAAACAACTTGTTGCTCCAAACATGTATGGAACACAGTGAATGAGCTTGGAGTAAAAGCTTTAAATTTTGTGCTTTAGAGGGAGAGACATTTCAAATACTGGTTACTAAACACTATTAACAAGTAGCATAGAGCAGATAAATGAAGTATCATTACAATTAATTTCACATAGTGGTCTGTTTACTAAGATGAAAATGCCCCAAAAAAGGTTTATAACATTTTGGTACAGCTTTATTTCTTTCCTTCTTTTCATAGTGGTAGATCTGCTGCTCCAGCACCACCTATTGCCTCTTATTCCTTGGCCAGAGTCAGGGAGGGGCAAAACAATCTTTCATGTTCTGCTCAGAGACTGTTGAGGAGGGTGCTTAATCAGCGAAGAAACTGAACAAGAAATTTTGGAAGCCACAAAGAAATTATGCCGATAATTTACATATGAATTCCAAATCACAATGAAGTGGCTAGTTATGTTTAAACTGTACACTTGCCACCTTTTCAAAAGACCATATGCAAAAATGAAGTGCTTACATATTGAAGGACAGTGATCCCAAAGCTACACCCCAATGCTTTCTTCTTCTCCATTTAAGTTTACAGAACATGGTGATACACAGTTACAATGAAAACACCCCATAAATGCTGAAATGGAAATCTGAAGCTCAGCTGGAAAGGTCTTTGCCCTTGAGTATATGTGCTTGCACTTTACAATGCACTAAGAGCTCTCCTCTGGGTTCTTGCACTTCTACTGTTTTTCTAGATACATGCATGGAATTGGGGTATGTTGCCTGAATTGATGAAGTGTGTATTCAAACGAAAAAATGCATATAGCCTTTTCTACTGGGGATTAATCATTAGCCTCAGAAGGTCATCTGTGGAAGACAGCAGAGCTGTTGAATTGCTTTCCCTGTGCTCCACCACACTGCCATACGCAGGCAGGAACCTGGTGGTGGAATCCTGCTCCTAATGTCCATGGAGACAGGCAAAGAGTAAAAATGAAGCAGAGTAATATATACCTCCCTTGCCCAAAAGAGGGATGGATCTGAAGCAGCGACTCCAGTAAACACTCAGTTTTTTGCTGAGCCCCATCCAAGAGCTTGGGTGGAATGATGCCAAAGCATTCCTCAACTGTACAACTACCAGAAGTTATTTGAACTATATGATACAAATAAATGATTACAAACCCACATAATTCATGAGGAAGAGTGAAATGCATACTTATTTCAATTTGCAATTTTCATAGCCTAAACTTTCAATAAAAAAACCTGAGGGTTTCTTTTCCCCCCAAAATGCCAAAATATTATTAGTTCTGAAATAAATAAAATTGTATTGTCTTTAACACATTGAAAGCTCTGAAGCTCAGCAATTAAGTATAAGATGTCTCCAAAGCTCCTGTTCCAATGCTAGCAAACTTACACAGACATTCTAAAAACTAAACGTTTTCCTGAAGAACAACGAATTAAACAGTGCAATCTTCCTGGAGTCTACTGAAGAAATTTCATCAGTATTGCCCTGGAAATTTAAAACAATCATTTACAACCAAGTAAGAAAATAACCTTTATGCTCCCTAACATGCCAGAAATGCTGTTACTCTGCTTTTAAAAATCCATATTACATCTTTCATCAAAAGCTCCTCTAGAACTGCAACCCACCAAAACTAGAAAAAAACCCCAAAAGTTTGAAGAAAAAATAAGCTTCCTCTCTTTACCATAAATGTGCACGTGAACACAAAACAAGGAATAAGGTACAGGTATATCAGACACGGTAATGAAGATACATTGGTGTTAATCCATTGTGCATCCACTCATCCCAGCAGACCTTCAGGGAATAAGAGTATTTGCAAGGTCCACAGTCCCACTACTATGCTTCTGTGCCAGGCCTACAAAGACACCACCTCAGTGACTGGTAAAACATCAGCTTTTGGCATGTAGAGCAGCAAACTTTCATCACATACCACATATGATTAAAAATAACAGTTGTGAACATTATACTCACAAAATTCAATTGCTATAGCCATGGTCAATTAGTTTAAATTATCAATCTGATAAATATATTTGAAATCCTCAGTGTGCTGTTGGCTGCAATGAAAAGCAGAAGCATGGGTAATTGGCAAATCAATCCATCAGAGCCTTTACTTGTAACTTGTTCAGGGTCACAACACTGAAATATTGGTTTAATCATATAAATTCTTAATTGCAGAAAAAACAGGACTTATCACAGCTTTACTTAAAGGAATTTAATTGTTATATTAACTGGAATCAGTATGTTATTTTCAAAACGCAAAATACAGGTAACATTCCCATAAAGACACATAATACCCATTTTCAAATATTAACTTAAATATTGTAGAATACTTTGATTAAAAAAAAGTTTCAGCATACAAATAGTTCAGAATGAGCAATTCATTTTCCATCTCATGACTTGACTTTGAAATGAAATTACTAAATTAGTAGGTTAAGATGTTGATCTCCCAAATTACTCTGTTTATTCACAGAGCTTCTCAAGGAAATTCAAAACACTCAAAACTTGCATTGAATAAAAAAAGCTACCTACAACCTTTGGATATGCATACAGAACACGAGAGTTAACAGACCAGAACTACTTTTAAACTGAAGTTAATGAAATTGTTTTAGAAAAGAAGTTTGACTTATTAAAAGGGAACTGATAATTTCAGTTGTAAGCTGTCCACACTAAATATGCGGGAAGATTTTGTAGATGAACATTACCTCATTTTTTGCTGTTCTTTGAGTTTTCAGAATCAAAAATAATTATTGATGAAGAACAATTTTTAGTCCTTTGCAGTGATTGTCAAACAGCAGTGACAAGACATAGCCTGTCCTGAGGCTACACCAGCACAACAAAACTCTCTCCTCCTTATGAACAGCAAACTCCACAATCCCAGTATTCTCCAGACCACCAGAATGATCTAACCCCGAAACCCTGCTCCAGCTCCAGAAATCACAGGGAGCTACAGCAATGGCTCCGCAACACCATCCGTGAGAGGGTCATGAGAAGTGATTCAGAACCATGCATCTTCACCATTAACCACCAGTTATCAGGCATCCCATGATACTTTCGCAAGAATATTCAGTGACCCCAGTGATCAAGGGGATTTGGGAACCTGTATTCACAGGAGGCAAAGACCAAATTCCTCCTTCATTCCTGTAAATCTCTTTTCCACACTGAAATTACTGTTCACATTCACAGTGAATCCAGTGTCTCCAGCCTAAGCACAAGCTGTAGGTTAGATGTGAAGAAAAAGGAAATTCAAGGCAGAAGCAAAGGTAACATAAACCCAGTAACTACGGGAATGATCCACAATGGATGCAGAATTTTCTCAATATTCTGAAGTGTATATTTCTCTGAGTGGGTTATTAGCCACAGCAACCCAAGGGACCTGACTTCCCCTTTCCTGCTTAAATTTTCCCAGGTGGTGCAAAGATTTCTTGAGCTACATTTGGCAAGTGTAGCTCAAATCCCACAGGGGTGCTGGAGATTAAAACAAATGCTGGGTTTAAGTATTTTCTGGTTAAAATCTCAACAGAGCATGTTATAACGCACAGGAAAGAGAGAACACCATATTGAGCATTATAGCTTGCAGTGATGTGATATAGGCAGGTAACAATGCCTGAATCTGCCATATCTTAAAGTATATGCTGCCTGTTCACCCATGTGTATTTTGTAGATGTGCTCACATAAATCCTTTCATAACAGTAGAAAGATTCATTGTGACTCTAAAAAATCTTAAATTACATATACAGTATGTATTATGTAAAATCTCATACGCAAGCACTAATTCCTGTGGGAATAGCAAAATATATTAGGGACAGAACAGGAGAGAAAGGGAGAAGAGAAGCTAAAACATATTTATTATCCTGCTGTTGATCTTTTAATGCTTTACAATTATTCAGCAAGTATTCATTCCCAAGAAAGAGTGCCCCTGACAATCAAGCTCTTGGATTTCTTCCACAAGTCAGTTTTCCAGCTGGATAAGAATCTCCATCCCCAATTTTGTCCAGTGAAAATAGGAAAAAATATCTCAGTAAGCAGTATGTGTTCAAGCTGGATTTCTCTAAGTTTTCAGCCACTACATTTTTCTTACAGACCTTGGATAAACAGCCTCTGCTCTGCTGTCAGAGCTTTTTCAGGTTTTTGTTTTGCTTTGGACACCAGCATGGTGTAACTGCTGTAAGACTGCCAAAACCTGAATCCATGCACCAAACTATCATGAATGAGCAAGTTTCACCTTCTGGCACTGCTTACAGATAATGTTCAAACTATTTCTAGACAATAGCAATGCCTTATTTTAGGGACTAGTTATCACTTCTTGCACGATTCTGGGAGCTGATAGTTGAGGATCACATAGCACATCAGTGCTGGGCAGGGAACAGCACCTTCTCCTGACTCCTGCTCTGCTCCCCCACCTTGAAGCACAGACCTTGAAGCTGCTCTGGGAAAATTCCTTTCCTACACAAACAATTTTCTTTAAAAGAAATAAAAACTTTCCTCACTTCATAATTCTCAACACATCAGTAAGGCACCACGGTAACAAAAGATTAAAACCACTAAAGAAGAAATACAGTCCTGTTTAGCTTCATGGCAGCTAACAGTTGCTAGCAAGGCAAGGACTGTTAAGTGCTGGTTGAAACCCAGAGTGCTGGTTGAAACCCAGAAGTCCTTTATGTAGACTAAGAAATCAGTATGTGTAGATTCTAGAAGAAAAAGTGGAAAGCCACAAGCATAAGGATGTCCTGCTTGTGGTCAGGGGCTGGCTTCACTGAGTAACACCTTGCTCCTGTCCCAGGGCAGCTGTCGCTGCTGCTGCTGTTCAGTGCTTTACTTCTTGCTCAAAAGACTACTTCTTGCCTAATTGTCTCCAGACTATCTTCAAGTAAACAGTATGGAAATTTGTTTGAGGGCATGAGGACTGTAATTTAATCAGTACTTAGTGAGGACAAAATATGTGCTTCTTTCATTTTAAAACACTGCATTTGTAATATCACAAATTCTCATTAAATGGGGGACAATTAAACATCTTATGATAAAAAAATATCAAAACCCTAAATTCTCAGGTTTTCTTCAGTAAGAATGTATTAGAAAACTTCTTTTATTTGTTTTCACAGCCTTTTACATGAAAATTTAATTAATGGTCATAAATCCCTAGAAATACTTTCTCCAAAGCATCCTTTAAGAGTCTTCACTTCTTACTCAGTTTATTTATTACATGGAGATTTATCCAAGGTGGAGTCAATAACACTGCAGCTACCTACTCATCTAATCTCCTGCTCAGGTACACTCAGCAGAGCGTGCCAGAATTTGGTTAGTCAATTCCAGTTGCAGCAAGTCTGGCCTGTCCCAGCGTGACAAAGACTGAGCAAAATCTTCCCTGCAATTGCTCCTGCAGCTCCAGAGGAAAAGGCAGGATGTCCTTCTCTCCTGTAATTTTTCTCTTTTTTTTCCCCCTCTAAATTCACAAAGAATTATTATTTAATACTAAGAACAGGAAAATAAATTTCTGTTTTGGTCATATCAGACTTGGTGGACTGTGTACTATGAAAGACAGTAAACAATACTTTGCAACCCAAGGAGTTTGTAACCTGAGGGAGACAGTTAATAAAACAAACAAGGAGATAAAGTAGATAGAAGTGGAAAACAAATTACGACCACAGCTGCTTTGAAGTGACTGGCTACTCATAATTGTTGACCTAGTCCTTTTCTCCAGCTGCTAAACTGCATTAACATGGCTAAAAATACCTCTTCCACTTTTTTGGCTCTCCTTATTGCTTTCCCTTTTAAGAAAACATTAGTAATTACCAAAGGAGTACTGTATGGCAGAGTAAGTGGGTCACAAGCCATATTATGAAAGCACTAGTGAAAATGTTAACATTTTTTGAACTCCTGATTTAGGGAGCATATATTTTCCAATGGTTTATGTTCCAATAGTTTCTGTGTTTTACTGTTTTACTGTTTCCGCCTCCTTTATTCCCCTGGGTATCTTATAGGAGCTGCTTGAGTCATATCCCACACAGACTATGTGGTGAGCTAACTACTATGGCTTCGTCTCTAGCAGGGAGTGTTCTTAATTTATTCCTCAGACACCCAGCAGACAAAAACTGGCACCTTTATCTACTGTCTACCACTCCCTTTCACTTCCAGGCGTGAATGACTCAGGTCCAAGCTGGCAGCCTTTCCCAGTGGAAGCATTTTCCTTAAAATGAGCCACACTGAAAATGACAGAACTCGGCTGCATAAAGTTCTGGCAAAAATAGCCTCTAAACAACAGAAAAAGCCCAACACTTTTCATCAAGGACACATGTCAGCTCCTGAGGCTTGCACCTTCTTGCAGAGAGTGAGCTAAGCGTTTGAGGAATAAAATGAAGTCAAAGCAATAGCAGGCTTGCACAGTTGGTACCCTCAAGGAGAGCATGTGCCAATCTCACACCAGACCAGCACTAATGAATCAGCTTTCCAACTGCAAGTGTTGCACAGAAAAGAGGCAGAGGTGCATAAAATTGTGAGCTTGGGGGTAAGGCTCCACATTTAACCCATACCATGCCCATGGACACACAACCCCACACACAGACAAATCATTCCTCAATAGGGATCAACTTCATCCAATTTCCAATAGGATAGAGAGATTCATTTGCTTGGCCAGGAACAGGATAGGAGATATACAGCAGCAAGCAGACCATTTTGAAAGAAATGGAGTTCTGTCTACAGCTGCTGAACAACATTTTATTCCTTAAAAAGGGGCAAAATTAATAAGCAGTATTCATGAATGTGATACAGCCTGATTTGATCAATGTTTTCTGCCTTTATTAAAATGTTTGTTAATTATTCATTCCATAATTTTCCTAAAATGCTTGCTAAATACATTAAAAAGTATGCATCTTTATACATTCAATTACAGTCAGAAAATTTCTATTGCTTGACTGGGGAGTCATGATGCCAACAGCTCTCATAGCTTGTCATCTTTGAAGGCAGAATCGTACTTAAAACTTAGTATAACTAGGCTTTTCATCTGAAACTGTAATTACTTTCCACTTCAGAGCTACACAATGAAGCATCTTCCTATACTTAAGCCTCCCAGAGCATAGCCAGCTTGCAAAAATCGGACAAAGAACATTATTGATTTTCTCAAGGGAGTAAGATATTTGCAGACTGCCAAGAAACTGTAACTATTCATGTGTAGCAAAAGTAGATGCAGTGTGAGAAACACATACAGCGCTATGTCCATATTCCATAAAATCACTGTAGCTGAATGAAACCTCAGTTTATCGCAAACCAAGCAACATGAAAAACTAGAACAGCCTCTAGGAAATTAGTAACATATATATGAAGAAAAGTATAGCAAAGGTTCTGCTTGTGGTAATGAGGGGAAGGAACAAACTTCAATGTAAATATCTGCCATTTAAAAAAAAAGTTCAGCAGAAAAAGGTTGAAGCGAGATTTGACACACAAAAAAGTAATCACGCTGCCTGCAAATTATAAACATGACCCAAGTATTCAGAGAGAAAAATGGCATCAGCACTGCAGCTGAAATTGCAACTCACCTGATATACATAAGAGAGGCTGAAATTCCAAAAGGCTTCCGTACATTTTATGTATTTATACACACACAAACATATATATTCATGCTTTTTCAGTATCGTTGTACACTAAGTTATTATAACCTCATTAGAGCAAGGGAGTAAGAAAAGACAAGAAAACAGAAAATGCCTTTAAAGAGCCATTAATCACAACACTGCTTTTCAAAGACAGAAATGAAACAATTTAAAAACCTTCCAAACTCTCAACCAGTATCGAAACAATAAAAACCCTTACCTGTGCATTCTTATTCCTAGCTTCTCTCCTTGCTGCTTTTTCTTTTAGCCTCTTCTCCTGAAATAAACAAGACGTACAGTTTTAAAGCAAACTCCTGTGAGGTTTTTTTTTTTAATGTTTTAAGATTAATGTTGAGCCATCCAGATATTTTTAATGCATACATGTTAGACTGGTGGTATTTGCCCTATGTTACTGATGAAAATGATAAATGAAAGATCTGAATGAGATACTATTCATTCTTCTTGCTCTTAAAGGAAATCATAAAACTACAAGAATGATTCAAGCTCATATTTTATCTTTATCAAGACTTGTTACTCTTAAAGGAATAATGCAGCTGAGTAATTTAACAGAGTTAGTATTTGTCTGTAAAATAAGGTAGTTAAAATGGCACTAAGAGATCCATTTTCTCTTATTTCTCAGTGACTTAAATGAAATAAAATCCACTTAACAAACTAAAAAGAAAATTTTCCTAATTTCAGAATTATTGAAGTAACTGGAGAGTGAAAGCTAAAACATCTTCTCCCTCTTGTATCTCCATTTCTAACAAACACTTTACAAAAAGCATTTGCTTAGTAATTGCATTGATTCAGGAACCGTAACAAAGTTCTCTTCACCAAAGACATTCTGATACAGGAAAATGACCTAAATGCAGTGATAAAACTCATCCAAATCTGCTTGCTAGATCTGTCAACATACAGAAGTGCCCAAGATATTTAATTAAATGACATTTATTGTGCTTCTTTTGTTTATTCTTACACCAACTGAAGTATTATCTCTAAGTTAGACTGTCAGGTCCTTGCAATTGAACATCCTTTAAACTCTTTATTTCATGAGGAAAGGACAGAAATTCAGGTGACATCGCATGCTCTAGAAAAGCACATGGCTCTCTCTTCTTGTCTTAGTGATGCTGATGACATTGGTATTGAAACTCTTTTATGCTAGCATAAAAATGTTTCTGAAATACAACTCAGTTTCTCTGAGCAATATAGGCCATCCGGACATCAGCACATTTAAAGTCAAGTCTACATAAAAGGAGACATTGACATCAATCCAGGGTCAGCACTTCAGCACAGAGAAGGCTGAAGACCCAGTTACATATCAGCTCATGAGAATAAGGAGAAAGCTATAGCTTCAGCAGTCCTGGTGCCATTTCATCACAATGATGCTGCTAAAACATATTGGTAGGTATCACACAAAGTTGTTTAGAAAAACAGCGTTTGACTGCAGACATAGGGAAAGGAGAACAGAAGACTGGTGTCTAAATTCAGGGACTTTTGGGACATTTGTCAGGTATGTGCCATTTTCTATTCCCTGAATTGCCCAAACTAGAGAAGTGTTAGCTTATTTTCAAAGTCCCTTTCTGCGTCAGTCAAACTCTTCTCTCCAAATCAAAGTGAAACAATTCCCCAATGCTGTGTGCAAAGCTGCCTGATTCAAACAACTCAATACACTCTGAGTTACATGCCAGGGCTTTTAATGCATACTGTGAAACAAAAAAAAAACAAACCCCAACAACAATAAAAAAACACAAAACAAAACAGGAAGAAAAGAAACCAAACAACCCCACCACTGTAAACAGATACAACACAGCTGTCTTATTATTTCAGATTTGTTAAAGTACTAAAAAGAAAAGAAAAAAATTATTACATTTAAGGCCACAAGTGCATCATATGGGACAACAAAAGCCACCAGGACCAAGTACTGTCTGGTCTACATGCAGTTTCTCCAACAAAGCAGACCTATGCATCATGGTTATAATACGATCATCCATGTTACGATTCCTTCTCTCCCAAGTCAAATTTATATTAATTTCTGATCACTTTTACTTATGCTTTTCTAATTATTTACTTAAGTTTTCCATTTCCTCCACTTTAAATGCTTTAGCTGCACATTCTCTACTCTTTTGGGTAACCATTTTTCTGCTAAAACTGTGGTAATATTCAAACTTTACCCCTGAAAAACTGACAGAGAAGAGAGCTAGAAAGTAAAACACCAGATGTTACAAAGCAGCTTTTGACTTGGACAGTCTAGAAAATTTTGGATAGAAAAATTCAAATAGAAAGATTTTATGGTGTATGAAATGTCAGTGTTTCAATTACAGCTACAGGCTTAAGCAAATATAGCAGCAAAGTTCCTGCTCAAGGGATTTATAACAGAGAACTGAGAAGACAGCTATGAAAGCAGAAGATTGGCATAAGGATACAGAAGAGGAGTACACACACAGCATAACATACTTTAGTCTCCAAAGAATGGTAAAGACACAAAAAGATTCTAAAGTTAATAGGTCCAGAGACTGAAATAAGGAGCACAAGAGAAAAACAAGACAGAGAAGCAATCACCAGAAGATGCTGTCAAGACCTCATTTTTTCCCCCAAGCAGAGGAGGGAGAGGGTTTGGATCCTTATCAACAAAAAACAAAAGCAGATTTTGGAGAGGGCGCATGTGTGTTGGCACGGAGCTGGAGTTAGGAGTGCATTTCAGAACCCAATGTCCTAATCAGGCCTGCTTCTGCTGTTTCACACCAACACTCCAAACAACACTGGACATTCACAGGGTCACAGGATCACTCCAAATGGAAAGAACACCAGTGAGCTTCTGGTCCAACCTCCAGCTCACAGAAGAGTCAGCTCTGAGGTGAGGTCATGATGCACAGAGCCTCATCCAGCCATGTCAAAAATTCCAAGGCTGGAGACTGCTCATCGCCACCGGTCAGCCTGTGCTGCAGCCTGGCTGTCCTCACACAGAAAGAGCTCTCCTACATCCACGCTGAATCTCTGGTTTTACCTTATGGCCATTGTCAGAGGTTTTGGTCCATTTAATTTGTGACATGCTAATTTATTAATTGGAACACTCAAGTGAAAAGCCATGTAGAAATTTCAGTGTATGCCACAGAGGTATTTACAAACCAGATTCTGCTCTAATAAAAATATATAAATACAATTCACTACACATCTGATTTTTACAAACCCACACTGGCTAGTATTGTGTTCCTTTCATTTAGTTTTTCATTAATGCCATTATACAGCTCAGAGACTTTCTTGGTCAGTTTTTAAAATTTACTGCAAATTATCTTTTTTTCTCCACACTTACACAGCTACTTAAAAAGGATGGTTATAACCTCAGCAATCAAAGGGATGAAAATTTTTAGTCATCATCATGTAATATGGCTAAATCATTTGGCTTTAAAGAAGAGTTACAAACCTTCTACCTTTTCTGCATTAGAACTGACAACAGAACCAGCTCTGCCTAAAAGGAGCCAAAACCATGGATAAAGCCGTGTCTAATATATGGAAGAACTACTTGCTGTTCTTAACTGCAAAGTTAAGAAGTCTGCCACTTGCTTCTTTTCACATTTAATTTCCCCCTCCTTTTACTGTTAGGTTTTAAAACAAAAACTCACACCCTTTTTAATTCTGAAAACTCCAGCAGACTTAAATAAAAGATATTCTAACATTTACATTCCATGTTCTCAACTTGAGACAAAAAATAATGAATAGTAGCATGGCAGCTCTCTCTAGCTGTTAGGGTCAGGAATATGTAAAAGACACATAAATAGAGAGCTTAAACCCCAAGTTTTTAGTGATAAAAAAACTGAGTCCAGCAATTTTGAGAGTCCTTCCCTCCCAAAGGAAATCCCCTCTTCCTTGGAGTCTCTTCTTTCAACATTTAAGAGTTCATTTTACACTATCCAGAGGGTTTACTGCAATATAAAAAATACAGCATTCATTTCCATATATTATGAATAGTTTTGTTTCATACAGTAATTTTTCTTTTAGCTTCTTAATTTGTAAAAAAATTGTACAATAAAAGTCTTCTTTCTTTCTTTTAAAGGATTTATGCGTAGGTCAGATTTACATTAAATAAATTCTTTTAGCTGATTGATAGGCTGCAGTTTTTCCACCCTAAAATTTCACTGATCTCTTCTATTTGCTTACCTGAAGGCAAATAAAAGTTTCACTCAACACAACTAATGCATATTATGGCATATTTAGCTTCAAGAGCATTAAAAAGGCCTGTGGCAAATCTATTTCCTGTAAAAATTTCATGCTCATCTGAGTCCTCTGAAGCCTTTTTATTTAAATACTCAAGAACTCCCTCAGGTTTTGATTCATCATTTTAACACTAGATTTTTAATAACTATTCGTTTACACGCTGATGCCATAATTTGAAGGTACCAACCTATTCCATTTTAACAGCTGAGGTAATGGTCTACCACACAACAGATCTCTACAGGGGACCACGGTCTGGAACAAATCACTCCATGGCCTGGAAAAACCTGGCTGCCATTTGCAAATACATGTTCGTCAATAGCGGTAACTGATACCATGTCTGGGTATCCGACTATGTCTTCTTATTTTAGTGGGATGTAACTACAGTCATGCAGTTAAGTTGTGCTGCAGAAGACACACACACAGTTGTTCAAAAGTTCATAGCAGCTCTCATATATTAGCATCGCCATAGTCAAGAGCTGGGTTCCACCCAAATTTTAAAGCACAAATGTGCTCTGAAAACTGACTTAATGAACATGTTTCCTGCATTTGTCTTCTCCAAGATTTCACACCAATTGAATTGCTTACATGCTCATGGCCACTGCTACATTTATATTGATATGTAGATTAATATTTCTTGTTACAAAGATTAGCAAACCATCTACATGCAAGTATTTATCCAACCACCAAAACAAACCAACATTCCTAACTCAAAGATAAAACTGAATCAATTTATTAGTATTTCTTTGAATATTATTTTTTTTAAATATCTGGAAATTAAGTACAAAATTGGTTACTATTAAATAAACAAATCTTAATACCTTCAGGAAAAAAGCAAAAGCTTTTTTATTGTTTTGTGTTTGGTTGTGAGTTTTTTTTAAATCTCAATGTTTGGTTTTAGAAACCTATTAAATAAACTCTTCAAGCAACAAACTATATAAACATAATGATGTAAGCCTCATCTGCAGAGTTGATGTTTAAAGATAGAGAAACACCTAGCAATCACCAATTTACAGCAATATAGAGTAGGCATCGAAGGCATGTGAAAAACAGCACAGAGACAATAATAGCCATTAAACAAGCATTGGAAAAAGTCTTCAAGGCAGTGAGAAAACAGCATTCTCATTAAAAAAGAGGAAGACAGAAGCTAGCAGAAACTGACCCTTAAAAGGACATTCTTGGAACAAAACCAACACAGGAAACCAGTGGACAAAGCTCAAAATTATTCTCTTCCCACTTAGACCTGAACACCCTGAGTATATTTGAAGGATAGAAAAGTTTTTCTAAAGTTAAGTAAGTTGGTTTAAACATATGTATGTGGATGAGAGGCTGGACATGAGCTGTCAATGTGCACTGACAGCCCAGCAAACCAATGGTGTCCTGGGCTGCATCCAAAGCAGCGTGGGCAGCAGGGCCAGGGAGGGGATTCTGTCCCTCTGCTCTGCTCTGGTGAGATCCCACCTGCAGTGCTGCATCCAGCTCTGGGGTCCCAGCACAGGAAGGACATGGACCTGTTGGAGTGAACATTCAGTCTGGAGAAGAGAAGGCTCTAGGGAGACCTAAAGGTGTCAGCTGGAAAGGAACATTTTTACAATGGCATGTAGTGGGCAGGACAAGGGAGAATGGTTTCAAACAGAAAGAGAGTAGGTTTAGATTAAATATTACAAAGAAATTCTTTACTGTGAGAGTGGTAAGACTGAACCTACATGTACACCAACACATACAATGAGAGATAAAGGTAACACTAATTCAAAATACAGTTTCAATGGAATTATATCATGAATTCATTTAGTTAACACTGTTTAAAGGTAATGTTTAAAGCTGTTAACAAATCTTAACAACATATCAATGGAAGTTACACTGCAAGCCATGCTAATCTATTTTAGAGAAAAGTAGAGGAAAACAGGCAATGATGCCTTCATCTGATTTTGTGGCTGCTTTAGATTTTGAAGGGATGACACCATTTAAGCGTGGAAAATTCATTATCTATAGATGTCACAGGCTCTTGAGCTGTCTTAATGCAGCCACCCAGCTCAAACACCAGGTCTGAGAGAAGGCAGAAAAACTCCGCACGTGTCTGTGCCTCCTCATGCCGGCACCCAGCTAATGCTGTCCCTGGGGGGGTGTGGGACGGGTTCACCAGGAGGGTCTTGGAGATTCCGAAAGACCCCACTGGCCAGTACTGCCGGGTACTAGAGCAGATAATTCTGTCCTCTACCCCAGCCGGTGTTCTGGCGAGTATCCACCTCCCCCAGGTAGATGGCTAAAGCGTTACCAGGGTGAATCAGAGGGCTCAGTCGCATGGAGTTCCAGAGCACTTTATTCCTGAAGGGGTCCAGTGGCGAAAGAGGGCAAATGGCCTTGTGAGACCCTTTTTATAGGGTCTGGCCAGGGGACAATGGCACAGCGGAGGAGAGGGAGGCGGGGGGATACAGAGAGAGCAAATGATAAGGTAGGGGGACAGGTTGCAATTAACATATCCAGGTAAGGTTACACAGGGAGAAACCACTTCGTTTTCCAGGGGGTGGTCTCACACAGCTGAGTTATCCCACCAACGTTCCGGGGTGGGCTGAGCAACCCTGACATCCAGCAGTACCCGGATCCTCAGCAAGCAAAGGGTGCAGCTCCTGTCAGAAGCTGCAAGGTTGCCTCACAGAGCCATGACAGATAGAGGTCAGCATTTTGGGCACTAGTTCCATTACATCCTCCAGCAGGACAAGCAGCCTGGCATGGAAGGTTCCCTTACAGCACTAGTGCTGGTAAAGGCTCACTTTAAGGTTATGCCTGAACTACTTCAGCCTCTACCCACAGCAGCATTTTCCTGGCATTCATCTGATTAGCGTGTACACAAACCAGATGGTTAGAGTCTGGTGCTAATAACACCAAGGTTGTGGGTTCAATCTCCATATGGGCCAATCATTTCAGAGTTGGATTCAATAGTCCTTGTGGGTCCCTTTCAATTAAGATTATTCTGTCATCTATGATTTCATTTTCTTATTTTTCACATCAATAAGATGAGGTCAAGAACTCTGATTTTGCCACAAGACTCTTAGAAAACAACCAAGGACACTTCAAGCTCTAAGCGTAGCCCATTCAGCTGTTGAAGTGAAAGATAAGCAAGCCCTTGCCTCCACTAGCAGCACAGGGAAACCAGATGGATGCTGCTGAAATGGGATGCTTGTCAACCCACTTCTCAGTGTCCATCCCCCTTATCTTAATAGCGCTGCATCTGGAGCATAACAGCAGCATTACCTGCACGCAACAGCTACGGAAGGGCTCAGACAGGCTTTCTAACAAAGTAATACTCTCTGATTTATTTTACACATCTCTCCAGCTATACTTTTCTTTGCCGTTCAGCTGAACGCTCCTCTCAGCAGTAACCTCCTTCCCCTTGTATTTTGCTTCTATGCTGGCATACTCTTTATGTGAGAGAATTTTATCATTCTCACTCAGCAACACATTAAACCAACTGTACACATGGTAATCTGACAAATTCAACCTCAAAGTACAGGACTATTCAAGTGCTTTACTTAATAAAGACCATAATCCTGCATGACAATTTTTTACATCTTCAGATTATTTCCTTGGAAATACGATGCAACCTTTCTTCAGAATTAATCTAATGATTGATTTCAAACTAAAAATACTGTTCTTCATGGGAGCATTTATCTTCAACCATACTGAATGGCTTGTGTTATACAGCATTTATTTTATAAAATAAAGAAAACCCCTGGGGAGTCTTTTCCATTTCTTGAGTATGGTATACAGTATTCAATGATTTATTACAATACACTACAACTTCTAGAATTATTTTATAAAACTATAACCCAAATATGTTTAAATCGTAACTACTCTGTCATTGACAGAAATCACTTGCAAAAGCAGGGAGGTGGAGCCTAGAGTTCCATTTAGAATGGGGCTTCCAAAGGAAGGAGTAAGTCATAGGGTGCTCTCCCCCAAGAGCTTTCCCATCCGGGCCATGGCTAAGCCAAGGCATGGGGTGAGGATTGTGGCAGGGGACAGAGGTTGGAGAGAGATAAAGGCTACAGCATTACACCAGGAAGGAAACCTCAAGGAAAGCAGTGTGGCATGAGATACATGGCTGGTAGGGATACCTTGACCGTAAAAATGTGGTTTATAATGATACCTGTTATGACTGAGACAAAGATAAGAAGCAGAAAAAGTAATAAAGTAATAAAGTGCACATGAAATACGCTAACCCTAATGAGCAGTAAGGCAGACAGTAACAGAAGGTGTGGACTTGTAAGTCACTAACAGATGAACTCTAAAGGAATCACATAAGAACAGCCTTGGGAAGGTTAACACAGAACTCTGTAACTGGTAAGAACAAGAGAAAACAGGATCAGCCTCAGGCAAAAGAGCAAACTTAAAATGGAATATTTGAAAGGCACTATGGGATTGTGCAGAAAGACCAGCATATGGAAAAACCCAAGGTCAGTGACTACACAAGGGCCCCATGATGTATGAAATTAGACATATTTAGGGTCCACTCTACTATTTAATGTATTGATGAGTGTGCTTATCAATCAAAGGAGTGAGATCTTCTTAATTCTCCTGTTAAACATCAGCCTTGATCAGCCAACAAGAAGAAATAAGCTTGTGCTGCCTGTGCTGTGCATGTTTATGTTTATGGATACACACAGAGTGTATCTTGGGTGTGCCCCTCAGTGAAATATGTGTGTAGGGGGCTCATTCTGCAGCCTGGAACAGCAGCAGGCTTCATCAAAAACACCTGCATATGAAACCACCTGAGTTCAAACCCAAAGGATTTGGCTTCCCTTACCAATCTGCAATCTTCCATTTTCAACAGTGAATTTTAATCAGAATTCAGTATTCTCTTTGTGAAATGGAAAGCCGTTTATTTTACAATAGTCTTTACATAAAATCTGGTACAAAGAATTTTCTCTTTTAGCTTTGGAAACAGTTAATAATATTTGGGAGAGCAAACACACAAAGGGTGAAACACTGCAGTGCTTGCTGCTCATTAAAACTATGCACTATGCCACTAACAAATGCATGTAGGGCACAGGAGACAAACCAAAGAGAGGTATTCTGTCTCAGTACAGTTTCTAAACTAGTTCTATATTTTCTACTGAATTAAGAACAGCATAAGCAAAACTTTGAGAACATATAACGCTAAACTTCAAGCGGTACAATTCAAGATCGTTTCAGTGGCGCAAAGGCCACAAAATATCTCCAGATTCCTTGGAGCAACATCAGTATCACTGTAAGATTGCGCAAGAAGTCTCAAAAACACAAAGTATATATTACATTTAAAATACAGACTTGTGGTACAGTGCAGTACCTTCTGAAAGACCCCTCCCCCGTCACCTGCAGTCTAAGTGAGTCATCTCTCTATAAATACATTTGTTTAACGTCTTCCAGGGAGCTACACAACTACTGCATCTTGCAGTATCAGATCCCTTGAAGACAGCTCAGCTTGTTTGCTACTAATATTGCCCAAATAAAATTATATTAAAAAAAAATACTTCTAGCCATTTTCTCACATTGATCATTCAAAATTCACAACATATCTTACTTGTAGGAAAGACAGGTAAGAAATAAGGCTCCTATTCATTTTTCCTTCAGCACCAATGGGCATTTTTCTGAGCTGGAGTTAGTACAGGGAAAGAGAGGTTATTAGGAAGTGAGATGCATCCCTCTCTGACACTATTTTCCTCCTAATAACAGTGCATTTTCAGTTGAAACCTTGAAAAATGGAGTGCTAAAACATGTTCTGAATAGTTTATTCACTTCTCCCTTTATTGTTGTTTATAACATTTTACACATTTCAACTGGCTGTCATTAAATAGCCATTACTGCAGAATTCTTTTCACATCATCTTGACCAGTGTTACTGTCCTTTCCTGCTGCTCAACCACTAAAATTTACTTTGCTTGCAAAACTTCAGTAAGCATTAATTATAATACAATTATACCTCAATTTTATTTACTTTTATCCATCTGATTTTTAGTTTTTCCATATTTGCAGAGGAAGGAGAGGATAATAAAATGTGAGACTCATGAAGGAAACCTAATTATAGTGTAGATGCTTTGCAAGTTGCTACAAGCCTTAAGGCACTGCAACACACAACTCATCTAAGCTGAGCATCTCATGAATGCATCAAAACATTTTTCTGATCATATGGGAAACTGCTCATTTAAATTACATTCACAAATGGATTTAAAAGCAATGGCCTGTGGATACTTTCTGAATAGTTTTGTTCTTCATCAGAAACACTTTTGCAAGGAAAGTTCATAATAAGCTTCCATGCCATGTTCCCCTAAAAAAAAAAAAAATAGCTATTTTGGGGATGTTTTGATTTTAAGAAGTTCACTTTTTTTCCCCAGAGACCTTTAATCTTCAAGATTATACTAAGAAAACCTTAAGAAAGGTATTCTCAATTGAAGATGACCTATAAAAGTACAAGCCTTATGAAAACACTGCTTTTTCTACATCCACTCACTATCTAAATCAAAACCTGAATCCACCTGCTGGATGAAAGAACATGGATGAATTAACATCTGCTTTTATAGCCTTCTGCAAATTGTTTTGCTATTGTAAGTCACCATTTCAAAGCTAATGTAGAGACTCAAAGTATTAACACACATTCAGCTCGAGGGGACTTTTTGACTACATGTATCTAATAATGTATCAGACTGCTGCATTTCATTTATACAGAATGAAAACGCATTTGTCTCTAATGGTCTGCTAATCTATTTGTGTAATAACTTTAATAGATTTGGCATGTTTCAAAAACTGATTTAAAGAAAAAAAAACCTACTGCCGTACACACCAGGAAGCTACACCAGGTATCAGCTGCAGTAGGAAGAAAAGGAATTAAGAAGAGGAAATATGAATCAAGATACATTTGATGGAAATGAAGGAACAGAACTAAGTTAAATTGATGAAAATGTTAAGCAGAGGTCCTGAAGAAATCTGAAGCAAAAGCAGAAAGGAAAGACTTAGCCATGGCTTTTTCAAAAAGCTAGGAAAAAGAGAGTTGTAGGAGAATTCAGCAGCCAAGGTAGAAAACTAACAGAGAGTTGTCACATCTGATATTGGAACATATGCCAAATGGATAAAGATCTACAGCAGTCTGCTTGCAGGAAAGAAATTTAAACAAAGATGGGAATGAAATAATTAGCATTACTGCAGAAAGGACAGGTCAGACAACAGAGTTCACGTTATGAGATGATGTATTTTGGTTCACAGTGAAGCATGGAGGATTTAAAAAGAAGCAATGACAGTCAGAAGTGATGGATTTAAGACTTTATAAAAGGGTTCTGCTGAATGCCAGCAAAGGGATATATAAGACGGGATTAAAGTATGTGACTTTAAAAAGCTCCTCTTTCAATGACAAAAGAAAGGGCACCAAGACATCCATGCTTACACAAAATCTGAAGTCATGAAAATAAAGTCTCCTAATCTTTTTATTGCTCTCATATCCTTCACTGGTAACACATTTGAATATGCATCTTTTAGGTTTAACCCTCTCCCTCCAAATGAGGGTAAAAAATAATTTACACCACTTGCCTGTCAGGCTTACATAAACAACTAAAATTTTAATAGCAAATTCAGACAATGATCAGGCATCTGATCAAGCTTTTGCAGTATAGTCATGATACAAGGACTTGCATAGTTCTTCTTCTTCTGTCATATCACTGAGATGTAAGCCAAAGATAAAAACTCAACTAGTATCTGCCGCTGAGTGATTGTTATCTTTTGGGAAGGGAAACCTTATGAGGTGGGAGAATTTTTAAATACCATTGGGAAGTCACTGTGAAAATGGCCATGTAACTCACTTTTACTGTGAGGCAGTTCAAATTTCCCCCTGGCATTCTTTTGTTAAAGAAAGTCTGATGACTTGTCCCATTAACAATTCAAAAAATTCCAAAAACACTAGTGAAAAAACAATAGCTGAAATGGCTAAAATAATGTTTATCTATGACACTTATTTATGATTTCTGAATTATGCCATACAACTTCTCCCTACAGTGTGAATATTAAAAATTACACATTTTCTGGTAATGGAAAAATTTAGTAGTGTCTTCCCCACCTAGTAACAATGTAGCTTCTTCATGAATCACTGGACCAGCTTAACACGACCCAAGAGACAGAAGGTGTGTCTGTCTCTCTTTGGATGAGACAAATGAGCAGAGCTCAGCATATTTTCCCTATAATTACTGTTACAGCTATTTCCTAAGCAGCAACAATTGACTGTCAAGAATGCCAGACAAAAGGATGACTTAGTAATAAGGAAGAGCAAGAGAATCAATCTGTATGTCAGCCTTACCTTACATAGCCTGTATTAATTAATACATGAAATGAATTGGTATCCTGAATGCCTTCTGAAGTGAGGAGAGAGGATCATCTTTAACCACAAGGTTAGTGAGACAACAGGAAAGCAAATGAGGTTCTACCAGAGTAAAACCTAACACCTTCCTGCCCCTTCTTTCCTTTCAAGTTTCATCTCATTTAAATTTGGATGTTAGGATTCTAAACTGTTATAAGACTATTTCAAAAATTAAACGACAATCAGGTAACTGAATACTTCATTATGTATAAAGAATTTACATATGAAGCATTTTTCACCTCAAATTGTAAAGTCTCAAATAAAAACTTTGAACCATGTCAGATGTGCGTCAGTCACGTAATGACTGAATGGCAACCCTTAATACTAGACAAGCATTTCACAGGACATCAAATAGAAGTCTTTTTTAAAAATCTATTTCCTTTTTCCACATACTATCTTTTATTTCTTTCATTTCATAATGGGTAACAGTTATGTGGAATGTGAAAAACACTCACACACTAAGCTACAAGAAACTTGACACGTGACACTTGCCATAATTACAAAAAACCCCATGACATTGATGTGGCCAGTCTGTTCATTTTGCCTGACTCAGTTTTGAAAAGAGGCATTCTCTTTTCATAGTATCTCCACAGTTGAAATATCTTTTCTTCAATGCGGGTAAATATCTGGTCAACGTCATTTGTTCTCCTCAGCACTATACAATGAAGGTGTGTTAACAGACTAAGAGATTACGTATTTTATCATTGAAGTCAGATGTCAAACCTGCAACAGCGTTACTCAAAGTATATGAATTTGCTAGTGAAGAACAGATTGATTGCAAAGTCATAGAATCAGTCTCTCCTTCCTTGTTCATTAAGTGCATCCTTGAAATCTGATAGCATTTTTTTCTGTAAATTTGACTATGATTTCACTTAGAGCACAGCAAACATGATTTCTTTTCACCTGCTTTCAAATGCAACACTTTGCTAAAGAAGAGGTGAGATTTTTTTGTATTTGTTAAATGAGTGCAACAGGACTACAATAGACTTTCAAACTAAATGTGTGAAGTATGCTTTAACATTAGCTGGAATACTTCACAGCTGAAACATAACTTGAAGCTTTCACAAATCCCTTCCAAATTGTTTTGTTCAAATATAAACCTTCACAAACACTAGGAGATCCAGCACTATCAGTGGATAGTCAAACTGAATGAAGTCAGCATTTATACAGCAAGACAATAAAACAACACTTTCTAACCTTTGGAAATTTGAAGCTTTGAGTATAAATCAGGCTTTTAACAACACATAGTCGTGGGATCTTACATGTATCCATTATCTGGAGAATTCCATACCCGTCTCACAATGACTAACAGAACCATCCCTGAGCTCAAAGACAGACAGCTGTGTTCTATATGACAGGGACACAAGGTCAGAAAACGCTGCTTTGGTCCATGACAAGTAATACAGAAGCAGTTTGAAAACTTGTGGCCTGAAACTTAAAGATTTTTCAACACCAGAGAGAAGCCAGACTGCAGATACTGGTCTTTTCAAGTTAAAGCCAAAATCATACGACATACTTTGAGTAATTCATTAAGTAAAAACTCTGATAGCCCTAACAACACTGACATGAAAAGTTAACGCTTTGGCCTAGCTGAAATGCAATACTAAATGTTGAGCAAGTGGTAGTCTGAAGACATTTCAGAGATACTATTTCACTGTCAGCGTTTGTTAGAGCACATGTGCCTAATAATACTTTCTTTTTGTGAAACCAACCCTTTCACTGAACACTGCTTTAAAAAAAAAAATACTCCTACTAAACTCAACAAATTTTAAAGTTGTAAATAAAACTCCACTAACACTTAATACTGAATAAGGCTTTCTGCTATCCAGCTACTTACATCAAAACAGTTTTTCTGTGAACAACGTAGTCCTGAAAAAAACTGAAGAATTTAAATGAATATGTACTACACTTATTTCCCAACGTATTTAAGTATTTTTCCTCACTGAGCAATCCACAGCACAGTATTTCTGTACTTCAGTAACTGAGGTAGAAATCACCTTACCCTATGTTTTTCCTTTACTTTCTTCCTGTATTCTTCTTTGTCAAATTTGTCTTCTTCACGCAGTATTTCTTTCGCTTTATCTAGATTGATACCATTGGCATCATCTTCCTCAGCTGCCTGCGCCAAATTGGATTTTTGCACAGGTGGCCACTGCTGCACTAACTGAAATAGAGATGCCAGCAAGAAAAACAATGGTTAGAATAATTTTTTCCACATCACACTTCTGGTGCCCTAAATAGTCCAATACATTTTTTTTCCAGACTAAATAAAAAGATCATCTGCAAAGGAAACAAATTAACAAAACTTCTTGACAAGAGAAAGATGCCTTATTTAACAACATGTTCAGTTAAACTTACTATTTGAAAGTAGTGTCTCTATTATACCGCATTACTTTTTAGTGGATTCACTTGAATTTCTTCCCTTATTTTGTCCTCTTTCCTGATTAGAACAACTAATTTCTAATCCTGCTAGACATTTGGGGAGAAAAAAATACTTGCTCTCAAGAAATTACTCTCAGAAAAAACCGTGAGCAAATCTAAAGAGTACCTTTCATGTGAACAATCAATATTCCAACATATTAACCAAAACAAAAATTAGATAAGTCTTTATTACAGAGTACACAAAAAAAAGCATGACTGTAGGTTCATGTTTTGAGGGAAGCAAGGAGAACAGACATGGAAGGGTTTTTTGATTACTGTACTAAGACTGTATTGGAAATGTTTGATGATTCGTGCTGATGAAATGTTTGATGGAAGACATACTGAACACATTCAACTTCCCTGAAACATCTGAAACTCTGAAGTCAAGACAAAGACTACACATTGACCAAAAAATATCCCCACCTATCTTATGATCTAGTAGCTTAAACTTCATGGTATGAGCACACACCTTCAAGGGTAAGCCTTTGCAAAATCATTCTTGCTTACGGATCGGTAGGGTACTAACTCTTAAAAAGAAACTACACAGCAGAAGATACAGAATGCCTTTCAGTACAAATGCAAAACCAAACACATTTCAGGACTCCCTAATGCACACAGAGTGTCATTTAACAGGTAAAAATAAATCCAACCTCCTGTTTCCACATCCTTTTGTAAAATTGAGTTTGTGTAGTTGTATTTTCTAGAAAGATACATTTTTAGAGGACTTTATCAAAGAGAAGCATGTGGAACAGAACAGTAACATTTCAAAGCACAATTTTACACAGCTCAGAAAGAAAGCAAAAACAACATCCATAGATGCAAATTTTGTTTCCTTAAATGTCACCCCTTCTCTATTGTACTGCTTTTCAAACTACAATCCTTGTGATTATTTTTCTCTCCATCTTTGCTCCTTTTTGCTTCTTTGCATAGATACATAAAACATTTGCATATGAATTTTGAGACAACAGCTTCTGAATATCTAAAAATATCTGACATTGTAGTTTTCAGTCAATGGGGCAACCTCTAAATCCTTTTACATTCTGTCTAATGTTAGTAATTATGTATATGGCTACACTCCCTTCACCTGCAATATAAAATGCTTTACTTTATTTAGTCAGAAAAGCAAATTATATGCTTGTAAAGGTGATCTCTCTTTCAGTTTATGACTTACTGAAATTATTATTTAAAAAAACCCCTACTTTTTATCTTAGTGCTGGAAATGGAAAAACAACATACACAGCATCTGAAGCTGTGAAAATAAATGTTAGAAAAGTTCATGGAATATGGACGCTTGCTAGTGAGGTTATTTCCATAGGGAAACCCTAGAGTGACTAGCATCCACAACAGTTCCTTTCAGTATAAGATCAATACGTTTTTCCAGAGTCTATCAGAAGAACAAATCAAATAACTGGCAAATTTCCAAGCACTGCTACCTCAGCACCAGTAGGCCAACATTTGGTACTTCCTTAGCTTTCCTAACAAAACTTTTAATCTAGAAATAGTGAATGGTGGGAAGAAAACCAGAGACTTCTTTTAATTCCAGTACATTAACTCAAGACTTTGGGGAGCTTCGGCAAACAGCTACAGGAACACTGTTTTACATTTCTGTAAGAAAAAAATTGATTCCACCTGAAATTGAAGATAATAGTCAGAAAAGAGATACCATTCTGTACATTCACTTACAGCTCTCATACAAGTATCTTACACATACAAAGATGAGAAGAGGTCAGTGCTCAACATTCCTCTTTTTCCCAATGGAACTGAATTCTAAATGGAAGCTGAACACTTTTGCAAAATGTAAGCCAATTATAAAAACCACACACTTGAAAAGCATATCTTTTCATACAGATATAAAGTATATTTTTGACTTTATAGAAATTACAACTTCAGTTCCCACCAAAATACAATTACTTTTAGTTCATCTTACCTCTCCATCTTCAGTAAAAACTATTTTTGTGTTAACTTTAAATTTCTTCTTCAAGATTTTTTTGGCTTCTTGGGTCTTAGTTGTTTTTTTTTTCATCTTTGATTTTGACGTGGTCTGCACGAAAGAAAATAAGTTTTCTTATGGGTTTTTTTCTGGTCACAGAAAATATGCTTCAAACTTTCTTAAAAACAATTAGATGTATCAAAATTTAATTCCTAAAGCATGTGTAAGACTAATTTCCAGTAAAAATCAGCCACCAAACCTTTTCATAAAAGCATTTTAAGCAAGCTGTATCACCAGAAATCCATTTACTCTGATAAAAATTTAGCGTAATTTAAATCATGCCAGTGCCAGGACACCTGGCTCATTCAAATTTCACTAATCTTTCTGGGACAAGGACAATAGATTCACCAGCTTATGCTGCTAGCAAGCCTCATCAGACAAGAAATACCATATAACTGACTTGAAGCCATTAACTACAACTGATCAGATACCAATTTCATCTCACTTGTCATCACATTGACCCCAGGCACCGCAGTACACCAGTTGAGCTATTTATGTGCCAGTGAATGCCACAAGTGGCCATGCAAGAATATTCCTATTTTGGAACTTTTGTCCCTTGCAGAACATCAGTGCCAGGAGATGTTTACCAAACTTAGCATTAAGTACCACTTAAATATCACAAAATTTATTAGCATCAGAAAAGAAAGTAGTGAAAAGAAGTGGTGAAGACACCAGAGAAACTAATGAATGAGTCCACAGAAATTGTGAAATCCACCGATGGCCTATATAGGTTTTCCCAAGGCACTCATCTGGTGGCAACATCACGGAACTAAAGAATGTGGAGATTCACCACCCTCAGCTCTTCTTCCAAGAAATCTCCTTTCAAGAACAAAGGCTGAATGTGTTCAAACATTCACCAGGGCACAATAAACAGAGGACATTTTAAGCAGTAACTGACATTAAAAAAGTATTTTATAGCAAAAAATATTCTGAAGGAATACGTGGAGACTCCATAGGAGAAGACCCACGACTCATTCATCATCCCATAAAGACTGCAGTCTCTCCACTACTCAGGAAAAAGTACCTGAAAAACAGTCACTAAACTGTCTAAATTTATAATAAACAACAGAAAGCATCAAAGCAACCAGAAAGAAAAAGGAAAAACTGAACTTTTTCTCACTTTCATTTTTTATTTTGGTCATTTTAATCAGTTTTCATGTTCTATACAAAATTCACTCTAAAAGGAAGCAAAAAAAATTAACTCAGAAAGTCACTGTCATTATGGTCAGCACACTAATGCACTGAAATACGAACTATAAAAGAGAAAAATTACAGTCCTTCTAACAGGAAAAATGGCTTGTGACAGCTACTGCGCTGTGATATCAAGTAATGACCATATCTATTATAGAAGATAGTAACTGTAGCAGCACTTTTGTCCTCAGCATTGTCAAACTATTTTTGCAGCACTGTGCACCTACTGCTGGTTAGGTACATCTGTAAAAGCTCAGAAAGCTGCGCTACTCCCTCATTACTGCTGCTTATCCTACAAACACAAATTCTTTGAGAAACTGCATTAGCATAAAACCCTTACCTCAAAATAGGGACTACTTAGTACAACAAGAGGAGTGGTCCAGAGGAAGAATTTAAAGAGAGATGTACTTCAAGGTGGTGGGACAAGGCTATTCACAATCACAGCATTTTCTTTCAGCAGCTGCTTTCAATTTTCTTTTTTTTAATAAACAGTCCTTTATTTCAACACTGCCAATATTACTGGTACCAGCATAATATGCTCCTATTAAAAAAAAATTACTGTAAGTTTGAAATTGGTACATTAGTATTTTGCAAAATTATATTTAACTATGAATTTCAGCTGTTCACATTTCTTGGTTTAAAAAAGATTTTCCTAGCTAAGGAGCACAAATATCCAATGAGCTGTCTTTACATGCAACCATAGGTAACATTTCGAGTTGTACATTGCTCCCACTCCTTCCTCTCTGTTTAATAGTGCCAAGTTGTGTGGGAAAAAATAGGACAGTACAAAATTTCCAAACAAATAGAAGGAACAAAAGGAGGAGAAGAAAAGAATGCAAAGCTAAATTTCCTCACTATAGATCAAAAAAGCATAGTGTAAGATCAGTGTGTGAATCTGGCAGATCTATAATGTGCAGCATTAAACAAAGGGATCAAAAATTTTAAAAACCTACAGAAAAGACCAAGAGTATAAAACACTACACACTCTCTAGATAATTAAACTGTGGTTTTTATTAGGACACTGCACTGGCCAGATTTTGGTGGCAGAGAGGGCTACAGGGCTGGCTTCTGTGAGAAGCTG
This sequence comes from Orthonyx spaldingii, assembly GCA_013397795.1. NCBI lineage: Eukaryota > Metazoa > Chordata > Aves > Passeriformes > Orthonychidae > Orthonyx > Orthonyx spaldingii. The sequence continues at coordinate 66,017 of VZTJ01003231.1, forward strand.
CCAGAAGCTTTCCCCATGTCCAGCAGAGCCAATGCCAGCTGGCTCCAAGATGGATCTGCCACTGGCAGAGGCTGGACCCATTAGAAATGATGGTAAAGCCTCTGTGGTAACATATTTAAGGTGAGGGAAAAAAAATTATGGTGCAAATGCAATTGTAGCCAGAGAAGAGCAAAGTGAGAAGATGTGAGAGGAACAGCTCTGCAGACACCAAGGTCAGTGCAGAGGAGGGGCAGGAGGTGCTCCAGGTGCCAGAGCTGAGATTTCCCTGCAGCCCCTGGTGCAGACCACGATGAGGTAGCTGTGCCCCTGCAGGTCCTGGAGGAGCACGGGGATGCAGAGATCCACCTGGAGCCCATGGAGTAGAACCACACCAGAGCAGGTGGATGCCTGACAGAGGGCTGTGACCCCATGGGTGGCCTGTGCTGGAACAGACTCCTGGCAGGGACCTGCAGACCCATGGAGAGAGGAGCCCATGCTGGAGCAGGCTTCCTGGTAGGACTTGTGATCCTGTGAGGGACCCACACTGGAGCGGCCTGTGCTGGAAGGATTGACTGGCATTGCAGCAGTTCACAGAGAACTGTTGTTCATGGGATGGATTCACATTGGATAAGTTCATGGAGAACTGTCTTCCATGGGAGGGACTCCACACTGGAGCAAGGGAAGCACTCCTTTCCCTAAGCATTGTCAAGAACAACATGTGATGAACGGACCACAACCACCACTCCCTGTCTCCCTGTACCGCTGGGGGAAGAGGAGGTAGAGCTGAGAAGGAGGGAGGGGTGCGGGGAAGGTGTTTTAAAGGTCTGGTTTAACTCCTCATTATCCTGCTCTGATTTTGTTAACAATAAATTCAATTACTATCTCTAACTTAAGTCTGTTTTGCCTGTGATGGTATTTGGTGAGCAATCTCTCCCGGTCCTTATCTCAACCCATGAACCCTTCATTATATTTTCCCTCCCCTGTCCAGCTGTAGAAGGGCATGATAGAGAGGCTTTGGTGAGTACCAAGCATCCAGTCAGGATCAACCAAGTACATTGGTACTTCAGCTTTCTGAGCACACTTCAAAGTTGATGGCTATCAAAGCTCCTTCAGCTTCAGACACAGTCTCCTGACTGACTATCACAGTTTAAGACCAGATGGGCTCAGATTTCAAAACATTTTCGTCACAGATGTTGGCACAATTTTCCAAACTACATGACTTCAGTGTTCAGCAATAGAAGAAGGGACCTTCAGTTAGGGCAGTGGTTTCTGACATAGCTTCCCTGTTCCAAGGGGGAGGCTACATAGTCCAGGACAAGAGTCAGGTACATCAGCCATGGAATGTATAGAGTCCTGGGGCTATTGTGGGGTCCCATAAATGCCGCTTTGGTTCTCTTCTGGGGATCTCTCTCACATTTTTCTGAAGTCCTTATATAATCCTGAAGTGCCTCTCTTTTGTCACTTAACACTCTCGCTCCATGTGTCTCCAGTAGCATCTTTCAGGGGATCTATTCCCCACATCCCAAGAGCCTCTTGCCCTACTTCCTGCTTCAGTGGTTGCTGCTTTATATTGAACACACTTGTGTCAGATGTTCCTCCAAGTGGCTTTAGTCTTGATGCAGGATGGGTTGTTTAAATCCATCTCAGCTCATGGCCTCCTCCATGATCCACGACACCCTCACCCAAATTTCTAATGCCACTGCCTTTGTTTTGACCCCACATTTGAACAGTTACACTGAAACATCCATTTCCCATCTAGTAGGAGTCTGATTCATCCATTTTAAGATGCGCAACACCACTGGACATCAGACCTCAGGCTTCCCTAATCTTCAGTGTCAACCCTTGGTTCCCTGTGTTTTCAAGCCATTCTGCTTACTCATTTTCCATTTTCATCTTTTGTACTAGGAGATACCTGAGAACTGACAAGCAGCAGGTTGACATTCTCTATGGCTTCATCTCTTTTCATCACAAAGAGTTCACCACGGTAGCAGGCACCACCAGCTGCTAGAGGCTGCCAGAACACCCCCTCCATCTGTTAACCTTAAGTTCTGTAGAGAATACAAAGGTAGCAGTAGCCATGAGACCTCTCTGCCCAGCAAGTAGAGGCTTTGCAGGCAGAAGTACGACAACATCAGCAGAGGTAAGTGAGTGGAGGGTTTCTACTGACAACCAGACCCTGCCCCTAGTGCCAGAGCAAGCCATGGGCCTGCGCATTTTAAAGTGACCTGAGAGGGCATAGCTGCTGTCCACACTGAGCAGCGCCTTGCAGATTCTGCTCAACTACTACTTACCTCAGTAAATCCCTTTCTAAAGCTGAATTATTCCATCAGATAAGCCATTGATCCAAATAAAACAGCGTGAGTGATCTGGGCACAGGTTCTCACTGCTGTTAAGATATCAAAGGAATTCTGCGTTTGAGCTTCAGTTGCTAATAGCAGTTTAAACACCAGCTGGTGCACACACCCCTCCCTGTCAATGAGAAGAGGCTACCCGCTGCTCATCAGCAGGTACATTTTGCCCTATGCCCAATACAACAGGCCCTCAAACCTCATCTTTTCTTCTATAAAAGATGTGGCAATAGTTAAACTGATCAAACAAGACCAGAGCAATAATTAGTCTCTTGAACTGATATATAACACTGAAACATTATAATTTAAGAGTCACTTAAGTTTATAAAAAGTGCATAAAATCAGCTGCATCAGCAGCAGGGTTGGGGGATTTTCTCCTGTTACTAATCTAAAGCTTAAATTTCTTTTTCCTTTTGTACATGCCAGATGGCTTGCTGGATTATTTAATGAGTAACAATAAAAACTAGCTCTTAGAAGTACAGAAAATTCAAACATTTTTATATAGAATCAGTAACAATACAGCTAATATGTAAGTTCTTTTCTATTTTTCTTAAGAAGGAGTGGGCTTTTGATTTCTGGCTTAAAACATCTGATATTCTTAAGCTGAATCGATGACAAAATGTTTTCTAAATGAAGACACTGACAAGTGTAAGAAATAAGATTCATTATTTTTCAATTATAATATTTTTCTGAAAAGGCAGGGCACAGAAACACAGCTGTCACTAAATTTTGTTATTGTAATATGTAATAATTTTTCTTATTAATACAATTTTAAAGTCAATAGATAAACTTGAGCATGTAACCCTCAGTAACTCAGGATCAAAGCACTTACAGTATCTTTCCATAACCAAGACAAAATGCATGTGCTTTGACCTTGTTACTCATCATCAACACAGAGTTACTTTGTTTCTAATGACAATTTTCTTTTTATTTTCAACTCAACACACCTTTGAAAGCAAGCACAGAATACTCACTACAAAAGCTGTCTAAAGACAGGACTACATTATTGTGGCAGGGTAAAACATCAGTAGAAAAAAGAAGAATCAATTCTCCAGCCCTGTTAGCTAAAACAAGCATTACTGCATTTCTAGGGGGTTTGTGGGGTTTTCTTCTCTCTCCTCCTTGTATCTTACAATTCCTGAGAAGAATGGTGCTGCACCTGGAAGTATTTTACAGTCTCTCCCAACATCATTACATTAGTTTACCAAGAATTCAACAGGAACTACCTCTGAGAAACAAAAATCAATGTGGGACTCAATTTCATAGACTTGTTTCGTATTTCTTCAAGAAACTGCCCACGAGAGGAGTAAGTATTACCACATTTGCACTATCACCAAGCACATCGGTCCCTCTGTCGAGCTACCACATTCAGACTTGGATATCATTCCCCACAGAAGGTTTGCAGACTGAAGCTACCAAACCTTAGACAAAGAAAAGGACTGGGTTCCTCTTCATGCCATGCAAAGCAGAGATGGTTTTAATCCAGCAGGCACCACAGAACTTTCAGAACACTAACTGTCCTCCAACCACTACTCTAAAGCTGCCTAACCACAAAGCATTGCCTCTCAACCCCATAAACTTCCCAAAATCACACTACAAGGCTTTGATTACCGACAATGGAGATTTGTTTATAGAAGAGAGAAGTTTTCACTCCTCCTGAAAAATATCTAACCACAGAAGCAGCAGTGAGTTACAAACTTCACTCCTCACACATATTACTAACGATAAGACAGAAAACACAAAGAGAAACAAAATAGTCAGACTCTGAAGTCCTGTCCATATTACTACTTCAAGCATCTACAAAATACTAAACACCAAAAAGCTTCCTCTTGATAATACAATTTGATTCCTATTGAGTATAGAGGACCAGAGAGGCAAAAATCCTAGGATGGGGCATGACCACAAGGGGACGCAGAAACGCTGCTTTTCTTCGTGATCTGTGGTAGCTAGGTGGTTTTTATTTTAATTTGCAGTCTAGTTTTCTAAAATGACAGCTATTTCTGTCCTTCCTCGTTTCTGCTGACTACTCACAAGACATGACCCACCTTGCACTGATGTTGTGAACATCAGTACAAGCAAAAGCCAGTGGGAAGCAGCAGAGCAAAGCTGCTTCCACAAAAGAACTCCCCCAGTCTTTCCTAGGAAAATAAGCTTCTTTAGTTAGCTTGTGTTGTTGTTCTACTTTTCATGTAATACAAGTGTGGTTAATTTTGTTTGGGTGAAGTATTCTAAGTTTTTACTTTTTAATGAAATGTTAAAGATGAGGAAAATGAAATTCACAGACACTATCCAAACAACTTGCATAGCATCTGTATACATCACTGAGGACAGCTTTTACCAAATTTGGAAATAGGCAGGTATACTCAAAAGAAAAAAACAGCACTCCTTACACTTTGTTCTATTTGCTTCTCTATGAACTCTTAAAGCACATTAATCAAGTATGAAGATCAACACAATCTTCAATTTTTCAAGCAGTGGCTTAAATTAAATGGGTGGATTGATAGGGTTAGTGTTGGTTTGGGATGTTTTGTCTTCGTGGTATAAGTCTGTGTGTTACTTTGGTTTTTTTCAACTAGTATCATGCAAGATTTCAAGCCAGATACTGAAAAAGCAAGAAGCTGAAGTTATTGGTTGGTAATTCTTTACATAATATCACAGTTTGAACAGGGAGATTCTAGACAACTAAATTACTTACTACATCTATTAATTATTTCCTTTCTAAACCTAGTGAATAATGTTGATTTTAAAAAGAGGTCCTTTTATAGGAGAGAAAAACTTACAGCAAGAACTGCATATAGCTTTTACAGTAACAGTTATGAAGGAAAGATCTAGGTTGGTATTCAAAAGAAAAACAGTACTCTTAGCATAAAGAATATCATAGATATGAATCATATCATAATCACAGCAACAGGGAGAAAAAAAATAAAGTAAATAATAAAACATTCTAATAACCATTATTCATTATTGCTAACTACATGTCGTGACTTAACCTCAGCCAGCAACAAACCACCATGCAGCCACTCACTCACTCCCCTTGCATAAAGATAAGGGAGAAAATCAAGAAGTGCCAATATGAGAAAGCTCGTGGGTTGAGATAAAGACAATTTAATAGGTAAAGTAAAAGCTATGCATGCAAGCAAAGCAAACAAGGAATTCGTTCATCACCTCCCATAGGCAGACACATGTTCAGCCATCCCCAGGAGAGCAAGGCTCCACCATGCCTAATGGTGACTTGGAGAGAAAAATACCATCCCTCCCAACGTCCAAACCCCTTCCTTCTTCTTCCCCCAGCTTTACACGCTGAGCACCACACCTTATGGTCTGGAATGTCCCTTGGATCAGCTGGGGCCAGCTGTTCCAGTGTGTTCCCTCCGAATTCCTTGCACACTCCCAGTCCACTCACTGGTCGGGTGGGGTGAGGAGCAGAAAAGCCTTGGCTTTGTGCAAGCTCTGCTCAGCAGTAATGAAAACATCCCTGTGTTATCAAGAGTTTTCTAATACAAATCCAAAACACAGTCCCATACTCAGTATTACGAAGAAAATTAACTCTATCCCAGCCAAAACCAGCACACTGCATTACGGACAAAGACCACAAGACCAGCAGCTCACCACACCATTGTGTTACAGTTAAAATTGCCTTTTGGTCAAAGAAAGAGACTCAGATGGAAGAAACTGCATCAAAGACAGACCTGTACTATGTCAACGACACTGTTACATGATGGTTTTAATTATTGTGAGCGCAAAAGATTACATCTGAATCCGAGTTTCATTACAGTTTTGTGTTTGGGTGCAAGAGTTGGTGAGAAAAGACTTCTTAATAAACAATATACTACTATTCCTTAAAACAGATTAAATTAAGCCAGAAAAGCTGAAAATAACTAAATTTAAGTGATGCCTTTTCCTGGTCTTAGGAATGAAAAATTAGACACAGCTGGAGGTTGAAGGGTCGAGGGTCATTGACCTCAGTATTTTAATAGGATTCCATCACGTCACGGAAGAGAATGCATCGTGATGCCCACCATGCATGCACCCCCCCACCGTCGATCGGTATACAATTTATACATCTTACATATTAACATATCTACCACAGCGGCCCAAAAAGGGGCTTGGATGATCTAACCTCTAGTTTATAGAACATATTCTGCTAAAGGAGCCATGGCTTCTCAAGATAGTACAATGTTTGGTCTCCTAGCTCTACAGAACCTTGGAACTATGCTGAGTCATCAGACTTAAGGGATTAAAAGTATGCATGCTAATACTTGTGGATACATAGAACTGTGTAAAAGTTATAGAAAAGAAAAAGAAAAAATCCTCTTGGCATCATAAGATTAAAATTTCAGTATTCAACACAAAATGCAGGAGGTAGGATCAGAAAACCTTGCCACTTACTAAAACAACTGGAATATTCTGCAATATATTCACATGATGAACTTGGCACTGTGTTTAGACAGGAATTTGCTACAATTCCTTGTATTTTAAAAAAGGTATTTCCTTAGGAGATTGTTTTTACTTGTATATAGAGTATGATAGCAGAAAAGAAGGGGAAATAGGCACAAGTAAATGAGTCCCTGTCCAGCATTTATCTCTAGCTACAGACAAGAGCCAAGTTAAAGTATAGAAATCTTTATTAAGTGGTTTTTCAATGATAAATCTTACTCCCATTTCTGACACGACATAGTAGCATTTCTCTAGAATACTTCTGAAACACTGAGAACAACTAAAACAACTTCCCACTGAATTGTTACACTTTTCCTAGGAATGAATGCATACTCCACGTGATACAGGACTGCTCATTTCAGCAGCTGGTATCAAGACTTAAAAATGGGAGTTTTGGCAAAGGATAAACAGAGATAGAGGCTGAAGTTTCTCTAACAAGCAGGCAAAAAAAGCAAATAATAAAAAAAAAAAGTTGATATTGCAACATTTACTGTAATGTATTGAACTTATTTTGTCAATTATGACTTAAAATCATAACTATTTAAACAATGGTAAAGACACCAACATTTTCAACAAAAACTATCTTTGCAGGACATTGAGGATTCCACCAAGCTCTGCACTTCCAACTACGAAAAAGGATTTTTTTAAATCCACACACTCCCATACCTCCACATTCATTTCAAGATGTTTAATTCTGCTTTAACCATTTCCTCTTGTTTCTTTACAGGTACTTTAGAAATGGCTGGGTACCATTCCTAATTCTGAAACACAATTTCTGCATCTTCACAGCAGCATTTAACAGCTACAAAATTTAAGCCAAATCCTGAAAATATATTTTTTAAAGTGGATTTTCATCCCTATGTCCATGAGAAAACTTTCATGCTTTCATGTTTTATACTGAATAATAGAATGTTAATGTTTTACCCTGATATAAAATCCCAGGATACCAGAAGGAACCATGAATGAGCAGCATTGCACAATCAATTTTTCATGCTTTTTTTCTTCCCCATCTTACCCTCTCCCTCTGCTTTTTTCTTTTTATTTTTATATTACACATTTCTGACTCCTCCACAGTACAGGAAATGCTTTGGTGAAGAGCCAAGCTCTCCCCAGCCCACAAAACACACATTTGATTCACAGACTATAAGTTACATAATTGTAAACACAACTCTATCTGTATATGTCAACAAACAGTTTTTGTCATTCATGTGCTAAACCACTGCAGCTCATTTTTCAAATCTTTAAGTATAAGACTATTATACAAGAAACAAGGCCAAAAAACCCCCCTACATTTGTTGTTGTAAGATCTAATATGAAAAAATCCACTACTTAAGAAATTTGTGAGTTACAATAATTAGAAAATATCTCACTCTGAAAGATATATCTATTTAATGCACTGGAACACAGAACTTTTCAGTATAGCTATTGCATTAAGCTGAAAACCTCTATTATCTGGGAGCATAAGCAGCAACAACATCCTTTTCTAAAGCATTAAGCCTTTAGCAACACAAGGCCATCACTTCTCATGCAGCTTATTTAAGTGAGATGTAATAGTGAACACAGAACTAATCACATATTTCTAGGCAAAAACTAAATTAAGTTATAATCAAGCATGTGTGACTAAATGAAGATAAAGACATTCCAGAATAGTGTAATTTGCAACTAAACACATTAACATAGCTTTTGTTAATAGTGGGGATCTGGGTTGGTAGAAAAAATATATTTCCAAAGAAACATGCACAAGTCAAGATATCCTAGTAACTCAGACTGCCTCGCACTGTAAATATCAAAGAAGTACACAATAATGATTAACCCCACTAGTAGCTGCAGTGCCAGATCAAGACACAAAATGCCTTCATTCCACTCCTCCCTGCCATTACAAGGTATGCACCCTTATAACAAAATCTTCTTTTGACAAAATCCAACAGAAACACACAGTAACCAACAAATTCTCCAGGACTTCTACAGCCAAGAGAAGTAGATGTAACATCAATTAACAAGCAAATCCCATTATTTTTTTGACTGTTATTTCTCCTCCCTATTCCAGAGCTTCCATTTTTGTGAGCAACAAAAGGCTATCATGAAGATGCTATTTCCAGCACAACTTGGTAGATTAGGAGAGCATGATCATGTATTTGATATTGGCCCAAATTACAAATTACTTCAAACCTATGCGTCTTTTGTCTGTCACTTCTAAAAAAAACCGTGAATCAAACAAAACCAAACCCAACCCAAACCCCAGACCACATTAAGGTGAAGTTGAGGAGCTAAGAAAACCTGCACTTTCTTTGCAACTTTTGTGCTATTATGGATCTCCAACAAAGACGATGTTGAGATATTTTCTCAGTTTTCAGCAGGTGAGAGACTCTGCTTATTCATCCCCCATTAATATTCCACATGAAAGGTCCACGCTCAAAATGGGAGTAACGGGAGACAAGTAGGAAGGGAACGCTGTCCTTCCCTTAAAGATTAAAAGAATCCTCAAGTCCTGAGGTGTGCTGAGTACATACTATGTTCTGGACCTTATAAATTTTCAGTTCTGCTGAAAATTGCTCCTTCTCTCACAGGCTGCACTTAATATCTTACCATAAGATAGTTAAATTGAAATATTCTGAGAAACTTAATCACTGCATGATAGAGCCAGAAGGCAATGCTAAGCTGACATTTAATGAACTGATTCATTTGGGGTTTTTTTAGTTAAATAAAGATGGTTGCGTTTAATGTGACTATTTTCTAGGGGTTAGGTCACAGATATTCTAAGGAAAAAGAGGAAAAAAAGACTTTTCTGTATAATCATTAACGCAGCCAAGGCTTAAACAAATGTCAAAACATAGTTAAAATTATGGCTTAAAAATACTCTGCAGAAGAATCTTAGATCAAAAGGTGGGATGAGAAGACCAAACTTGCCTGCTGTTTTTCTTTAAGGCTGAATATATTTTACTGTGTGCGATGAGCGTGACTTTCCCTTTCACCACAAAAAGCCACAAGCCTGGCCCCTGGAACACAATGGCAGCCAAGGCTGAAGTTTCTCAAAACATTTTGTTTGCTACATTCTCCTGATCTGTCATCAGAAAGTAAAAAAAACATTACTTTGCAAAGAGAAATATATTTATCTCAATTCCCTCCCTCCCTCCTTTTGCACAAGCTAAAACCACAACCTATGCCCATTTAATTGCCACCCACAACAATATTCTCCACTGGCTGTGACCACACATAGTGAAGACTGCAGATGTTTTGAGAAAAAAAAATACACTGAGTTTTATTCATTTTTCAGCAGTAATTAGTGTGATAACCACCACTGTCTTTAAGAGAGCTTTATTTCCTCTTCTGATTGACACAGATGGCAATACAGCTTTCAGCAAATAGGACATGACAACTGTCTGCTCATTTGGAAGAAGAGAAATAATTTCCCATCCCCCCCAAATCAGGCATTAAATGATCAGGTAATTCCCATTAACACACAAAATCTTCTATCAGTTGTGTGATTTTTTTTTTTTTTAATAAATCTTTCTTCCTCGAAGTAACAGATGATTTAGAAGTGGAAACAGCTATACTTACAAGAAACAGTGAAGGGCAAGGAAATCAGGCTACTCCAGAGCATGACAAGCCCTCAGACTGAACTCAAAAGAATGCAAAGCACAAACGCAAGTTTTAGAGGAATGATGGATTACAAAAATTAAGTGGAAATTGGAATAAGAAATATCTTACAGCACAAGAATGCCAAAGGCACATTTGCAAAAAAAAATTTCTTACGCTTTAGACAAAGCCAATATAACAGGAATAACTAATTTAAGTTTCTGTGGAACATTTTACAAAATCCATGCTAAAAAGTAATAGCTGAAGTTAAAAAAATGGTGAAGGAGAGTTAAGAAAAGTCAAGGGTTACAACTGCTACAGTGACTACAATGATCTCTGCTGAAAGACAAATTACCAGGTTGCTACTGATTTTCCCCAGTCAGGCCCATGGTCCCTGCTCTGTGTGCACCCCTAGTTTCTCAGGCCAAGTCAAGATCAATTAGTTTATGATAGTTGTTTTGAAAGTGGAAGAAACATCTGTCATTATTAATACACAATGTCTTAAAGTTTATGGCAGTCAATTAATTGCACTCTAACACTGAATCTCTCCTCCTGAGTTGCATTTACAACTTTGCTACTAGCTTTTGGGAAAACTAATGTTCTAGTTATCCTATCTGAGCCATAATACTCATATTTTAAAGAGCTTTGGAACAAAGTCAAACTGAAATCAAATTAGTAATTACTTCTAGAAGAACACACTGGACTTTAGAGACGTTAAGAAATTAACATAATCTCCTTGTTATAGTTATTTCATTACCATAAATTAACTTTGTATAACATTACACTCACTTCTTTTCCCTTTAAATTTAACTGCACTAGTTTTGAATAAATGAGGATTTTGTATTCTGCATAGACAGAAAAATAAATCTACAGGGATAACACATGAACAAATGTCCAGGTCTAAGCTATATATTTTGGTGAATAGGTAACAAGACATCTCTTGGGCTTACTGAAAATCCATAAAAATTTAACAATGAAGTTTCACAAACCAGAGTCAATGGAAATGCATCACTTATTTTAGCAAAGAATGCTCTGAACCTACCAAAGGGAAGACACGTGGCACTGATCAGTCATCCCTATCTCTTCCTCATTGTAACACCAAGGCCAGCACTGCAGGAAAGCCGCACGAAAGTGAAAGCAAAGAGAATAGGAATGGCATTATGACTTGAGCTCTAAGCATCAGAACATTCACAAGAAAAGGTTCAACAAGTGGAGATGGAAGATATTTCTGCCATCCAAAGAGACGTCTTTAGTCTTCCCACTGAGAGCGCAGTGAATTGTTGGAAAGTCTGCTGCAGGACACATTGTGTACCAAAGTCAAAAACTGGACCAATCCAATTTAAGTAATACAAACTAAATAACACATTCCTATTCCTGAAGCATTCCTATGAGCACTGAAAAATAAGCTGCAAGTTGCTCATTTTCAGGCTTAATTCTCATCCTTGCAATTCACAGAACACGGTCTCCTGAGAAATTTCTCTAAATTAAGAAATCTCTGCTGACGAGATACGTCTTGGCTGGACTTCACTTCTCTACCACCAAAGAATTATTCCATTTGAGCCTTAGCTAAGCTCCTGGGCACACACACAAATTGCTACACTGCCATACATGAAGAACTAAGCTGCAGCCACCAGCCACACCAAAGAAAACAGCCTGAAGCCAGCAATATAGTGGGGACACAGCAGCTTATGCTAGCACAATGGGGCCACTGCAATAAAATCATGAATGCCCCGCAGTCTGCCCTATGCTCATTCTCACTCCAGCAAGATAGAAAAGCTCACCTGGAGCAACTTCACACACACTACTTCAAGCAAACTGGTATAGCGAAAAATCACGCATTTGAAAAAGCAAATTGAAATGGACAAGAGAAAAGGAAGAAAAAAATAGGTTTAGGATTATGAATCTGTCACCACTACTAAAAAAAATACAGGGTAGTTGCTGACAGTTTTCCATTAAAAATAAATTTAAATAGCTAGCTTAAGAAATAAGAGAAACACATGTCTCTTTCAAAAAACAATAGTTTCTGAAGCAGTTTCAGAGAATGCATGGATCATGTGTGGCAGATGACATTTGTTCAGTTAAGAATAATCTGTCTGAAAGTCGAGATTTCTAGGATGGTGAGAAGTATTTCCCATTTTGACTGCAAGTGTTTTCACAATGCGCCAAGAGCCACCCAGTGACCACAGCTGGAAGAAACCCAAACGCCACTAAACTTATTCAGAATGTCAAGGCAGCTGGAGAGAGTTTTAACAGCATAGCAAAGGTCAGGAAAAGCAAGAAAACCAAGAACAATAGCAGGTCAACTGCCAATGTGAAAACTGGATTTTAAACATGTGCATTCACATTGACACATCTTATTCCAGATTAAACAAGAACATCCTCTTAAAACCTTCCAGCAGAAAAAAGATTCTATGTAAGAAACACTACCGAGAAGATACCCGTGTACTTCACATTGATAGTGATCTTTTTCTATTCAAAACAGTAAACCCGTATGGAACCAAACAAAGACATGAAAGAGCAATTTTGATCCCTTTTCTCCAGAGCAAGTATTTTCTCAAAATCTGTAACAATGATAATGTAATAGAATATGGTTGTTGCAGACAGAGCAGTTGGCAAGAACATGCAAGTTTACCTTCTGCACAAGCCACTTGATTTAAAACTATAAAGTATATTACTTTGAGATGATACTTTTTTCATATGCATTTTAGGCATAGATTAATTTCCAAGATGATGAAAGTTCATGTATACATATATATATGGAAGTAATTTTTCCTACTGAATCTACAGAAACAGAGGTTATCCCATTGTATTGCTACATTTGTTTGCTTTGATTTTTCTCAAAAGAGATCAGATACTGAGAAGATATGACTTGCTCATAATTCTGGTAGGGGAAAAAATTCTGAAATGCTTTTATAAGCACTTTTTACCGTGCTTCTATGCTTGAACAATACAGCTTTTTATGCTGCAGTAACTTTTTATCAAATATTCAATAGGTTTTATTCCTGTAGTCATCTACAGAAATGTGGGTAAGATTCTTTTTATCTACCATTTTCAACTGCTCTGAGGAAAAAACACAAAAAAGCATATCCAAGTTTAGACTAACACAGACTGGCAGAGTATGAGAGACCATATGTATAAAGTGTCTTTCATTTCAGTCTAGTGTGGAACTCTCTCTTATGCTTTGTCTAACATGGAGCTTTCCTTACAGTAAGGATATTTGAACAATATGCTTGTAAGTGAAAAAAAGCTGCTCAGAGTATTCAGTGGTCAAACCAGGAAGAGACAAGAAGCCTGATAAGAAGTTCACGCTACACTGAACCAGCCAGTTTCTTCCAAGGACATAACCGTAACACGTTTTCTATCAGTTTAGCAGCTTGCAGAAGATAACTGCCATAATTTATTACCTTATTTATCTACTTAGCTGTTTAGAACATCAGTAGGTTTCAATATTTAGTAGAGCTATGGGAAAAACAATGAGTCAGCTATGGGCCATCAGTGCAAAGAGATCGATATCTTAGCTAGGATAAAACTGGAACATTTAGTAATCAAAATGACCTATTACACAGAGCCAGTCCAGCTGCAAGTATTTCTTCTCAATAAATTTTATACATTTTATACATTTAATACATGCAAAAAAATTACTAATATTCAAATCCATCTGCTTATTTATTCACACTGCTTTAATAAAATTTGTCTTCTGATAACTTCCAATCTCACTGCTTAAAACAGAATATATACAACAAAAACGTAATACTTTCATTTTTTTAAAAAATCACCCAGTAAATCACAGTTTTAAAAAAGAGGGAAATATTTCTCTTCCCCCAGGGGGAAAAAAATAATGAAAGTGGCAGGAGATATTTCCCAGTAAAAAAATCTTGACTTTCAATATTCAAACTGAAAATGTGAGCAAACTTTCCACAGCACAAATAAACTCCTTTTCCATGAACATTTGCTGAGTCAGTCTTTACTTCATATTTTCATGGACTGCTCACTTTCAAGGACTGTGGTCCAGACAGACACAATGCTTTTATCTTTTTGAAATTTTGTGCTATGAAGTCCTTCACTTGCAAAACTGTAGCACTCAGTTTTTCAGAGGAGCCACCATGAGTGTGTTTTCTGGTACGTGATTTAAAAAAATCATCACAAGGATGTTAAAATTCTGGAAGGACAGTATGTTCTCAACTGTTTCAGTGGTTTGAGAAATAAACTCAATTTTAAAGGGAATCAGAGACAGGAGACTTTTGAGCCTTTTGAAAATCTTATCTGGAAAACAACTACGTTTCTAAAAAGATGGGAAATAGAAGGAAATAAAATTAATGTAAAAATGATAATTTTCTTCCAAAGGTGAACTTGAAAAAAAAAATCCTACTTGGAATTTTAAGATATGCAACACAAAATTATTTTCATCATTACTACGTTCCACCTTCAGGGCACACTGCACCTCCAGCTATAAACAACTCTTACTGACGTAAGCCAAAACAAAACCACAGGGGTGACCAATGGACTGACCAGCAGGTCCCTACATGATAGTTATGAATTCTGCCATCTGCATTAATTAATATAAGGTCAGTTTAGTCCAAAACATTAGCAGGAGATTTCAGATCTGTGAAATCATGTCCCTTCCACACCTAAGGGGACACTGATTCACCAATCCTTTTGGCTAAAGCTTTTCTGTAGCAGCAGTATAACAGCTATGCAGAAAACTGCTTCATTAGTGGGTTGGCCCATTCACTCCACATAATCCAGCACACAGCCACTGTTCCATGTTAGTTTTCAGCTGCAAATGAGCTGTTTTTACTTAGTAGATATTGGTACAATTTGTAATGCAGTACAAATATCAACTATTTACAGGGCCAATATATTATATAGAACTCTTTCTTCCTCCAAACATTCTATGGAGCAAGGACTCTGCAGAGAGCAGAAATCTGTTTTATAGACTTAAGCACTTTTCTTACCTAAGTGCAGAATATGAGAGACTCTCAAAGCAAGCAAACAAGAAGGGCAGAGAAGCACGCAAGGAAACAAAGGAAAACTATTCTCTCCTTACTACATCTGCAAACCAAGGGGGTGATTTTGAGCAGGAGGTAAAACACCAGGGGCTTTGAATCAACTCCTGAAATCACAAAATACTAGAATCACAGAGTAGTTTGAGTTGGAAGGGACCTTTAAAGGTCATCTAGTCCAATCTCCCTGAAATAAGCAGTGACACCTTGCACTACATCAGGTTGCTCAGAGCCCCAGCCAGCCTGACCTTGAAAGTTTCCAGAAATGGGGCATCTACCACATCTCTGAGCAACCTATCTGAGTGTTTTACCACATTCATTGTAAAAATCTTCTTCTTTACATCTAATCTAAAGCATTACCTTCCTTCTCCACTACAGGAGTAACCCTGGATGACTGGCCTACACAAGACAAATTTGTAATTTTCCTTATGGTCAGTCTTACTCACCCTTCAAGATGTGCTCCATCAATTTTTACTCGGACTCCCTCAAAATGCACCAGTTCCTTGTTAAATACTCTCTTCCCTTGAAACCTTCACACTCTTTACATGCCCTCTGCTAGTGTATCCTCACCACAAAAAGGTAGTGTGATGCTGGACCACTACACCAGTATTAATTCAAACAACAGAACTTACCGGCATCAGTCTTTCCACGCAACTATCTTGATTCCTTGCTATTTTTGTACCTTTCAGACTCAAAATCAAGTATTCCTTAGGTGAATTGAGTCAAGTTAGCCTACCAGAGCTTAAAGGATGATTTAGGCAAGAAAAAACAAACAATGGATAGATTTAAAACAAATTCATGTGAATACTCCAATTTGGGCAAAACTTGGGAATGCCACATATAAGAGAAAAGTGTTCTTTTTTTATGTCCCTAACACTTCATTGCAAGATTAGAAAAAATATTTGATTATTATTAGAGATCAGCATTCACTGATATCCCTTTATGAACTGTAATTCCAGTAAGATCCCAGGCACCCACAAATCGGGGTGTTGAATGCAGATGAAAGCTGAAGAGCAATTCTCTGTCACATTACTACTACTACTACTAATAACAATAATAATAAAAATAATGTTGTTTACCAACCAATACTGATCAGGTATGTAACTATATATGGACACGCACTGCTACATCATTAGGGCAAAATGAAAAAATAGTGCACTACAACAAAAAACCAGGATTACAAAATTTCTCTCTGTAGCTGGACAGATGGAAAACAGCAACTGCAGCTCATTACAAACCCCATAATTGTCTTCATCACCTTGTACTTCCCCATCTGTCTTTTGTGCCTACCTGTTTTCTCACCTTAAACCAGCAGCTCTGCTACAATATATATGTAGTATGTTAAGTGCCCAGTGCAATGAAGTCCCAGCCTTTAATCAGAGATTTTATAATCTCTGCTAAACAAAAGACAGATCACATGTAATCGGGACTGTGCATACGGCATTTAAAATGTACATTATTAACATTCACAAATCATGTGTTAAATTTTTTTTTATTTAGTTAGTAAAGGAAACAGGTATTTAGTGCTCCCTTGCCTTCAAATGCAAGTCTTTTACATTGCATTGTAGAAGAGGAACTACTAATCTAAAGAATTCAAGATAGACTATTGTTTTCATTATCTTGTCTCTTCACTTCCTTCAATGCTACTTAGTGTCAGTTTGCCTCATTCCATAAACATCAGGGATTAGTGTTGGTTCACAGAACAAAACTCAGGAACCAGTAAGTTAAACATATTTTGGAGCTGAAATGTTTCACTAGATTCTACTGGACTCCCTGAAGTATGTGTGGACAGAAGATTCCCTTTGCTCATAAGAAACAAAAATCTCCAATGCTACAGTAATGGAAGGCACAGCGAAATATGAGCTGTTTATTTTTATCCTGTTGCTTCCTCATTGTCAGTGTTGCAATTAGAGTAAATGCTCATCGTCCACAGTATCTCCACTGTTATTTGGCAGTAGTTGCAGTCTGCAGAAAAAATTCTCATTTACTGTGCCACTGGGCGAGCACCTCTGTAAAGCAGCACATCTCCTTTGTGTCCCAACCTTCTTTATAGTTTACAAGTCCTCATTAGTTGCGTCCTGGATGCTGTGCTCTATCAGAAAACACAACATCAAATGCTGCACCTTTAAGTCCAGATCACACACTGCCTTATTGCTGAGCATGTACCAAATCACTCTGCTAAAATATCACTCAACATTAGTGAAATATATGGCTAAGACAGATGAAAGCAAGCAATAAATCCCATAGAAAGCATTTGATCAATTGTTTTAATAAGCAGTTAAAAAGGAAACTGCAAGTGTTAAGCCTTTATATCAGTCTGCATTTTTTCAAATGCAAACTCCTAACCTCTGACTCAGGCAAGCTTTATGCTTAAAAATCCATTACTGTCTTTGCCTGTACCTCATTTAATGAAAGTTGAGATAGTGGGGCTATTTACTCTAATACCTTAGATTTCTTTCAAATGATATCTGTAAAGCTATTTTTAGTCTGACTGCAAATTTAATATCCTATTATTACCCTTCTCTATAAATTTCTGTTAAAGCAATAAATACTTCAGAAATACCAAAGCTTTAAAATTCTAGGATATTGTTTCTTCTGGAGCCTCCAGCGATGTATTTCCTAAATAAATAGAAATTTTAATAAAGTTTTTCATTTACCCAAAATGTTTCTGAAAAATAATATATTCATGAAGGCAGAAATGCAAATTTCAGCAAATGGAGGTTACATAACAAAGTAAATAAAAAAGCACAGCAGACAAATAGCAAGTTCTGAGAATAAAAGCCCTCTTAAAAAAAAAAAAAAGTAAAAAGCATTAATCCAAACACACATCTTCTGAAATTTCTTTTCATTCTCTAAAAATCAACTTACTCCAAAATATTTCATGCATTTGCTTGTTTGCTGCTTTTATAGATACTATTTATAGTGTTACTATTTCTTAGAATCGTGACTTTTTGAATTCTTTTAAGCAATTCTTTTCCCCCAGTGAAACAGGGAAAAGAGACAGAGTGATAGGAGAGATAAAAAATAAAAAGGAAATAAAATCAATTTAATAAAGTCCAATCAGAAAGGGAACAAAGTTAAGATATAGCACCACAGAGCTGTAGAGCACCTCAGAAGATACCAAAACAACTTCCATAGGCAGGAAATGTGGCAAGAAGAGAAAAAAGATAAGGAAAGCAAAAACCCCTCTTTTTTCAAAAGCAACACAGTAGTACAGAGCTAAACTGTAAAGCTGAAACACTTTCCAGTTTTATATACAGGAAGGTTATTAAAAAAAAAAAAACTATGCTGAAGGTAAATAAATGGGCAAGCAAAGGTGAGAGGCGCACAAAAGGTTAAAGGCACATCAGTGAAGACAAGAATCCACCAAGTATAAGGAGATACACCAAAGGAGTTAAACAGAAAGTTACATATTTCCACATTCATTTGCAACACAGAGATTCATGACCTGTTAAAAGCAGATTTGAATGTTTGCGTCCATATGTACAGCCAATGACAAAGATGTTTGCTTGTTTAGAGCAACTACAATGACCAGTTTCCCATAGTTTTATTTGCCTAGTCTGAGAAATGCTTTTGGACCATTTTAATATAACTATTATAGTCCTTCAGATACAATCCAAGAAAACAAAACAAACAAAAAAAACCTACAAAAAAACCACAAAAAAAACCCCAAACCAATAAAAACAAAAAAAAAAAACCCAAAAAAAAAAAACCAAAAAAAAAAAACCAAAAAAAGGAAAACTAAAGANCTAAAGAAGGAAGACTTAAGTAAAAAAAAAATTATTATTAGCACAATTTTTAAAAAAACATCATTTCCCATTATTAAACTACCAAAAAAAAAAACCAATTTTCAGGAGAGTAAAGTAAAATTCAAGGGCTGAAAATAGGTCTATAAGATCAAATAAACTCTTCAATAAGTAAGTAATAAACAAAAACAGCCCAAAATTCCAACAGAGTTTGGGATTAAGTATACTATGCTATTTCACGGCTATGTGAAATAAAAATTGATTTATTTGTCACGAGAACTAAGAGATTATAATTTTCCTATTGAATGTTCTTTTCTCATGATTTGGGGTTTTTAATTGCCATCCTTGGCCACTAGTCAATAATGTCTGACATGAAACAGACCTTAAAAATTCTCATTTTCTGTGTCCCAGGTGCTACAATCATAGGAAAAGTAAGGCATACTCCTGTTGAAACATGCTAAAGAAATAAAACCCAAGTAAAAAAAAGAGTTAAAAACTATCCATTTGCACTGAGGAAAGCAGGTTTTTGGGAACTGCGAATACTACCCACAGAGTTAAATATGGCCTGAGGTCCCTGAAGATGGCATTTCATTCTCTCTAAGAATGAGCCTCTCTGGACCTACACTTCCCAGACGAGGACTATTAGTGCCACAAGCTCCAGCACCTACTGCCTTGGATACTCTGAGCATGAAAAATTCAAGCCCTGAAAGGGCTGGCTGAGAAAGTAAGCAACTGGAGACCAGCTGGATGACAGATCAGTTTCATTAGAAAAGACAGTTTATCAGTGAGTGTGAAATCCTTAAGAATATACATTTAAGCAAAACCAAACCTGCAGGATTATAGTTTCCTGAATAACCATTACAAGACAACTTATTGGGAACCCTGCAAGTAGCAGAAACAGGGATCCAAGTGAGAAAATAACATCATACAAGTTGGCTAACACGACTGAAATCAAACTGATTCCTGGGATTGCACATACAGTAAAAGAAACAATATGTTGTTAGAAACAAAGAAACAAAAAGTTGTTATGCAGGAAGAACACAGGATTACAGAATATCAGAATGTGCTTCCAGAACAATACAGCATAGTGACGAACAGAGCCCGGGAAAAATAGAGCAACTATCACCAGGTGACTCAGTGGGATGAAAGGAACTGAAATAACATTTGGCAGAAACAGAAACAAAAGACACAAAAACACAAAACAGGACAAGATTCAGCATGGGTTGACCAAAGATACCAGGCCAAACCCATACTCTTTTGTTATCAAAGAAATTGTTTTAAGAACAGAAATGCATAAAATCCTTTTGTTCAATAAAGCTTTTGATACAATGCCACATGGAAAATCCCTGCTTAAGCTGAAGAGACACTGGTGTAATTTAGCCACAAGTCATCTAGCTGTACTGAAGACAGCACAGAGGTGTTACTGCAAGCTTAAGAGCAGGACTGCAGAGGAGCTTACACATCCCTTAAGCACAGCCTAAAAAGGCTGTAGGCAGCACAAGCAACCAACAGTGGAAGTAGCCTATGAATGCAGCTCCAGAAATAACACCAGCAGCTGCCACTGTGTGATTTGAGACTCCCTAAGCACAACATAAGAGAAAAAAGAAAAAGCCAAAAATCATCTGTGGCAAGGTATGGAAACCTGAACAGTTGGAGGGAGGAAGGAACTGGTGACAAAATGAAGTCCTACCAGCTTGTTTGTAGTATAAAACAACAAAAAAGTGGAAAATTGTACTACAAGGTAATGAGCTGAACCTGCCTGGCAGGTTGACATCCATCTCCAGGCCTTCAGCTGGGGATTATCTGCTTCCAGGTAGGATTACCTGCCTCCAGTCTTGCTCAGTGAACTCCTACCAAGATGCTCCACACAGCCTGGCTCTTCCTGGCACAGGCAAGCACCGTCTTGCAGCTCCTTCCCTAAGAGGAGTCAGCATCTGCAGCCCACTGGCTCCCAACTCAGCTGCCCACTACCCACATCCATCACTGGCAATTGAAATATCAATCTTGGCACTACTGTTCAAAATTCAAATTACTTGCTTTTGCACAAAGACCATGTTATAACTATATTTGATGACAAAAAAGATCTGAGAGACAGCAGCACCTGGAAAGACCAAGAAAAACCATTAAAGGAAAAAAAAGAGGGCAGACCCCCTTATACACTGATGGAGTGTTAATTTATATAAGAGTGAAAGACACTTCTCACAAAGTGGGAGGGGTGTTAACAGGAACTTCCAAGAATTTCAGCTAAGATTTATAATACTCCACACATTCCCAAGAAATTTTGAAGCAAGGGTGAATAACTGGGTTAGAAAAATCTGTCAACAACAAACTTACTGAGAGGAGTCACAGTGATACTGAACTTTGTAACAGAATGATGTACTGAATTACAGAAAACACAAATTAATGCAGAAAAATGGCTATATTGCACTATTCACACACTAATTAATTTTACGCTACCTGTATCACCCACCTAAAGATTTTAAATTATTGTGCATAGTTTTTTCAAACATGGGCTAACCACTTAAGTGCAATCAAAGATGAAAATAAATCAAGGTCAAACCAGAAAACTAACCAATATCTTTATTCATGATACAGTGCATTCTGTTAGCTACATCTGCTCCGATCATCTTGCCTCAGAGACATGGACTCTTTGCAAGAGATACAGAATAAAGCAACACAGACAATCAGAAGTATGGAGCAAATTAAGTACAGAGCAACCATAAACAAAGCCTACCTATTAAACAGATCACAGGGATGAGGGTGTGTAAGATTATAAATCCTCTAAAAAACTCTCACTCACATAACATAGAATCAAACAATATGCCCATAACATATCAGGAATAAATAAAAAATTTAAGTTATTTAGATTTTAAAATAAAGCCTGCACAGGAACAGGTAGATATAAATTACATATAAAATAAAAAATAATTATGTTGTAAAGCACAAGACATTTTTAATCATTAGTGAAAAAAAAGTATGGTTTCCCAGACAATAATTCAGGTAAGAAGCCTAGGCCAGTCCTAAAATGGAACTGTGTGAAAAAAAGAGGGGGGAGGGGAAACTGAGGGGGAAAAAAAAAGAGATTATGTTGCTTCTATATGCAAACACAGAAACCTGAAAGCCAAGTCCATTCCAAGACTGTATTCCTGAAAAAAATTTCCAAGATGATAAAACTATTTTAGATTTCAACAGCTCATAACAAATATGCTGCAAATCCATGAACTTCAACCACAACACAGGAAAGAGTTAAAAGAAGAACTGACATGAAGGAAAAAACTTTGAAAGGAAAAAACTTTATAGTGATGAATGATGAATAAGGTGACAGAGGATTCAGTGTGACCTTGCAGAGCAGAAATAATAGTTACATTCAGGCAGAGAGATAAGGATATGAAGACTTGACAAATACAATATTGTTTCAACACCAATCTGTTACAGGAATCTTCCTGCCTTCTAGCTGTACTCTAGAAATATACCTTTTTTGTACAGTAAATTTAATTTGTAGCACTATTAAGTTCAAACTATGCTATTTTCAAAACTTCATCAGATAGCTAGTAACATCTAAAATTTTGTGTCACTATCCAGAACCAGAGATTTGATTTCTCTCCTCCCTGTGGTGATGTACCTATATTTCAAGAAGGAGAGAAGTGACATCATCTGCTCTATCTTCCATGGAAAACCTGTGGCAGAAAACTTCACCTGTTTTTTTCCCTATCACCAGCAATGACAAATAATGCTGAGTAAAACATCAAATGCTTGACGCAACTTGATAGTTTTATTTGATCCTAACAAATCCTCAAGTAAGATACTGAAAACCAACTGCTTCGGTCTCAGAAACCCATTACTGGCCAACTTTCCAGATGATCCCCATTTGGCTGGTACCACCAGACAGTGTCAGCTTTACTCTTGAAAAGTCACACACACAGCTGGAGAAGTACCATCATTTCATATTGCTGTGGATGCTTAAATTCCATGAAATACACTGGTGTGGATTGTTCAAGGTTAACTGTACATTGTAAACCCCACTTCTGGATACACTCATTGGTGCTGGGCATGCTGCAAATCATTTTTCATTTGTGATCCCAGTCTTTTGTTTTAAGAGCTTTGAAGAACAGAACTCCAACTGAATATCTAATAGGAGCTTTGGGTATTCAAATTATATGTTTGAAGATTCATAACCAAATTAGAGCAAACAATTATAAATCCTTGTCTCCTTTAAAGTAGAAGTCACATTACAGTAGTATCTCAATATCAAAAATGAGAACTGCATTACTAACTGCATAAACAGGCAGTGAAAAGATACTGACCTTGTGAGAGAGAACAGTATGCTTACAAGACACTATATCCCACTGTTTGAAGTAATCCCGTAAGGCAACGACTAATGAAGAAATTCCCCCGAAGCCTGTCTAAGCCCAGTGCACTCCTTTGTTTGCAGGGAAGGGAAGACAACCTGGTCCTGGGGAACACAGTTACAACACAGAGCTGAAGAGGACAACATTCAGAGTTGGTTTCAGTGCAAGAAAGACATCATCAAGTGTACACTGTCAATCACCGATACTGGGACATCCCTCCATCCTGAATGCATTCCTTAATCACTGCCAGGACCCTACTGGTTACAGACTGTAACTGTATCAGACTACTGACATACAAACTGTTCACCCTAAGTATGTGCACACATATTTTTGGGTATCCATATACACATACTCCTCTAATTTATACTCTGCTAAGATTGAAGGAAATTGATATGGTACATCATGGCATTTTGCAGTGAATAAACATCAGTGATAATAAGTAACTAGTGGACAGGACAAAAACAAAAAAAAATGTACTAAAAAAAAGGTGCGACTTCAAGTAAACCAAGAAATAGACCATCAGCATTACAGAGTGTGTATGATCATTCCTATCTATTATGTTTTGGTGAGCACACTGGAGCGGTTTCAGAGCACATGAAATAGGTTCAGTTTGGATGAAACAAGACTTTCAGATGCCCTTAGGAGTGCACCGTACATGCCTTGACTGCCTGCAGGCAGGAATAAACTGGATCAGCCCCAGCGTAAAACCCCACACAGGTGTGGTGTAAACATGGGGTTCACTCTGCAGATCCACTCTTACTGCATTACACTACTTGCCTCTGCAGCCGCAGACAGATTATTCCGTTCTTCCACTCTATCAGGAAGAAATAAGACAGCAGATTTCACAGATTTGTAATGTCTTGCCAGTTCATACGTCCCCACTTGTCCCCTCACAGTGCCAGCTTGGTATACAGTCTTTTGCAGAACAGAGCCCGCCTACATGCTGTCACATATGGGAGAAAGTGTTAACATAGTGATCTATATTTTGGTGGAAATAATCATTTAAGGGCTGGAGACCACTGAAAGCATCACACAGTATTTGCTAGCCAAATTCACACACACACACCAAAAAAAGCCTTGCAACCTGCTGACAAAGTTTATTGTTCCAACCTCAATGCTAGTTCCCATTAAACTAATCCATAATCACTTGGCTCATCACAAAATCCACCCCGTGTACATGAATTAGGACTGCTGAAGTATCTAATAGTGGATACCAAAGAAAACAGGATTAGAGGATTTTGGAGAACCAAAGACAATAGACTAGAGATGGAATTTATTCATACATCAACAGGCTGCCTAGGGAGGTCATGGAGTGTCCCTCTTTGGAGACATTCCAAACCCACCTGGATTTATTCCTGTCTAACCTGCTCTAGATGACCCTGCCTCAGCAGAGGGATTGGACTAGATGATCTCCAGAGGCTCCTTCCAACTCTAACAATTCTGTGATGAATGAAACACATCGGTGTTACTGGGGTGCCCTGCCAGAAAGGTTGATAGTGATATATCTAGAATTAAGCAAACTAAATTAGGACATGCCTTTATTAGATCTCAATTATCAGATTCCTGACATGGTAGATAATTCCCAAGAAAACAAAGCAATCCTGGAATAGGTAGCATTCAAACGTGAATGCTCAAAAATGTTCTTATGGACTGGATACTTAAAGATGACATTTTTCCTAATACAAAATGAGAAAAGCATTTCAGGTTATTAAAATTTCTGGCATATTTTTTATAGGTACAGTGTGCTTTGTCAGACTCCTACTCTTCCATTTATATTTTGCCCATATAAAACATGTCATATAGTCAGAAAAAAATAATTCAAATTAAATATTTTGAAGCTTAATCTGATTACACATGAGCATCCTGTAATGCAGAACAGCTAGGCAAGCAGTGGCCTCCAGAATCTACTTATGCAATTGATATCTCTTTATTTTACACATACTTCTCTAGATGTGGATACTACAACACATACTTCTGTTGAAGCTGTGGATTCATTAAACATTAAACACACGACAGTACTTTGTGTGCCTGTCAGTGAAAATGTTGGTAACTATATAAAACAGAAGGCACAAGTTCAGACCTCCCAGCAGACTTCTTTCCCAGTGAACGAGGCTAACAGAAATATGCAACAACTGATGCTTCTTGCACAAGGGACACCCAAGTGGACAGAGCACTTGGTGAGAGGGCTGAGCTCGCTCGCCAGCAGCTCCCACAGCACAGTGGGCTCACACCACTGTCTCTCTCCTCTGTCCCACATCATCTCAAGGGACTTGGCTTGCACACATGATGGGGGGACCCACAAAGCCCACCGTGCACCCCTGCAGAAGACACACAAATTTGACTCCAGAGAAATACAAGGTGGAAATCAGCCAGGTAAGTATCATTCCACACACAAGACGTGGGCAACTTTGACACCTCAGTACTGAAGCCAGTGTTTGCTCCCTTTTTCAACTGAGAGGACAACCACCGAATGATCGATGTAAGGATTCAAAATAGAAATGGCAGGTTTTCTGCTGTTTCTTCTAAGAAAACAAAACATAAAGTGTGCAGCCAACCTGCAAGCTGAATACAACACTAGAGCTACACGTGAGGTCTTGACCAACAGAAAGATTCTTCAGCTTTCATAACATATATATAT